>CM051268.1:36586070-36953570 GCA_027921565.1 Artemia sinica
AAAACTTACACACAAAAAAAACTTACACACACAAACAAAACTTAAACACACACACACAAAAACTTACACACACACACAAAAACTTACACGCACATATACAAACAAAAACTTACACACACACAAACAAAAACTTACACACACAAAAAACTTACACACACACATAAAAACTTACAAACACGCACACACACAAAAACTTACACACACAAAAAACTTACACACACACACGCACACACAAAAACTTACACGCACACAAAAACTTACACACACACACAAACTTACACACACACAAAAACTTACACACACACAAAAACTTACACACACAAAAAAACTTACACACACACAAAACTTACACACACACACAAAAAATTACACACACACAAAAACTTACACACACACACAAAAACTTACACGCACACACACAAAAACTTAAACGCACACAAAACTTAGACACACACAAAAACTTAAACACACAAAAAAAACTTACACAAACATAAAAACTTACACACACACAAAAACTTACACACACACACACACAAAAACTTACACCCACACACAAAAACTTGCACACACACAAAAACTTACACACACACAAAAACTTACGCACACACAAAAACTTATACACACACAAAAACTTACACAAACAAAAACTTACACACACACACACACAAAACTTACACACACACACACAAACTTACACCCACACACAATAACTTACCCACACACAAAAACTTACACACACACACGCAAAAAATTACACACACAAAAAACTTACACACACACACAAACTTACACACAAACAATAACTTAAACACATAAGAAATTACAGACACACACACAAAAACTTACACATACACACACAAACTTACACACACACACAAACACAAACTTACACACACACAAAAACTTACACACTCACACACAGACACACACACACAAACAAACTTACACACACACAACTTAGGTTAGGTGAGAGACAGGCAAAACGATAGGTGTATGGTTAAGTTGGGTTAGACTAGATTAAGTTAAGTTAGGTTAAGTTAGGTTAGGCTAGCTTAGTCTACGTACGCGCGCGTACGTAGACTAAGATAGCCTAACCTAACTTAACCTAACCTAACTTAATCTAGTCTAACCCAACCTAACCATACACTTAACTTTTTGCCTGTCTCTCACCTAACCTAACCTAAGTGAAGCGTACGTAGAATAACCTAACCTAACTTAACCTAACCTAATCTAACCTAATTTAATCTAGCCTAACCTAACCTAACCATACTCACCGGAAAAGGCTAAGTTAACTTATCATGAGCGCTCATGATAAGTTAACCTAACCTAACTTAAACACGGAGAAATGTTTCTATTTATTTATTAATATTTATTTATACTTAACCTAACCTATTGTTTTGGAGGTTAGATGAACGAGTTTGAACGATTGTCTTACTCTAGATGGTCTTAGAACGATAGCTTAGTCTACGTACGCGCGCGTACGTAGACTACGCTAGCCTAACCTAACGTAACCTAACCTAACTTAATCTAGTCTAACCCAACCTAACCATACACCTAACTTTTTGCCTGTCTCTCACCTAACCTAACCTAAGTGAAGCGTACGTAGGATAACCTAACCTAACTTAACCTAACCTAATCTAACCTAATTTAATCTAGCCTAACCTAACCTAACCATACTCGCCGGAAAAGGCTAGGTTAACTTATCATGAGCGCTCATGATAAGTTAACCTAACCTAACTTAAACACGGAGAAATGTTTCTATTTATTTATTAATATTTATTTATACCTAACCTATTGTTTTGGAGATTAGATGAACGAGTTTGAACGATTGTCTTTAATACTAGAATGAGTCACTCATTTTCTAATTTAAAAATTTGAAGAGTAAATCCATAAGACAAAGGAGCTAAAATTTTATTTAAAATTAGAACAGAACCTTAAATTTTTCATCTCTTTGAGAAAAAAAAAACCAGAACTGAAGTGGAACCTTTTTATTTTCCTGGAAAAATTAGAAGAGAACTTGAACATTTTGTTCTTTATTGAGTAAATTTAGAATTAAAGTGGAACTTTTTATCTTCATGGTGAATATTCACAAAACAATGTATAACTTTTTCTGTCTTCTGTGTAAAAATTTGGAACAGAACTTTAAATTTTTTCATCTCTTTGAGAAAATTCGGAACTGAATTTAAGAAAATTTAGAATTAAAGTGAATTAGATGTAAAGTTGTGTGTGTGTGTAAGTTTTTGTGTGTGTGTGTCTGTGTGTGTGTGTAAGTTTTTGTGTGTGTGTAAGTTTGTGTGTGTGTGTGTGTAAGTTTTTGTGTGTGTGTCTGTAATTTTTTATGTGTGTAAGTTATTGTTTGTGTGTAAGTTTGTGTGTATGTGTAAGTTTTTTGTGTGGGTAATTTGTTGTGTGTGTGTGTGTAAGTTCTTGTGTGTGGGTAAGTTATTGTGTGTGGGTGTAAGTTTGTGTGTGTGTGTGTAAGTTTGTGTGTGTGTGTGTAAGTTTTTGTGTGTGTAAGTTTTTGTGTGTGTACAGTTTTTGTGTGTTCGTAAGTTTTTGTGTGTGTGTAAGTTTTTGTGTGTGGGTGTAAGTTTTTGTGTGTGTGTGTGTGTGAAGTTTTGTGTGTGTGTAAGTTGTTATGTTTGTGTATGTTTTTTGTGTGTGTGTAAGTTTTGTGTGTGGGTGTAGTTTTGTGTGTGTGTGTGCGTGAAAGTTTGTGTGTGTGTAGTTGTATGTTTGTGTATTGTTTTTGTGTGTGTGTAAGTTTTGTGTGTGTGTGTGTAAGTGTTTGTGTGTGTCTAAATTTTTGTGTGCTTGTAAGTTTTTGTGTGTGTGTGTGTAAGATTTTTTGTGTGTGTAAGTTTTGTGTGTGTGTAAGTTGTGTGTGTGTGTGTAAGTTTGTGTGTGTGTGTAAGTTGTTTTTGTGTGTGTAAGTTGTTGTGTGTGTGTAAGTTTTTGTGTGTGTGTAAGTTTTGTGTGTGTGTAAGTTTTTGTGTGCGTGTAAGTTTTTTGTGTGTGTGTGTGTGTGTGTGTAAGTTTTTTGTGTGTGTAAGTTTTTGTGTGTGTGTGTTTGTAGTTTTTATGTGTGTGTGTAGTGTGTGTGTGTGTGTAAGTTTTTGTTTGTGTGTGTAGTTTTTGTTGTATATATGCGTGTAAGTGTTTGTGTGTGTGTGTAGTTGTGTGTGTGTGTGTGTAAGTTTTGTGTGTGTGTGTAGTTTTTTTGTGTGTAAGTTTTTGTGTGTGTGTGTGTGTAAATTGGGCGTGTGTGTGTGTGTAGTTTTTGTGTGTGTGTAAGTTTTTGTGTGTGTGTATTTTTGTGTGTCTGTAGTTTTTGTGTGTGTGTAAGTTTTTGTGTGTGTGTAGTTTTTGTGTGTATGTAAGTTTTTGCGTGTGTGTAGTTTGTGTGTGTGTAAGTTTTGTGTGTGCGTGCGTAAGTTTTTGTGTGTGTGTAAGTGTTTGTGTGTGTGTAGTTTTGGTGTGTGTGTGTGTAAGTTTTTGTGTGTGTGTGTGTAAGTTTTTGTGTGTGTGTGTGTAAGTTTTTGTGTGTGTGTGTAAGTTTTTGGGTGTGTGGTGTTTGTGTGTGTGTGTGTGTGTGTGTAAGTTTGTGTGTGCGTGTGTAAGTTTTGTGTGTGTGTGTAAGATTGTGTGTGTGTGTGTAAGTTTTTGTGTGTGTGTGTGTAAGTTTTTGTGTGTGTGTGTGTAAGTTTTTGTGTTTGGGTGTAAGTTTTTGTGTGTGTGTGTGTAATTTTTTGTGTGTGTAATGTTTTTTTGTCTGTAAAGTTTTGTGTGTGTGTAATTTGTGTGTGTGTGTGTAAGTATTTTTTGTGTGTGTGTGAGTGTAAGTTTGTGTGTGTGTGTGTGTGTGTGTGTGTAGTTTGTGTCTGTGTGTAAGTTTGTGTGTGTGTGTGTAAGTTTTTGTGTGCGTGTAAGTTTTTGTGTGTATGTGTAAGTTTTTGTGTGTGTGTGTGTAAGTTTTTGTCTGTGTGTAAATTTGTGTGTGTGTGTGTGTGTGTGTGTATGTGTGTGTAAGTTTGTGTGTGCGTGTGTGTGTGTGTGTGTAGTTTTTGTGTGTGTGTGTAAGTTTTGTGTGTGTGTGTGTAAGTTTGTGTGTGTGTGTGTGTAAGTTTGTGTGTGTGTAAGTTTTTTGTGTGTGTGTAAGTTTTTGTGTGTGTGTGTGTGTAAGTTTGTGTGTGTGTGTAAGTTTTTGTGTGTGTATGTGTAAGTTTTTGTGTGTGTGTAAGTTGTTTTTGTGTGTAAGTTCTTTTGTGTGTGTGTAAGTTTTTGTGTGGGTGTGTAAGTTTTTGTGTGCGTGTAAGTTTTTGTGTGTGTGTGAGTTTTGTGTGTGTGTGTGTGTGTGTGTGTGTGTAAGTGTTTGTGTGTGTGTGTGTGTGTAAGTTTGTGTGTATGTGTGTTTGCGTGTGTGTAGTTTTTGTGCGTGTGTGTGTGTTAAGTTTTTGTGTGTGCCCATTTTGAAGTTGGAAAATATTTATATTATTTGGAAAAATAGAAAAGATCAATAACTAATTTGTTTTTCATTGAAAAAATTCAGAATAGAACTTGAACTTTTCTTTACTTCGTTGAGAAAATCAAAATGGAAGTAGAACTTTTTATCTTCTGGGAAAATATTCACAAGTATGCTATAGCTTCTTCTATCTACTACGGAAAAATTTAGAGTAGAACTTTAAATTTCTTTATGTCTTTGGTGAACTTAAAACTGAAGCGCAAGATTTTATTTTCTCTGGAGAAATTACAATTGGAGTGTGTTCTTTGGTAAAATTCAGAAGAGAACTTGAACTTTTCTATCTTCCGTGGAAAATTAGGAACAGCATTTGAAATTTTTTCATCTCTTTGAGAAAAATTTGATCCGAAGTGAAAAATTTTTATATTATTTGGAAAAAATAGAATTGATTAATAGCTAATTTCTTTTTCATTGAGAAAATTCAGAATTGAACTTTAACTTTTCTTAACTTCATTGATAAAATTTAAAATTGAAATAGAACTGCTTATCTTCCGAGAAAATATTCGCAACTATGATATAGCTTTTTCTATCTACTATGGAAAAATTTAGAATTTGTAAAATTGGTTTAAGAAGGATATTAAGAAAAGAACTTGTACTGAAAAGATATAATAAGCCTTTTGGAAAGTATTGCTTGATGTTTGGGTGTGCAAAAAAGTCGTAAAGTAAAGTTGTGGGGAAAAGATAAGTACTTCAACTTGTAAAATGGGGTTTAGGTAGGACCTTAAGAAAAAAACTTGTTCTGAAATGCCTTTGAAAAGTATTGCTTGAAATTGGGTAATTCAAAAAGCCTTATAGTAAAGTTGTGGGGGGAAAAGATAAGTACTTCAACTTGTAAAATTGGTTTAGGAAGGACATTACGTAAAAAACTTGCTCTGAAAAGATATAATAAAGCCTTTGAAAAGTATTGCTTGATTTTGGGGTATACAAAAAAGTCGTAAAGTAAAGTTGTGGTGAAAAAGATAACTACTTCAACTTATAAAATTGGTTTAGGAAGGACATTGAGAAAAGAACTTGTTCTGAAATGCCTTTGAAAAGTAATGCTTGATGTTGGGGTGTGCAAAAAGTCGTTAAGTAAAGTTGTGGGGAAGGGATGGGTACTTCAACTTGTAAAATTGGTTTAAGAAGGATATTAAGAAAAGAACTTGTACTGAAAAGATATAATAAAGCCTTTGAAAAGTATTGCTTGATTTTGGGGTATACAAAAAAGTCGTAAAGTAAAGTTGTGGTGAAAAAGATAACTACTTCAACTTATAAAATGGGTTTAGGAGGGATATTAAGAAAAGAACTTGTTCTGAAATGCTTTTGAAAAGTACTGCTTGGTGTTGAGGCATTCAAAAAGCTGTAAAGTAAAGTTGTGGTGGAAAAGATGAGTACTTCAACTTGTAAAATTGGTTTAGGAAGGACATTAAAAAAATAACTTGTTCTGAAATGGTCTTTGAAAAGTATTTCTGGGTATTGAGGTATCCAAAAAGCTGTAAAGTATAGTTGTGAGTGAAAAAGATAAGTACTTCAAGTTGGAAAATGGGTTTAGGAGGGGAATTAAGAAAGTAACTTGCTCTGAAATGGTCTTTGAAAAGTATTTCTTGGTGTTGAGGTATCCAAAAAGCTGTAAAGTAAAGTTGTGGTGGAAAAGATGAGTACTTCAACTTGTAAAATTGGTTTAGAAGGCACATAAAGAAAAGAAGTTGCTCTGAAATGCCTTTTGAAAAGTATTGCTTGGAGTTGAGGCATTCAAAAATCTGTAATGTAAAGTTGTGGGTGAAAAGGATGGGTACTTCAAGTTAGAAAATTGGTTTAGGAAGGACATTAAGAAAATAGCTTGTTCTGAAATGGTCTTTGAAAAGTATTTCTTGGTGTTGTGGTATCCAAAAAGCTGTAAAATAAAGTTGTGGGTGAAAAGGATGGCTACTTCAAGTTGGAAAATGGGTTTAGAAGGGACATAAAGAAAAGAGGTTGCTCTGAAATGTCTTTTGAAGAGTATTTCTTGGTGTTGAGGTATTTAAAAATCTGTAATGTATAGTTGCGGGTGAAAAGGATGGGTACTTCAAGTTGGAAAATAGGTTTAGAAGGCACATAAAGAAAAGAAGTTGCTCTGAAATGCCTTTTGAAAGGTATTGCTTGGTGTTGAGGTATTCAAAAATCTGTAATGTATAGTTGTGGGTGAAAAGGATGGGTACTTCAAGTTGGAAAATAGGTTTAGAAGGGATATTAAGAAAAGAAGTTGCTCTGAAATACCTTTTGAAAGGTATTGCTTGATCTTGAGGTGTGCAAAAAGTCGTAAAGTAAAGTTATGGTGAAAAAGATAACTACTTCAACTTGTAAAATTGGTTTATGAATGACATTAAGAAAAAAACTTGTTCTGAAAAATAAAATAAAGCCTTTTGAAAGTAATGCTTGATGTTTGGGTGTGGAAAAAGTCGTAAAGTAAAGTCGTGGGGAAAAAGATAAGTACTTTAACTTGTAAAATGGGTTTAGGAAGAAAATTATGTAGAGAACTTGTTCTGAAAAGATATAATAAAGCCTTTTGAAAAGTATTGCTTGATGTTGGGTTATTCGAAAAGCCTTATAGTACAGTTGTGAGGAAAAGGATGGGTACTTCAACTTGTAAAATTAGTTTATGAATGACATTAAGAAAAAAAACTTGTTCTGAAAAATATAATAAAGCCTTTGGAAAGTATTGCTTGATGTTTGGGTGTGGAAAAAGTCGTAAAGTAAAGTCGTGGGGAAAAAGATAAGTACTTTAACTTGTAAAATGGGTTTAGGAAGAAAATTACGTAGAGAACTTTTTCTGAAAAGATATAATAAAGCCTTTTGAAAAGTATTGCTTGATGTTGGGGTATTCGAAAAGCCTTATAGTACAGTTGTGAGGAAAAGGATGGGTACTTCAACTTGTAAAATGGGTTTATAAATGACATTAAGAAAAAAACTTGTTCTGAAATGTCTTTTGAAAAGTATTTGTTGGTGTTGTGGTATGCAAAAAGTTGGAAAGTAAAGACATGTGGAAAAACATAAGTACTTCAACTTGTAAAATGGGTTTAGGAAGGACATTAAGAGAAGAACTTGTCCTGAAATGCCTTTGAAAAGTATTACTTGATGCTGGGGGTGTGCAAAAAGTTGTAAAGTAAAGTTGTGTGTAAAAAGGTAGGGTACTTCAATTTGTAAAATGAGCTTAGGAATGACATTAAGAAAGGAACTTGTTCTGAAATGTCTTTTGAAAAGTATTGCTTGATCTTGGGGTGTGTAAAAAGTCGTAAAGTAAAGTCGTGGTGAAAAAGATAACTACTTCAAGTTGTAAAATTGGCTTATGAAGGACATTAAGAAAAAAACTTGTTCTGAAAAAATACAATAATGCCTTTTGAAATGTGGGGATCCCTTCTGTGTCTAAAATGCACAAAAAAAGTATTAACAAAATGGGGATGGGGCTCTTTGGGGACCCGGGAGGGTGTTTGGGAATCCGGGGGCCCTTGAGGGCCAGATGGTCCTTTGGGAGCCCGGGGGGACCTTTGGGGACCGGGAAGGGCCTTTGGGGGCCCAGGGAGAGCCTTTGTGGGTTTGGGGGCCCTTGAGGACCGATTGGTCCTTTGGGAGCCCGGTGGACCTTTGGGGACCGGGGGAGGGCTTTTGGGGTTCCGGGGGCCCTTTTTATGAGCCTGGGGGACCTTTGAGGACATGGGGAGGGCCTTTGGAGGCCCGGTGGACCTTTGGGGACCGGGTGAGGGCCTTTGGTGGTCCGGGGGCCCTTTGGGAGCTTGGGGGGCCTTTGAGGACCGGGGGCTTCCTTCGGGATTGGGGTAGGGGGATTGGAACCCTTTGGGGTTGGGGTAGGGGGTTCGGAACCCTTTGGGGTTGGGGTAGGGGACCTCACGACACTGTTAAAATAAAAATTGTGTATTATTACGACCACAGAGTTTTGCCCTCAAATTCTCTTCTAAAACCTTTTCTAAAATCATCTTTTAAAATGTCTCTAACTGTTTCACCGAAATAATTCCCTAAAATGGCTAAAATCGTTTCGCCCAAATAATCCTTAAACGTAATTTCAGCGAGTTCCTTTTGTTTTTGGCATCTCTGCGTTGACACATTTGAAATTACAAAGAAACCCTTTCGCGCGCTAATTACTTCATCGCTAAGATCGAAACATTCGCTCGGAAAGAATTCTCTTTAGAAACAACAAATTAATTCCGCTTTCGTGAATCAATAATTCTCCTTAGAAACAACAAATTAATTCCCCTTTCATGTCAATCCATCAATCATGATATCATCTGTCATGTGTCATCTAAACTTTGCCACGGAGACAATTCTCTTTGGTAATACATCAAAGACATTAATTAACTTGACGTCATCTGTCAGACATTAATTAACTTTGGCCGGAAACAATTTGATGAATGCTGACAGCACAGATGTTCCAAATTCCCAATCGCTTTGATTAACCACGTGTTCTCCCTAATGACTCAGTAATCCATCAAAGTGAGAAAGTTCCTGTTTTTCCATTCTCACTGACAAAAACCATAAAACAGACATAAATGTGAGAAAGTTCCTGTTTTTTCATTCTCACTGACAAAAACCATAAAGCAGACATAAATGTGAGAAAGTTCCTGTTTTTCCATTCTCACTGACAAAAACCATAAAACAGACATAAATGTGAGAAAGTTCCTGTTTTTTCATTCTCACTGACAAAAACCATAAAACAGACATAAATTACTGTTGACATCCATGAAAAACATCAAATAAACTGACCAACACAAATAACCATCCAAGAAAACATCCATCAATGTGACAAAATTCCTGTTTTTTTCATTCTCACTGACAACAAACAGACATAAATTATGTAAAAAAAGTTGTAGGTGGCAGCAGGGATGAATCGTCGGAGATATTAGGGCATCTCTACTCATATTAATTCATAACAACTTTTATAAATGAAGTAGACTGGAAAAAACCTGCATAGAGGTCACTTGCCATTTTCTAAGGCAGCGCTGCAATTAATATGAGTAAGGTTCTAAACCCGTATGTAATCTAAAAGCCAGAATATAATTTGTACTTTACAGAAAAAAAAATCAAAAGAATTTACTGAAAAAAATGTGCATTGTCAGTTTAATATAGGCCTACATATGCTGATATATATTCCTTAAAATCGTAATTAATTTTTGATTTCTTAAAATTATAGAAATGAAAACATTTAAAAGAATTTTTTCAGCAAACTACAAATTACATTCTGGCTTTTAGAAAGCATAGGGGTTAGAACCCTACCCATACTAATTTCTACTCTTTTTGAGGTTGACTCTGTCATTTCCTTTAATTTCTTAACGTATGAATTTATTAACGTATTTATTTTTATTTCTGTTTTGTTTTTTTTGCCCTAAAGGCATAACTTACGGCCCTTGTCTTGAGGGCTGTGGAGGAGGGTTGTCCTCCTCAAAGACATAATTTCCAGACGTCTCAACTATGTAAAACAAAATGGCCATATCAAAATGTTGATCGGAAATGTTAGGGAAATTGATTGGCGTGGTAGGCGGGAGGGGGGGGGGGTGATTCACCCTCCAATTACTTTCGACTATTAGACTATTATTAATTATTATTATTATTATTATTATTATTAATTTCCAATTACTTTCGAATTCAGAGGGCAATAGCCCTCTCAATTTCCAACCGAATGAACCCTTTTTGAAGTTTTTACGACTACGCTTTCTGTAAAAACCTTTTATGCCCCAGGGCATAACTCACAACCTTAGCTCTGAGGGCTGTGGGGTGGGGCTTGTCATACTCAAAGACATAATTTCCAGACCCTTCAACTACATTCAACAAAACGGCTAAATCAAAATGTGATCGGAAGTGCTTGAGGAAATGATGGGCCTGGGGGGGGGGCATTCGCCCTTCGATCACTTTTGATTATTAATAAGGGCAAAAGCCCTCTCAATTCCCAAGAATCAGTCCTTTTTGAAGTGAACGCCTTCTATACAAACCTTATGTGTCCCCAGCGCATAACTTAAAAACCTTTGCCCTGAGAGTTGTGAGGGGTTTTTCATCCTTAAAGAAATAGTTTCCAGACCGTTCAACTACCTTGAACATGATGGCTATTTCAAAATTTTTATTGAATATGTTTGGGGAAATGGTGGGCGTGAGAGGGGGGTTAGTTGCCCTCCAATCACTTTTGACTATTAAAAAGAGCACTAGCGCTTTGAATTTCCAATCGAATGAGCCCTTTTTGAAATTTCTACGACAACATTTTTTACAAAAACCTTATATGCCCCCAGGGCATAACTTACAGCCCTTACTGTAAGGGCTGGGAGGGGGTTGTCCTTCCCAAAGTCGTAATTTTCACAACTTTCAACTACATTGAAAAAAATGGCTATATCAAAATTTTTACTGGATGTGTTCAAGGAAACAGTGGGCGTGAGAGGGGGGCTAGTTGCCATCCAGTCACTTTTTACTCCAACAAAAACACTAGATCTTTCAATTTCCAATCGAATGGGTCCTTTTTAAAGTTTCTATGGCAACCCTTTCTATAAAAACCTTATGTGCCACCAAAGCATAACTTACAACCCTTACCCTGAAGGCTGTGGGAGAGGGGGGTCGTCATCCTCAAAGAACTAATTTCCAAAACTATCAACTACATTGAAAAAAATGGATATCTAAAAATTTGAACTAGATATGTTTGGGGAAATCGTGGGCGTTAGAGGGGGGTTAGCTGCCCTCATATCACTTTCGACTTTTAAAAAGGGCACTAGCTCTTCCAATTTCCAATTGCATTACTCCTTTCTGAAGTTTCTACGACATCGCTATCTATTAAAACCTTACATGCCCCCAGGGCATAACTTACAACCCTTGCCCTGTGGGGTTTGGGGTTTTTTCATCCTCAAAGACATACTTTCCAGAACTTTCAACTACGTTGAACAAAATGGTATCTCAAGAGTTTGATTGGATGTCTTTTGGGAAATTGTGGGCGTGCGAGGGGGCTTAGTTGCCCTCTAATCATTTTCAACTATTAAAAAGGGCACTAGCCCTTTCAATTTTAAATAAAATGAGGCCTTTTTGAAGCTTTTATGACAACACTTTTATAAAAACCTTATTTACCCCCCAGGCTATAACTTACAGCCCTTGACCTGAGGACTTTGGAGGGTTTGTCATCCTCAAAGACCTAATTTCCAAAACTTTCAACTACGTTGAACAAAATGTCTATCTCAAAATTTTGATTGGATGTGTTTGGGGAAATGGTGGGCGTGAGAAAAGGGTTAGTTGCCCTCCAATCCCTTTTGATTATTAAAAAGGGCACTAGCCCTTTGAATTTTGAATTTTATGTTTTTGAAGTTTCTACGACAACGCTTTCTATAAAACCTTTTATGCCCCCAAGGCATAAATTACAACCCTTGCCCTGAGGGCTGTCGGGGGAGTGTCCTATTCCAAGACATAATTTCCAGCTATTTCATCTATGTCGAACAAAATGGCTATCTCAAAATTTTGATTGGATGTGTTTTGGGGAAATGGTGGATGTGGAAGGGGCGTTAGTTGCCTTTCAATCAGCTTTGGCTATTAAAAAGGGCACTAGCCCTTCTGGTTTCCAATCGAATGAGCCGTTTTCGAAGTTTGTACGACAACTTCTTAAATATGAAGTGCCCTGGTCTAAAACCAGCAAACCAACCAAAAAAAAAAAAAACATTGTGCCAACATCTTTCTTTACTTTGGCAGCGCTATTAAGCGGCCTATAATTAGCCATGGCTTGATGCATACCCGCAACTACTTGATTTGAATTCACTTGATTTAATTCTGCCAATTTTCAGCAAAATTAGTAATTTATTCAAAAGAGGTTACACTTGCCTGCAAGAACTTTTGGTGATATATAATGCTGTTCTATAACAAAAACAAAAATCAAGTGGTACATTTTTTTATATCCAACGCCAATTTTTTGTCAAACGAGATCTGATCGTTCTGAAATACAAATTAAATAAAAAAAAATCAGTTTTTTTCAACTCAAAGTATGGAGCAACATTAAAACTTAAAACGAACAGAAATTATTATGTATACGAGATAGGTTTCCCCCTCCTTAACATCTCACTCTTTACGCTAAAAATTTTCGGAACTTTTACAAAAGTTATTTATTATTCTAATTAAACGAGCCTTGTCTTTCAGGATGTTAATTTCTGATCGTTTTTAAATAACCCCAGCTGTTTTTAAAATCCCTCTCCCCACACAAAAATATCCTCTGGACAATTCAATCCTGGTGAGAATTTACCCTGGACAATTACCCTTAACATCTTCACACGTAAAATTGAGTCGGTAAAGAGAAACAAGACATATAAAGAAATTTCATACAGGAGTTCTGGTGAGTTCCCCTAGCGTAGAATTTCCCCTGAAAAATTCCCCCTTGGAAACTTCAATCTCCTTGGAAAACTCTCCCCGTGCAAAATCTCCCCTGCGAAAATTCGTCCTCTCCTCCCCACTGAAAAATCTATTGATACTTCCCAATAACAAAAACTATATGTAAACAAGGGGAAAATTTGATAACTTAAAGACCTTTCTCCAGGGGCTCTTGGGGGGGGGGGGGGGTCATTTTATCTTCAAAGACATAGTTATTTTGTCTCTCACCTATGCTGAGCAAAATAACTATCTAGAAATTTTAATCCGACGATTTTTCGAAAAAACATGGCGTGGGAGGGGGTCTAGTTGTCCTATAATGTTTTTGATAACTTAAAAAGGGCCCTAGAAATTTTGATTTCTGTTAGAATGAGCGCTCTATCAATGTTCTAGGCCCACGCATCCGTGATCTTTCTTCTGGCAAAAAAATTACAAAATTCTACATGAGTAGTAGGGAAGGGGGTATAATTACTGATTACACATAATTTATGCAAGTTTTATGGTTTTTGTCACTGAAAATAAAAAACCAGGATTTTTCTCACTTTGATGTATTTTCATGGTTTATTGATTCTAACGGGTCATTGATACCTCTTTCAAGGTCGATTTGTTGTTGTTTGTCTAATTGTAATGACTACGGAGGAAAGTTCACACATGCACATTAACGGGGGAGAAATGTATTGATCTAGGATATGAGAAGGAAGTGGATTTCCGACAAATTGATTTGCATAATCGAGGGGGAATTATTGATTCATGAAAAGGGAATAAGAAATGACATCACTTGTTTCCTAGGAATTATACGGAACTCAAAAGAGACAGAAATTCCATTTTTAAATATGGCTTCTCTGATCTTTAGTGACAGAGATAAAATAATATTCTATTTTTAAATATGGCTTCTCTGATCTTTAGTGACAGAGATAAATTGATATTTCTATTTTTAAATATGGCTTCTTTGATCTTTAGGTCTGAGGGATAAACGGTTTTTAGTGACAGAGATAAATTAATATTATATTTTTAAATATGGCTTATCCGATCTTTAGGTCAGAGAGATAAATTGATATTCTATCGAAACCATAATAATTTAGCTAGGAACATCTTAGAGATGAAGAGATTAACGCGGGAATTTTTTCCTGGGAATTTCTAATGTGACAGCGCAGGGATGCCAAAACAAAAGGAACACGGAGAAATTACTTTTAGGGGATTATTTGAGCGAAAGCGTTTGAGACATTTTAGAAGATGATTTAGGCGTAACAGTTTGAAACATTTTAGAAGATCATTTGGGGTGAAACTCTGTGGTCGTTATAATACAAAGGTTCTAATTGAACAGTGTTGTGAGGGCCCCTACCCCAACCCCAAAAGGCACCTTGGTCCCAAGGGCCTCCCAGAGCCCCCAAGGGTCTCCAAAGGGCCTCTGGGCCCCCAAAGACGCCAGAGCCCCCAAACACCCCCGGGGCCCCAAATCCCCCCGGGCCCCCACATTTTTTTTAATTACTTTTTTGGATCAATTTGTTTGTATGTCTGGGTTGGTGTTTGCAAGTCCAAGTGTTTGCCTTTGTTGGTTTGTATGTTTAAAGTGCCCGTCTTTCTCTGTTTACATGTCTGAATCTATTTGTTTGTAAGTCTGGGTTGTTGTTTGCAAGTCCAAGACTTTGTCTTTGTTGGGTTGAATGTCTAAAGTTACTGTCATTCTCTGTTTGTATGACTGAATCTATTTGTTTGCATGTCTGGGTTGGTGTTTCCAAGTTCAAGAATTTGTCTTTGTTTGTTTGTATGTCTAAAGTGCCTGTCTTTCTCTGTTTGCATGTCTGAATCTATTTGAATGCATGTCTGGGCTGGTGTTTGCAAGTCCAAAAAATTTGTCTTTGCTGGTTTGAATGTAAAAAGTGTCAGTCTTTCTCTGTTTTTGTGTCTGATTCTATTTTTTTGCATGTCTGGGTTGACATTTGAAAGTTCAAGAATTTGTCTTTATTGGTTTGAATGTCTAAAGTGCCTGTCTTTCTCGGTTTATATGTCTAAATCTATTTGTTTGCATGTCTGGGTTGGCGTTTGCAAGTCCAAGAATTTATCTTTGTTGGTTTGAATGTCTAGAGTGTCTGTCTTTCTCTGTTTGTGTGTTTGAATCCATTTGTTTGCATGTCTGGGTCGGTTTTCACAAGTCCAAGAATTTGTCTTTGTTGGTTTGAATGTCTAAAGTGCCTATCTTTCTCTGTTTGTGGGTCTAATTCTATTTGTTTCCATGTCTTGGTTGGTGTTTGCATGTCCAACAATTTGTCTCTGTTTGTTTGTTTGATTCTATTTATTTGCATGTCTGGGTTGGTGTTTGCAAGTTCAAGCATTTGTCTTTGTTGGTTTGAATGTCGAAAGTGACAGTCTTTCTCTATTTGTGTGTCTGATTCTATTTGTTTGCATGTCTGGGTTGATGTTTGCAAGTCAAAGAATTTGTCTTTGCTAGTTTGAATGTCTAAAGTGTCTGCCTTTCTCTGTTTGTGTATTTGATTCTATTTGTTTGCATGTCTGGGTTGGTGTTTACAAGTTCAAGCATTTGTCTTTGTTGGTTTGAATGTCTAAAGTGTCTGTCTTTCTCTGTTTTTGTGTCTGATTCTATTTGTTTGCATGTCTGGGTTGGTGTTTGCAAGTCCAAGAATTTGTCATTGTTGGTTTGAATGTCTAAAGTGTCGGTCTTTCTCTGTTTGTGTATCTGAATCTATTTGTTTGCATGTCTGGGTTAGTGTTTGCAAGTCCAAGTATTTGTCTTTGTTGGTTTGAATGTCTAAAGTGTCTGTCTTTCTCTGTTTGTGCATCTGATTCTATTTGTTTGCATGTCTGGGTTGGTGTTTGCAAGTCCAAGAATTTTCTTTGTTGGTTTGAATGTCTAGGAGTGTCTGTCTTTCTCTGCTTATGTGTCTGATTCTATTTGTTTGCATGTCTGGGTTGGTGTTTGCAAGTCCAAGTATTTGTCTTTGTTGGTTTGAATGTCTAAAGTGTCTGTCTTTCTCTGTTTGTTTGTCTGATTCTATTTGTTTGCATGTCTGGATTGGTGTTTGCAAGTCGAAGTATTTGTCTTTGTTGGTTTGAATGTCTAAAGTGTCTGTCTTTCTCTGTTTGTGTGTCTGATTCTATTTGTTTGCATGTCCGGGTTGATGTTTGCAAGTCCAAGAATTTCTCTTTGTTGGTTTGAATGTCTAAAATGGCTGTCTTTCTCTGTTTGTGTGTTTGATTTTATTTATTTGCATGTCTGGGTTGGTGTTTCAAGTCCAAATATCTGTCTTTGTTGGTTTGAATGTCTGAAGTGTCTGTCTTTCGCTGCTTGTGTGCCTGATTCTATTTTTTGCATGTCTGGGTTGGTGTTTGCAAGTCCAAGAGTTTGTCTTTCTTGGTTTGAATGTCTAAAGTGTCTGTCTTTCTCTGTTTGTTTGTCTGATTCTATTTGTTTGCATGTCTGGATTGGTGTTTGCAAGTCCAAGTATTTGTCTTTGTTGGTTTGAATGTCTAAAGTGTCTGTCTTTCTCTGTTTGTGTGTCTGATTCTATTTGTTTGCATTTCCGGGTTGATGTTTGCAAGTCCAAGAATTTCTCTTTGTTGGTTTGAATGTCTAAAATGTCTGTCTTTCTCTGTTTGTGTGTTTGATTCTATTTGTTTGCATATCTGGGTGGGTGTTTGCAAGTCCAAGAATTTGTCTTTGTTGGTTTGAATGTCTAAAGTGTCTGTCTTTCTCTGTTTGTGTGTCTGATTCTATTTGTTTGCATTTCCGGGTTGATGTTTGCAAGTCCAAGAATTTCTCTTTGTTGGTTTGAATGTCTAAAATGTCTGTCTTTTTCTGTTTGTGTGTTTGATTCTATTTGTTTGCATATCTGGGGGGGTGTTTGCAAGTCCAAGAATTTGTCTTTGTTGGTTTGAATGTCTAAAGTGTCTGTCTTTCTCTGTTTGTGTGTCTGATTCTATTTGTTTGCATGTCTGGGTTGGTGTTTACAAGTCCAAGTATTTGTCTTTGTTGGTTTGAATGTCTAAAGTGTCTGTCTTTCTCTGTTTGTGTGTCTGATTCTATTTGTTTGCATGTCTGGGTTGGTGTTTGCAAGTCCAAGAATTTGTCTTTGTTGGTTTGAATGTCTAAAGTGTCTGTTTTTCTCTGTTTGTGTATATGATTCTATTTGTTTACATGTCTGGGTTGGTGTTTGCAACTCCAAGTATCTTTTTTGTTGGTTTGAAGCTCTAAAGTGTCTGTCTTTCTGTTTTTGTTTGTCTGATTCTATTTGTTTGCATGTCTAGACTGGTGTATGCAAGTCCAAGAATTTGTCTTTGTTGGTTTGAATGTCTAAAGTGTCTATCTTTCTCTGTTTGTGTGCCTGATTCTAATTGTTTGCATGTCTGGGCTGGTGTTTGCAATTCAAAATATCTGTCTTTGTTGGTTTGAATGTCTGAAGTGGCTGTCTTTCTCTGTTTGTGTGCCTGATTCTATTTTTTTGCATGTCTGGGTTGGTCTTTGCAAGTCCAAGAATTTGTCTTTCTTGGTTTGAATGTCTAAACTGTTAGTCTTTCTCTGTTTATGTGGCTGATTCTATTTGTTTACATGTCTAGGTTGGTGTTTGCAAGTCCAAGTATTTGTCTTTGTTGGTTTGAATGTTAAGGTGTCTGTCTTTCTATGTTTGTGTGTCTGATTCTATTTGTTTGCATGTCTGGGTTGGTTTTTGCAAATCCAAGTATTTGTCTTTGTTGGTTTGAATGTCTAAAGTGTCTGTCTTTCTCTATTTGTTTGTCTGATTCTATTTCTTTGTATGTCTGGGTTGGTGCTTGCAATTCCAAGAATTTGTCTTTGTTTGTTTGAATGTCTAAAGTGTCTGTCTTTCTCTGTTTGTGAGTCTGATTCTATTTGTATGCATGTCTGGGTTGGTGTTTGCATGTCCAAGTATTTGTCTTTGTTGGTTTGAATGTGTAAAGTGTTTGTCTTTCTCTGTTTGTGTATCTGAATCTATTTGATTGCATGTTTGGGTTGGTGTTTTCAAGTCCAAGTATTTGTCTTTGTTGGTTTGAATGTCTAAAGTGTCTGTCTTTCTCTGTTTGTGCATCTGATTCTATTTGTTTGCATGTCTGGGTTGGTGTTTGCAAGTGCAAGAATTTTTCTTTGTTGGTTTGAATGTCTAAAGTGTCTGTCTTTCTCTGTTTGTGTGTCTGATTCTATTTGTTTGCATGTCTGGGTTGGTGTTTGCAAGTCCAAGTATTTGTCTTTGTTGGTTTGAATGTCTAAAGTGTCTGTCTTTCTCTGTTTGTGTGTCTGATTCTATTTGTTTGCATGTCTGGGTTGGTGTTTGCAAGTCCGAGAATTTGTCTCTGTTGGTTTGAATGTCTAAAGTGTCTGTCTTTCTCTGTTTGTGTATCTGATTTTATTTGTTTACATGTCTGGGTTGGTGTTTGCAACTCCGAGTATTTTTTTTTGTTGGTTTGAAGGTCTAAAGTGTCTATATTTCTTTTTTTTTGCGTCTGATTCTATTTATTTGCATATCTAGGTTGGTGTATGCAAGTCCAAGAATTTGTCTTTGTTTGTTTGAATGTCTAAAGTGTCTGTCTTTCTCTGTTTGTGTGCCTGATTCTATTTGTTTGCATGTCTGGGTTGGTGTTTGCAAGTCAAAATATCTGTCTTTGTTGGTTTGAATGTCTGAAGTGGCTGTCTTTCTCTGTTTGTGTGCCTGATTCTATTTTTTTGCATGTCTGGGTTGGTGTTTGCAAGTCCAAGAATTTGTCTTTCTTGGTTTGAATGTCTAAACTGTTAGTTTTTATCTGTTTATGTGGCTGATTCTATTTGTTTACATGTCTAGGTTGGTGTTTGCAAGTCCAAGTATTTGTCTTTGTTGGTTTGAATGTTTAAAGTGTCTGTGTTTCTATGTTTGTGTGTCTGATTCTATTTGTTTGCATGTCTGGGTTGGTGTTTGCAAGTCCAAGTATTTGTCTTTGTTGGTTTGAATGTCTAAAGTGTCTGTCTTTCTCTGTTTGTGTGTCTGATTCTATTTGTATGCATGTCTGGGTTGGTGTTTGCATGTCCAAGTATTTGTCTTTGTTGGTTTGAATGTGTAAAGTGTTTGTCTTTCTCTGTTTGTGTATCTGAATCTGTTTGTTTGCATGTCTGGGTTGGTGTTTGCAAGTCCAAGTATTTGTCTTTGTTGGTTTGAATGTCTAAAGTGTCTGTCTTTCTCTGTTTGTGTGTCTGATTCTATTTGTTTGCATGTCTGGGTTGGTGTTTGAAAGTCCAAGAATTTTCTTTGTTGGTTTGAATGTCTAGAGTGTCTGTCTTTCTCTGTTTGTGTGTCTGATTCTATTTGTTTGCATGTCCGGGTTGATGTTTGCAAGTCCAAGAATTTCTCTTCGTTGGTTTGAATGTCTTAAATGTCTGTCTTTCTCTGTTTTTGTGTTTGATTCTATTTGTTTGCATATCTGGGTGGGTGTTTGCAAGTCCAAGAATTTGTCTTTGTTGGTTTGAATGTCTAAAGTGTCTGTCTTTCTCTGTTTGTGTGTCTGCTGCTATTTGTTTGCATGTCTGGATTGGTGTTTGCAAGTCCAAGTATTTGTCTTTGTTGGTTTGAATGTCTAAAGTGTCTGTCTTTCTCTGTTTGTGTGTCTGATTCTATTTGTTTGCATGTCCGGGTTGATGTTTGCTAGTCCAAGAATTTCTCTTTGTTGGTTTGAATGTCTAAAGTGTCTGTCTTTCTCTGCTTGTGTGTCTGATTCTATTTGTTTGCATGTCTGGGTTGGTGTTTACAAGTCCAAGTATTTGTCTTTGTTGGTTTGAATGTCTAAAGTGTCTGTCTTTCTCTGTTTGTGTGTCTGATTCTATTTGTTTGCATGTCTGGGTTGGTGTTTGCAAGTCCGAGAATTTGTCTCTGTTGGTTTGAATGTCTAAAGTTTCTGTCTTTCTCTGTTTGTGTATCTGATTCTATTTGTTTACATGTCTGGGTTGGTGTTTGCAACTCCAAGTATTTTTTTTGTTGGTTTGAAGGTCTAAAGTGTCTGTCTTTCTCTTTTTGTGTGTCTGATTCTATTTGTTTGCATGTCTAGGTTGGTGTATGCAAGTCCAAGAATTTGTCTTTGTTGGTTTGAATGTCTAAAGTGTCTGTCTTTCTCTGTTTGTGTGCCTGATTCTTTTTGTTTGCATGTCTGGGTTGGTGTTTGCAAGTCAAAATATCTGTCTTTGTTGGTTTGAATGTCTGAAGTGGCTGTGTTTCTCTGTTTGTGTGCCTGATTCTATTTTTTTGCATGTCTGGGTTGGTGTTTGCAAGTCCAAGAATTTGTCTTTCTTGGTTTGAATGTCTAAACTTTTAGTCTTTCTCTGTTTATTTAGCTGATTCTATTTGTTTACATGTCTAGGTTGGTGTTTGCAAGTCAAAGTATTTGTCTTTGTTGATTTGAATGTTTAAAGTGTCTGTCTTTCTATGTTTGTGTGTCTGATTCTATTTTTTTGCATGTCTGGGTTGGTTTTTGCAAGTCCAAGTATTTGTCTTTGTTGGTTTGAATGTCTAAAGTGTCTGTCTTTCTCTATTTGTTTGTCTGATTCTATTTCTTTGTCTGTCTGGGTTGGTGCTTGCAATTCCAAGAATTTGTCTTTGTTTGTTTGAATGTCTAAAGTGTCTGTCTTTCTCTGTTTGTGTGTCTGATTCTATTTGTATGCATGTCTGGGCTGGTGTTTGCATGTCCAAGTATTTGTCTTTGTTGGTTTGAATGTGTAAAGTGTCTGTCTTTCTCTGTTTGTGCATCTGATTCTATTTGTTTGCATGTCTGGGTTGATGTTTGCAAGTCCAAGAATTTTTCTTTGTTGATTTGAATGTCTAGAGTGTCTGTCTTTCTCTGTTTGTGTGTCTGATTCTATTTGTTTGCATGTCTGGGTTGGTGTTTGCAAGTCCAAGTATTTGTCTTTGTTGGTTTGAATGTCTAAAGTGTCTGTCTTTCTCTGTTTGTGTTTCTGATGCTATTTGTTTGTATGTCTGGGTTGGTGTTTGCAAGTCCAAGTATTTGTCTTTGTTGGTTTGAATGTCTAAAGTGTCTGTCTTTCTCTGTTTGTGTGTCTGATTCTATTTGTTTGCATGTCCGGGTTGATGTTTGCAAGTCCAAGAATTTTTCTTTGTTGGTTTGAATGTCTAAAATGTCTGTCTTTCTCTGTTTGTATGTTTGATTCTATTTGTTTGCATATCTGGGTGGGTGTTTGCAAGTCCAAGAATTTGTCTTTGTTGGTTTGAATGTCTAAAGTGTCTGTCTTTCTCTGTTTGTGTGTCTGATTCTATTTGTTTACATGTCTGGATTAGTGTTTACAAGTCCAAGAATTTGTCTTTCTTGGTTTGAATGTCTAAACTGTTAGTCTTTCTCTGTTTATGTGGCTGATTCTATTTGTTTACATGTCTAGGTTGGTGTTTGCAAGTCCAAGTATTTGTCTTTGTTGGTTTGAATGTTTAAGGTGTCTGTCTTTCTATGTTTGTGTGTCTGATTCTATTTGTTTGCATGTCTGGGTTGGTTTTTGCAAATCCAAGTATTTGTCTTTGTTGGTTTGAATGTCTAAAGTGTCTGTCTTTCTCTATTTGTTTGTCTGATTCTATTTCTTTGTATGTCTGGGTTGGTGCTTGCAATTCCAAGAATTTGTCTTTGTTTGTTTGAATGTCTAAAGTGACTGTCTTTCTCTGTTTGTGAGTCTGATTCTATTTGTATGCATGTCTGGGTTGGTGTTTGCATGTCCAAGTATTTGTCTTTGTTGGTTTGAATGTGTAAAGTGTTTGTCTTTCTCTGTTTGTGTATCTGAATCTATTTGATTGCATGTTTGGGTTGGTGTTTTCAAGTCCAAGTATTTGTCTTTGTTGGTTTGAATGTCTAAAGTGTCTGTCTTTCTCTGTTTGTGCATCTGATTCTATTTGTTTGCATGTCTGGGTTGGTGTTTGCAAGTGTAAGAATTTTTCTTTGTTGGTTTGAATGTCTAGAGTGTCTGTCTTTCTCTGTTTGTGTGTCTGATTCTATTTGTTTGCATATCTGGGTGGGTGTTTGCAAGTCCAAGAATTTGTCTTTGTTGGTTTGAATGTCTAAAGTGTCTGTCTTTCTCTGTTTGTGTGTCTGCTGCTATTTGTTTGCATGTCTGGATTGGTGTTTGCAAGTCCAAGTATTTGTCTTTGTTGGTTTGAATGTCTAAAGTGTCTGTCTTTCTCTGTTTGTGTGTCTGATTCTATTTGTTTGCATGTCCGGGTTGATGTTTGCTAGTCCAAGAATTTCTCTTTGTTGGTTTGAATGTCTAAAATGTCTGTCTTTCTCTGTTTGTGTGTTTGATTCTATTTGTTTGCATATCTGGGTGGGTGTTTGCAAGTCCAAGAATTTGTCTTTGTTGGTTTGAATGTCTAAAGTGTCTGTCTTTCTCTGCTTGTGTGTCTGATTCTATTTGTTTGCATGTCTGGGTTGGTGTTTACAAGTCCAAGTATTTGTCTTTGTTGGTTTGAATGTCTAAAGTGTCTGTCTTTCTCTGTTTGTGTGTCTGATTCTATTTGTTTGCATGTCTGGGTTGGTGTTTGCAAGTCCGAGAATTTGTCTCTGTTGGTTTGAATGTCTAAAGTTTCTGTCTTTCTCTGTTTGTGTATCTGATTCTATTTGTTTACATGTCTGGGTTGGTGTTTGCAACTCCAAGTATTTTTTTGTTGGTTTGAAGGTCTAAAGTGTCTGTCTTTCTCTTTTAGTGTGTCTGATTCTATTTGTTTGCATGTCTAGGTTGGTGTATGCAAGTCCAAGAATTTGTCTTTGTTGGTTTGAATGTCTAAAGTGTCTGTCTTTCTCTGTTTGTGTGCCTGATTCTTTTTGTTTGCATGTCTGGGTTGGTGTTTGCAAGTCAAAATATCTGTCTTTGTTGGTTTGAATGTCTGAAGTGGCTGTGTTTCTCTGTTTGTGTGCCTGATTCTATTTTTTTGCATGTCTGGGTTGGTGTTTGCAAGTCCAAGAATTTGTCTTTCTTGGTTTGAATGTCTAAACTTTAGTCTTTCTCTGTTTATTTAGCTGATTCTATTTGTTTACATGTCTAGGTTGGTGTTTGCAAGTCAAAGTATTTGTCTTTGTTGATTTGAATGTTTAAAGTGTCTGTCTTTCTATATTTGTGTGTCTGATTCTATTTTTTTGCATGTCTGGGTTGGTTTTTGCAAGTCCAAGTATTTGTCTTGTTGGTTTGAATGTCTAAAGTGTCTGTCTTTCTCTATTTGTTTGTCTGATTCTATTTCTTTGTATGTCTGGGTTGGTGCTTGCAATTCCAAGAATTTGTCTTTGTTTGTTTGAATGTCTAAAGTGTCTGTCTTTCTCTGTTTGTGTGTCTGATTCTATTTGTATGCATGTCTGGGTTGGTGTTTGCATGTCCAAGTATTTGTCTTTGTTGGTTTGAATGTCTAAAGTGTCTGTCTTTCTCTGTTTGTGCATCTGATTCTATTTGTTTGCATGTCTGGGTTGGTGTTTGCAAGTCCAAGAATTTTTCTTTGTTGATTTGAATGTCTAGAGTGTCTGTCTTTCTCTGTTTGTGTGTCTGATTCTATTTGTTTGCATGTCTGGGTTGGTGTTTGCAAGTCCAAGTATTTGTCTTTGTTGGTTTGAATGTCTAAAGTGTCTGTCTTTCTCTGTTTGTGTGTCTGATGCTATTTGTTTGTATGTCTGGGTTGGTGTTTGCAAGTCGAAGTATTTGTCTTTGTTGGTTTGAATGTCTAAAGTGTCTGTCTTTCTCTGTTTGTGTGTCTGATTCTATTTGTTTGCATGTCCGGGTTGATGTTTGCAAGTCCAAGAATTTTTCTTTGTTGGTTTGAATGTCTAAAATGTCTGTCTTTCTCTGTTTGTATGTTTGATTCTATTTGTTTGCATATCTGGGTGGGTGTTTGCAAGTCCAAGAATTTGTCTTTGTTGGTTTGAATGTCTAAAGTGTCTGTCTTTCTCTGTTTGTGTGTCTGATTCTATTTGTTTACATGTCTGGATTAGTGTTTACAAGTCCAAGAATTTGTCTTTCTTGGTTTGAATGTCTAAACTGTTAGTCTTTCTCTGTTTATGTGGCTGATTCTATTTGTTTACATGTCTAGGTTGGTGTTTGCAAGTCCAAGTATTTGTCTTTGTTGGTTTGAATGTTTAAAGTGTCTGTCTTTCTATGTTTGTGTGTCTGATTCTATTTGTTTGCATGTCTGGGTTGGTTTTTGCAAATCCTAGTATTTTTCTTTGTTGGTTTGAATGTCTAAAGTGTCTGTCTTTCTCTATTTGTTTGTCTGATTCTATTTCTTTGTATGTCTGGGTTGGTGCTTGCAATTCCAAGAATTTGTCTTTGTTTGTTTGAATGTCTAAATTGTCTGTCTTTCTCTGTTTGTGAGTCTGATTCTATTTGTATGCATGTCTGGGTTGGTGTTTGCATGTCCAAGTATTTGTCTTTGTTGGTTTGAATGTGTAAAGTGTTTGTCTTTCTCTGTTTGTGTATCTGAATCTATTTGATTGCATGTTTGGGTTGGTGTTTTCAAGTCCAAGTATTTGTCTTTGTTGGTTTGAATGTCTAAAGTGTCTGTCTTTCTCTGTTTGTGCATCTGATTCTATTTGTTTGCATGTCTGGGTTGGTGTTTGCAAGTGCAAGAATTTTTCTTTGTTGGTTTGAATGTCTAGAGTGTCTGTCTTTCTCTGTTTGTGTGTCTGATTCTATTTGTTTGCATGTCTGGGTTGGTGTTTGCAAGTCCAAGTATTTGTCTTTGTTGGTTTGAATGTCTAAAGTGTCTGTCTTTCTCTGTTTGTGTGTCTGATTCTATTTGTTTGCATGTCTGGGTTGGTGTTTGCAAGTCCGAGAATTTGTCTCTGTTGGTTTGAATGTCTAAAGTGTCTGTCTTTCTCTGTTTGTGTATCTGATTTTATTTGTTTACATGTCTGGGTTGGTGTTTGCAACTCCAAGTATTTTTTTTTGTTGGTTTGAAGGTCTAAAGTGTCTATATTTCTCTTTTTTTGCGTCTGATTCTATTTATTTGCATATCTAGGTTGGTGTATGCAAGTCCAAGAATTTGTCTTTGTTTGTTTGAATGTCTAAAGTGTCTGTCTTTCTCTGTTTGTGTGCCTGATTCTATTTTTTTGCATGTCTGGGTTGGTGTTTGCAAGTCCAAGAATTTGTCTTTCTTGGTTTGAATGTCTAAACTGTTAGTTTTTCTCTGTTTATGTGGCTGATTCTATTTGTTTACATGTCTAGGTTGGTGTTTGCAAGTCCAAGTATTTGTCTTTGTTGGTTTGAATGTTTAAAGTGTCTGTGTTTCTATGTTTGTGTGTCTGATTCTATTTGTTTGCATGTCTGGGTTGGGTTTTGCAAGTCCAAGTATTTGTCTTTGTTTGTTTGAATGTCTAAAGTGTCTGTCTTTCTCTGTTTGTGTGTCTGATTTTATTTGTATGCATGTCTGGGTTGGTGTTTGCAAGTCAAAATATCTGTCTTTGTTGGTTTGAATGTCTGAAGTGGCTGTCTTTCTCTGTTTGTGTGCCTGATTCTATTTTTTTGCATGTCTGGGTTGGTGTTTGCAAGTCCAAGAATTTGTCTTTCTTGGTTTGAATGTCTAAACTGTTAGTTTTTCTCTGTTTATGTGGCTGATTCTATTTGTTTACATGTCTAGGTTGGTGTTTGCAAGTCCAAGTATTTGTCTTTGTTGGTTTGAATGTTTAAAGTGTCTGTGTTTCTATGTTTGTGTGTCTGATTCTATTTGTTTGCATGTCTGGGTTGGGTTTTGCAAGTCCAAGTATTTGTCTTTGTTTGTTTGAATGTCTAAAGTGTCTGTCTTTCTCTGTTTGTGTGTCTGATTTTATTTGTATGCATGTCTGGGTTGGTGTTTGCATGTCCAAGTATTTGTCTTTGTTGGTTTGAATGTGTAAAGTGTTTGTCTTTCTCTGTTTGTGTATCTGAATCTGTTTGTTTGCATGTCTGGGTTGGTGTTTGCAGGTCCAAGTATTTGTCTTTGTTGGTTTGAATGTCTAAAGTGTCTGTCTTTCTCTGTTTGTGCATCTGATTCTATTTGTTTGCATGTCTGGGTTGGTGTTTGAAAGTCCAAGAATTTTCTTTGTTGGTTTGAATGTCTAGAGTGTCTGTCTTTCTCTGTTTGTGTGTCTGATTCTATTTGTTTGCATGTCCGGGTTGATGTTTGCAAGTCCAAGAATTTCTCTTCGTCGGTTTGAATGTCTAAAATGTCTGTCTTTCTCTGTTTTTGTGTTTGATTCTATTTGTTTGCATATCTGGGTGGGTGTTTGCAAGTCCAAGAATTTGTCTTTGTTGGTTTGAATGTCTAAAGTGTCTGTCTTTCTCTGTTTGTGTGTCTGCTGCTATTTGTTTGCATGTCTGGATTGGTGTTTGCAAGTCCAAGTATTTGTCTTTGTTGGTTTGAATGTCTAAAGTGTCTGTCATTCTCTGTTTGTGTGTCTGATTCTATTTGTTTGCATGTCCGGGTTGATGTTTGCTAGTCCAAGAATTTCTCTTTGTTGGTTTGAATGTCTAAAATGTCTGTCTTTCTCTGTTTGTGTGTTTGATTCTATTTGTTTGCATATCTGGGTGGGTGTTTGCAAGTCCAAGAATTTGTCTTTGTTGGTTTGAATGTCTAAAGTGTCTGTCTTTCTCTGCTTGTGTGTCTGATTCTATTTGTTTGCATGTCTGGGTTGGTGTTTACAAGTCCAAGTATTTGTCTTTGTTGGTTTGAATGTCTAAAGTGTCTGTCTTTCTCTGTTTGTGTGTCTGATTCTATTTGTTTGCATGTCTGGGTTGGTGTTTGCAAGTCCGAGAATTTGTCTCTGTTGGTTTGAATGTCTAAAGTTTCTGTCTTTCTCTGTTTGTGTATCTGATTCTATTTGTTTACATGTCTGGGTTGGTGTTTGCAACTCCAAGTATTTTTTTTGTTGGTTTGAAGGTCTAAAGTGTCTGTCTTCTCTTTTTGTGTGTCTGATTCTATTTGTTTGCATGTCCGGGTTGGTGTTTGCAAGTCCAAGAATTTCTCTTTGTTGGTTTGAATGTCTAAAGTGTCTGTCTTTCTCTGTTTGTGTGCCTGATTCTTTTTGTTTGCGTGTCTGGGTTGGTGTTTGCAAGTCAAAATATCTGTCTTTGTTGGTTTGAATGTCTGAAGTGGCTGTGTTTCTCTGTTTGTGTGCCTGATTCTATTTTTTTGCATGTCTGGGTTGGTGTTTTCAAGTCCAAGAATTTGTCTTTCTTGGTTTGAATGTCTAAACTTTTAGTCTTTCTCTGTTTATTTAGCTGATTCTATTTGTTTACATGTCTAGGTTGGTGTTTGCAAGTCAAAGTATTTGTCTTTGTTGATTTGAATGTTTAAACTGTCTGTCTTTCTATGTTTGTGTGTCTGATTCTATTTTTTTGCATGTCTGGGTTGGTTTTTGCAAGTCCAAGTATTTGTCTTTGTTGGTTTGAATGTCTAAAGTGTCTGTCTTTCTCTATTTGTTTGTCTGATTCTATTTCTTTGTATGTCTGGGTTGGTGCTTGCAATTCCAAGAATTTGTCTTTGTTTGTTTGAATGTCTAAAGTGTCTGTCTTTCTCTGTTTGTGTGTCTGATTCTATTTGTATGCATGTCTGGGTTGGTGTTTGCATGTCCAAGTATTTGTCTTTGTTGGTTTGAATGTGTAAAGTGTCTGTCTTTCTCTGTTTGTGCATCTGATTCTATTTGTTTGCATGTCTGGGTTGGTGTTTGCAAGTCCAAGAATTTTTCTTTGTTGATTTGAATGTCTAGAGTGTCTGTCTTTCTCTGTTTGTGTGTCTGATTCTATTTGTTTGCATGTCTGGGTTGGTGTTTGCAAGTCCAAGTATTTGTCTTTGTTGGTTTGAATGTCTAAAGTGTCTGTCTTTCTCTGTTTGTGTGTCTGATGCTATTTGTTTGTATGTCTGGGTTGGTGTTTGCAAGTCCAAGTATTTGTCTTTGTTGGTTTGAATGTCTAAAGTGTCTGTCTTTCTCTGTTTGTGTGTCTGATTCTATTTGTTTGCATGTCCGGGTTGATGTTTGCAAGTCCAAGAATTTTTCTTTGTTGGTTTGAATGTCTAAAATGTCTGTCTTTCTCTGTTTGTATGTTTGATTCTATTTGTTTGCATATCTGGGTGGGTGTTTGCAAGTCCAAGAATTTGTCTTTGTTGGTTTGAATGTCTAAAGTGTCTGTCTTTCCCTGTTTGTGTGAATGATTCTATTTGTTTACATGTCTGGATTAGTGTTTACAAGTCCAAGTATTTGTCTTTGTTGGTTTGAATGTCTAAAGTGTCTGTCTTTCTCTGTTTGTATGTCTGATTCTATTTGTTTGCATGTCTGGATTGGTGTTTGCAAGTCCAAGAATTTGTCTTTGTTGGTTTGAATGTCTAAAGTGTCTGTCTTTCTCTGTTTGTGTGTCTGATTTTTTTTGTTGGCATGCCTGGATTGGTGTTTGCAAGTCCAAGTATTTGTCTTTGTTGGCTTGAATGTCTAAAGTGTCTGTCTTTCTCTGTTGTGTGCCTGATTCTATTGTTTGCATGTCTGGGTTGGTTTTGCAAGTCAAAATATCTGTCCGTGTTAGTTTGAATGTCTGAAGTGGCTGTCTTTCTCTGTTTGTGTGCCTGATTCTATTTTTTTGCATGTCTGGGTTGGTGTTTGCAAGTCCAAGAATTTGTCTTTCTTGGTTTGAATGTCTAAACTGTTAGTCTTTCTCTGTTTATGTTGCTGATTCTATTTGTTTATATGTCTAGGTTGGTGTTTGCAAGTCCAAGTATTTGTCTTTGTTGGTTTGAATGTTTAAAGTGTCTACCTTTCTATGTTTGTGTGTC
Organism: Artemia sinica; assembly: GCA_027921565.1. Lineage (NCBI taxonomy): Eukaryota > Metazoa > Arthropoda > Branchiopoda > Anostraca > Artemiidae > Artemia > Artemia sinica. Next base: position 36,614,697 of record CM051268.1, read on the forward strand.
TGATTCTATTTGTTTGCATGTCTGGGTTGGTGTTTGCAAGTCCAAGTATTTGTCTTTGTTGGTTTGAATGTCTAAAGTGTCTGTCTTTCTCTTTTATTTGTCTGATTCTATTTCTTTGTATGTCTGGGTTGGTGCTTGCAATTCCAAGTATTTGTCTTTGTTGGTTTGAATGTGTAAAGTGTTTGTCTTTCTCTGTTTGTGTATCTGAATCTATTTTTTTGCATGTCTTGGTTGGTGTTTGCAAGTCCAAGTATTTGTCTTTGTTGGTTTGAATGTCTAAAGTGTCTGTCTTTCTCTGTTTGTGTGTCTGATTCTATTTGTTTGCATGTCTGGGTTGGCGTTTGCAAGTCCAAGAATTTTTCTTTGTTGGTTTGAATGTCTAGAGTGTCTTTCTTTCTCTGTTTGAGTGTCCGATTCTATTTGTTTGCATGTCTGGGTTGGTGTTTGCAAGTCCAAGTATTTGCCTTTGTTGGTTTGAATGTCTAAAGTGTCTGTCTTTCTCTTTAATGTGGCTGATTCTATTTGTTTACATGTCTGGGTTGGTGTTTGCAAGTCCAAGAATTTGTCTTTGTTGGTTTGAATGTCTGAAGTGTCTGTCTTTCTCTGTTTGTTTGTCTGATTGTATTTGTTTGCATGTCTGGATTGGTGTTTGCAAGTCCAAGTATTTTTCTTTGTTGGTTTGAATCTCTAAAGTGTCTGTCTTTCTCTGTTTGTGTGTCTGATTCTATTTGTTTGCATGTCCGGGTTGATGTTTGCAAGTCCAAGAATTTCTCTTTGTTGGTTTGAATGTCTAAAATGCCTGTCTTTCTCTGTTTGTGTGTTTGATTCTATTTGTTTGCATATCTGGGTGGGTGTTTGCAAGTCCAAGAATTTTTTTTTGTTGGTTTGAATGTCTAAAGTGTCTGTCTTTCTCTGTTTGTGTGTCTAATGCTATTTGTTTGCATGTCTGGGTTGGTGTTTGCAAGTCCAAGTATTTGTCTTTGTTGGTTTGAATGTCTAAAGTGTCTGTCTTTCTCTGTTTGTGTGTCTGATTCTATTTGTTTGCATGTCCGGGTTGATGTTTGAAGTCCAAGAATTTCTCTTTGTTGGTTTGAATGTCTAAAATGTCTGTCTTTCTCTGTTTGTGTGTTTGATTCTATTTGTTTGAATATCTGGGTGGGTGTTTGCAAGTCCAAGAATTTGTCTTTGTTGGTTTGAATGTCTAAAGGGTCTGTCTTTCTCTGTTTGTGTGTCTGATTCTATTTGTTTGCATGTCCGAGTTGATGTTTGCAAGTCCAAGAATTTCTCTTTGTTGGTTTGAATGTCTAAAATGTCTGTCTTTCTCTGTTTGTGTGTTTGATTCTATTTGATTGCATATCTGGGTGGGTGTTTGCAAGTTCAAGAATTTGTCTTTGTTGGTTTGAATGTCTAAAGTGTCTGTCTTTCTCTGTTTGTTTGTCTGCTGCTATTTGTTTGCATGTCTAAATTGGTGTTTGCAAGTCCAAGTATTTGTCTTTGTTGGTTTGAATGTCTAAAGTGTCTGTCTTTCTCTGTTTGTGTGTCTGATTCTATTTGTTTGCATGTCTGGGTTGGTGTTTGCAAGTCCAAGTATTTGTCTTTGTTGGTTTGAATGTCTAAAGTGTCTGTCTTTCTCTGTTTGTGTGTCTGATTCTATTTGTTTGCATGTCTGGGCTGGTGTTTGCAACTCCAAGTATTTTTTTGTTGGTTTGAAGGTCTAAAGTGTCTGTCTTTCTCTTTTTGTGTGTCTGATTCTATTTGTTTGCATGTCTAGGTTGGTGTTTGCAAGTCCGAGAATTTGTCTCTGTTGGTTTGAATGTCTAAAGTGTCTGTCTTTCTCTGTTTGTGTATCTGATTCTATTTGTTTACATGTCTGGGTTGGTGTTTGCAACTCCAAGTATTTTTTTTGTTGGTTTGAAGGTCTAAAGTGTCTGTCTTTCTCTTTTTGTGTGTCTGATCCTATTTGTTTGCATGTCTAGGTTGGTGTATGCAAGTCCAAGAATTTGTCTTTGTTGGTTTGAATGTCTAAAGTGTCTGTCTTTCTCTGTTTGTGTGCCTGATTCTTTTGTTTGCATGTCTGGGTTGGTGTTTGCAAGTCAAAATATCTGTCTTTGTTGGTTTGAATGTCTGAAGTGGCTGTCTTTCTCTGTTTGTGTGCCTGATTCTATTTTTTTGCATGTCTGGGTTGGTGTTTGCAAGTCCAAGAATTTGTCTTTCTTGGTTTGAATGTCTAAACTTTTAGTCTTTCTCTGTTTATTTGGCTGATTCTATTTGTTTACATGTCTAGGGTGGTGTTTGCAAGTCAAAGTATTTGTCTTTGTTGATTTGAATGTTTAAAGTGTCTGTCTTTCTATGTTTGTGTGTCTGATTCTATTTTTTGCATGTCTGGGTTGGTTTTTGCAAGTCCAAGTATTTGTCTTAATTGGTTTGAATGTCTAAAGTGTCTGTCTTTCTCTATTTGTTTGTCTGATTCTATTTCTTTGTATGTCTGGGTTGGTGCTTGCAATTCGAAGAATTTGTCTTTGTTGGTTTGAATGTCTAGAGTGTCTGTCTTTCTCTGTTTGTGTGTCTGATTCTATTTGTTTGCATGTCTGGGTTGGTGTTTGCAAGTCCAAGCATTTGTCTTTGTTGGTTTGAATGTCTAAAGTGTCTGTCTTTCTCTGTTTGTGTGTCTGATTCTATTTGTTTGCATGTCTGGGTTGGTGTTTGCCAGTCCGAGAATTTGTCTCTGTTGGTTTGAATGTCTAAAGTGTCTGTCTTTCTCTGTTTGTGTGTCTGATGCTATTTGTTTGCATGTCTGGGTTGGTGTTTGCAAGTTCAAGTATTTGTCTTTGTTGGTTTGAATGTCTGAAGTGTCTGTCTTTCTCTGTTTGTTTGTCTGATTCTATTTGTTTGCATGTCCGGGTTGATGTTTGCAAGTCCAAGAATTTCTCTTTGTTGGTTTGAATTTCTAAAATGTCTGTCTTTCTCTGTTTGTGTGTTTGATTCTATTTGTTTGAATATCTGGGTGGGTGTTTGCAAGTCCAAGAATTTTTCTTTGTTGGTTTGAATGTCTAAAGGGTCTGTCTTTCTCTGTTTGTGTGTCTGATTCTATTTGTTTGCATGTCTGGGCTAGTGTTTACAAGTCTAAGTATTTGTCTTTGTTGGTTTGAATGTCTAAAGTGTCTGTCTTTCTCTGTTTGTGTGTCTGATTCTATTTGTTTGCATGTCTGGGCTGGTGTTTACAAGTCCAAGTATTTGTCTTTGTTGGTTTGAATGTTTAAGGTGTCTGTCTTTCTATGTTTGTGTGTCTGATTCTATTTGTTTGCATGTCTGGGTTGGTTTTTGCAAGTCCAAGTATTTGTCTTTGTTGGTTTGAATGTCTAAAGTGTCTGTCTTTCTCTATTTGTTTGTCTGATTCTATTTCTTTGTATGTCTGGGTTGGTGTTTGCAAGTGCAAGAATTTTTCTTTGTTGGTTTGAATGTCTAGAGTGTCTGTCTTTCTCTGTTTGTGTGTCTGATTCTATTTGTTTGCATGTCTGGGTTGGTGTTTGCAAGTCCAAGTATTTGTCTTATTTGGTTTGAATGTCTAAAGTGTCTGTCTTTTTCTGTTTGTATGTCTGATTCTATTTGTTTGCATGTCTGGGTTGGTGTTTGCAAGTCCGAGAATTTGTCTCTGTTGGTTTGAATGTCTAAAGTGTCTGTCTTTCTCTGTTTGTGTATCTGATTTTATTTGTTTACATGTCTGGGTTGGTGTTTGCAACTCCAAGTTTTTTTTTTTTGGTTTGAAGGTCTAAAGTGTCTATATTTCTCTTTTTTTGCGTCTGATTCTATTTGCTTGCATATCTAGGTTGGTGTATGCAAGTCCAATTATTTGTCTTTGTTTGTTTGAATGTCTAAAGTGTCTGTCTTTCTCTGTTTGTGTGCCTGATTCTATTTGTTTGCATGTCTGGGTTGGTGTTTGCAAGTCAAAATATCTGTCTTTGTTGGTTTGAATGTCTGAAGTGGCTGTCTTTCTCTGTTTGTGTGCCTGATTCTATTTTTTTGCATGTCTGGGTTGGTGTTTGCAAGTCCGAGAATTTGTCTTTCTTGGTTTGAATGTCTAAACTGTTAGTCTTTCTCTGTTTATGTGGCTGATTCTATTTGTTTACATGTCTAGGTTGGTGTTTGCAAGTCCAAGTATTTGTCTTTGTTGGTTTGAATGTTTAAAGTGTCTGTGTTTCTATTTTTGTGTGTCTGATTCTATTTGTTTGCATGTCTGGGTTGGTGTTTGCAAGTCCAAGTATTTGTCTTTGTTTGTTTGAATGTCTAAAGTGTCTGTCTTTCTCTGTTTGTGTGTCTGATTCTATTTGTATGCATGTCTGGGTTGGTGTTTGCATGTCTAAGTATTTGTCTTTGTTGGTTTGAATGTGTAAAGTGTTTGTCTTTCTCTGTTTGTGTATCTGAATCTATTTGTTTGCATGTCTGGGTTGGTGTTTGCAAGTCCAAGTATTTGTCTTTGTTGGTTTGAATGTCTAGAGTGTCTGTCTTTCTCTGTTTGTGTGTCTGATTCTATTTTTCTGCATGTCTGGGTTGGTGTTTGCAAGTCCAAGTATTTGTCTTTGTTGGTTTGAATGCCTAAAGTGTCTGTCTTTCTCTGTTAATGTGGCTGATTCTATTTGTTTACATGTCTGGGTTGGTGTTTGCAAGTCCAAGTATTTTTCTTTGTTGGTTTGAATGTCTAAAGTGTCTGTCTTTCTCTGTTTGTGCGTCTGATTCTATTTGTTTGCATGTCCGGGTTGATGTTTGCAAGTCCAAGAATTTCTCTTTGTTGGTTTGAATGTCTAAAATGTCTGTCTTTCTCTGTTTGTGTGTTTGATTCTATTTGTTTGCATATCTGGGTGGGTGTTTGCAAGTCCAAGAATTTGTCTTTGTTGGTTTGAATGTCTAAAGTGTCTGTCTTTCTCTGTTTGTGTGTCAGCTGCTATTTGTTTGCATGTCTGGATTGGTGTTTGCAAGTCCAAGTATTTGGCTTTGTTGGTTTGAATGTCTAAAGTGTCTGTCTTTCTCTGTTTGTGTGTCTGATTCTATTTTTTTGCATGTCCGGGTTGATGTTTGCAAGTCCAAGAATTTCTCTTTGTTGGTTTGAATGTCTAAAATGTCTGTCTTTCTCTGTTTATGTGTTTGATTCTATTTGTTTGCATATCTGGGTGGGTGTTTGCAAGTCCAAGAATTTGTCTTTGTTGGTTTGAATGTCTAAAGTGTCTGTCTTTCTCTGTTTGTGTGTCTGATTCTATTTGTTTGCATGTCTGGGCTGGTGTTTACAAGTCCAAGTATTTGTCTTTGTTGGTTTGAATGTCTAAAGTGTCTGTCTTTCTCTGTTTGTGTGTCTGATTCTATTTGTTTGCATGTCTGGGTTGGTGTTTGCAAGTCAGAGAATTTGTCTCTGTTGGTTTGAATGTCTAAAGTGTCTGTCTTTCTCTGTTTGTGTATCTGATTCTATTTGTTTACATGTCTGGGTTGGTGTTTGCAACTCCAAGTATTTTTTTTGTTGGTTTGAAGGTCTAAAGTGTCTGTCTTTCTCTTTTTGTGTGTCTGATTCTATTTGTTTGCATGTCTAGGGTGGTGTATGCAAGTCCAAGAATTTGTCTTTGTTGGTTTGAATGTCTAAAGTGTCTGTCTTTCTCTGTTTGTGTGCCTGATTCTTTTTGTTTGCATGTCTGGGTTGGTGTTTACAAGTCAAAATATCTGTCTTTGTTGGTTTGAATGTCTGAAGTGGCTGTCTTTCTCTGTTTGTGTGCCTGATTCTATTTTTTTGCATGTCTGGGTTGGTGTTTGCAAGTCCAAGAATTTGTCTTTCTTGGTTTGAATGTCTAAACTTTTAGTCTTTCTCTGTTTATCTGGCTGATTCTATTTGTTTACATGTCTAGGTTGGTGTTTGCAAGTCAAAGTATTTGTCTTTGTTGATTTGAATGTTTAAAGTGTCTGTCTTTCTATATTTGTGTGTCTGATTCAATTTTTTTGCATATCTGGGTTGGTTTTTGCAAGTCCAAGAATTTGTCTTTCTTGGTTTGAATGTCTGAAGTGGCTGTCTTTCTCTGTTTGTGTGCCTGATTCTATTTTTTGCATGTCTGGGCTGGTGTTTGCAAGTCCAAGAATTTGTCTTTCTTGGTTTGAATGTCTAAACTTTTAGTCCTTCTCTGTTTATCTGGCTGATTCTATTTGTTTACGTGTCTAGGTTGGTGTTTGCAAGTCCAAGTATTTGTCTTTGTTGGTTTGAATGTCTAAAGTGTCTGTCTTTCTCTATTTGTTTGTCTGAATCTATTTCTTTGTATGTCTGGGTTGGTGCTTGCAATTCCAAGAATTTGTCTTTGTTTGTTTGAATGTCTAAAGTGTCTGTCTTTCTCTGTTTGTGTGTCTGATTCTATTTGTTTGCATGTCTGGGTTGGTGTTTGCATGTCCAAGTATTTGTCTTTGTTGGTTTGAATGTGTAAAGTTTTTGTCTTTCTCTGTTTGTGTATCTGAATCTATTTGTTTGCATGTCTGGGTTGGTGTTTGCAAGTCCAAGTATTTGTCTTTGTTGGTTTGAATGTCTAAAGTGTCTGTCTTTCTCTGTTTGTGCATCTGATTCTATTTGTTTGCATGTCTGGGTTGGTGTTTGCAAGTCCAAGAATTTTTCTTTGTTGATTTGAATGTCTAGAGTGTCTGTCTTTCTCTGTTTGTGTGTCTGATTCTATTTGTTTGCATGTCTGGGTTGGTGTTTGCAAGTCCAAGTATTTGTCTTTGTTGGTTTGAATGTCTAAAGTGTCTGTCTTTCTCTGTTTGTGTGTCTGATGCTATTTGTTTGCATCTCTGGGTTGGTGTTTGCAAGTCCAATTATTTGTCTTTGTTGGTTTGAATGTCTAAAGTGTCTGTCTTTCTCTGTTTGTGTGTCTGATTCTATTTGTTTGCATGTCCGGGTGGATGTTTGCAAGTCCAAGAATTTGTCTTTGTTGGTTTGAATGTCTAAAGTGTCTGTCTTTCTCTGTTTGTGTGTCTGATTCTATTTGTTTACATGTCTGGATTAGTGTTTACAAGTTCAAGTATTTGTCTTTGTTGGTTTGAATGTCTAAAGTGTCTGTCTTTCTCTGTTTGTATGTCTGATTCTATTTGTTTGCATGTCTGGTTTGGTGTTTGCAAGTCCAAGAATTTGCCTTTGTTGGTTTGAATGTCTAAAGTGTCTGTCTTTCTCTGATTGTGTGTCTGATTTTTTTTGTTTGCATGCCTGGATTGGTGTTTGCAAGTCCAAGTATTTGTCTTTGTTGGTTTGAATGTCTAAAGTGTCTGTCTTTCTCTGTTTGTGTGCCTGATTCTATTTGTTTGCATGTCTGGGTTGGTGTTTGCAAGTCAAAATATCTGTCTTTGTTGGTTTGAATGTCTGAAGTGGCTGTCTTTCTCTGTTTGTGTGCCTGATTCTATTTTTTTGCATGTCTGGGTTGGTGTTTGCAAGTCCAAGAATTTGTCTTTCTTGGTTTGAATGTCTAAACTGTTAGTCTTTCTCTGTTTATGTGGCTGATTCTATTTGTTTATATGTCTAGGTTGGTGTTTGCAAGTCCAAGTATTTGTCTTTGTTGGTTTGAATGTTTAAAGTGTCTGTCTTTCTATGTTTGTGTGTCTGATTGTATTTGTTTGCATGTCTGGGTTCGTTTTTGCAAGTCCAAGTATTTGTCTTTGTTGGTTTGAATGTCTAAAGTGTCTGTCTTTCTCTATTTATTTGTCTGATTCTATTTCTTTGTATGTCTGGGTTGGTGCTTGCAATTCCAAGAATTTGTCTTTGTTTGTTTGAATGTCTAAAGTGTCTGTCTTTCTCTGTTTGTGTGTCTGATTCTAATTGTATGCATGTCTGGGTTGGTGTTTGCATGTCCAAGTATTTGTTTTTGTTGGTTTGAATGTGTAAAGTGTTTGTCTTTCTCTGTTTGTGTATCTGAATCTATTTGTTTGCATGTCTTGGTTGGTGTTTGCAAGTCCAAGTATTTGTCTTTGTTGGTTTGAATGTCTAAAGTGTCTGTCTTTCTCTGTTTGTGCATCTGATTCTATTTTTTTGCATGTCTGGGTTGGTGTTTGCAAGTCCAAGAATTTTTCTTTGTTGGTTTGAATGTCTAGAGTGTCTGTCTTTCTCTGTTTGAGTGTCCGATTCTATTTGTTTGCATGTCTGGGTTGGTGTTTGCAAGTCCAAGTATTTGTCTTTGTTGGTTTGAATGTCTAAAGTGTCTGTCTTTCTCTTTAATGTGGCTGATTCTATTTGTTTACATGTCTGGGTTGGTGTTTGCAAGTCCAAGAATTTGTCTTTGATGGTTTGAATGTCTAAAGTGTCTGTCTTTCTCTGTTTGTTTGTCTGATTCTATTTGTTTGCATGTCTGGATTGGTGTTTGCAAGTCCAAGTATTTTTCTTTGTTGGTTTGAATGTCTAAAGTGTCTGTCTTTCTCTGTTTGTGTGTCTGATTCTATTTGTTTGCATGTCCGGGTTGATGTTTGCAAGTCGAAGAATTTCTCTTTGTTGGTTTGAATGTCTAAAATGTCTGTCTTTCTCTGTTTGTGTGTTTGATTCTAGTTGTTTGTATATCTGGGTGGGTGTTTGCAAGTCCAAGAATTTGTCTTTGTTGGTTTGAATGTCTAAAGTGTCTGTCTTTCTCTGTTTGTGTGTCTGATGCTATTTGTTTGCATGTCTGGGTTGGTGTTTGCAAGTCCAAGTATTTGTCTTTGTTGGTTTGAATGTCTAAAGTGTCTGTCTTTCTCTGTTGGTGTGTCTGATTCTATTTGTTTGCATGTCCGGGTTGATGTTTGCAAGTCCAAGAATTTCTCTTTGTTGGTTTGAATGTCTAAAATGTCTGTCTTTCTCTGTTTGTGGGTTTGATTCTATTTGTTTGAATATCTGGGTGGGTGTTTGCAAGTCCAAGAATTCGTCTTTGTTGGTTTGAATGTCTAAAGGGTCTGTCTTTCTCTGTTTGTTTGTCTGATTCTATTTGTTTGCATGTCTGGGTTGGTGTTTACAAGTCCAAGTATTTGTCTTTGTTGGTTTGAATGTCTAAAGTGTCTGTCTTTCTCTGTTTGTGTGTCTGATTCTATTTGTTTGCATGTCTGGGTTGGTGTTTGCAAGTCCGAAAATTTGTCTCTGTTGGTTTGAATGTCTAAAGTGTCTGTCTTTCTCTGTTTTTGTGCCTGATTCTTTTTGTTTGCATGTCTGGGTTGGTGTTTGCAAGTCAAAGAATTTGTCTTTCTTGGTTTGAATGTCTAAACTTTTAGTCTTTCTCTGTTTATTTGGCTGATTCTATTTGTTTACATGTCTAGGTTGGTGTTTGCAAGTCAAAGTATTTGTCTTTGTTGATTTGAATGTTTAAAGTGTCTGTCTTTCTATATTTGTGTGTCTGATTCTATTTTTTTGCATGTCTGGGTTGGTTTTTGCAAGTCCAAGAATTTGTCTTTCTTGGTTTGAATGTCTGAAGTGGCTGTCTTTCTCTGTTTGTGTGCCTGATTCTATTTTTTGCATGTCTGGGCTGGTGTTTGCAAGTCCAAGAATTTGTCTTTCTTGGTTTGAATGTCTAAACTTTTAGTCCTTCTCTGTTTATCTGGCTGATTCTATTTGTTTACGTGTCTAGGTTGGTGTTTGCAAGTCCAAGTATTTGTCTTTGTTGGTTTGAATGTCTAAAGTGTCTGTCTTTCTCTATTTGTTTGTCTGAATCTATTTCTTTGTATGTCTGGGTTGGTGCTTGCAATTCCAAGAATTTGTCTTTGTTTGTTTGAATGTCTAAAGTGTCTGTCTTTCTCTGTTTGTGTGTCTGATTCTATTTGTATGCATGTCTGGGTTGGTGTTTGCATGTCCAAGTATTTGTCTTTGTTGGTTTGAATGTGTAAAGTTTTGTCTTTCTCTGTTTGTGTATCTGAATCTATTTGTTTGCATGTCTGGGTTGGTGTTTGCAAGTCCAAGTATTTGTCTTTGTTGGTTTGAATGTCTAAAGTGTCTGTCTTTCTCTGTTTGTGCATCTGATTCTATTTGTTTGCATGTCTGGGTTGGTGTTTGCAAGTCCAAGAATTTTTCTTTGTTGATTTGAATGTCTAGAGTGTCTGTCTTTCTCTGTTTGTGTGTCTGATTCTATTTATTTGCATGTCTGGGTTGGTGTTTGCAAGTCCAAGTATTTGTCTTTGTTGGTTTGAATGTCTAAAGTGTCTGTCTTTCTCTGTTTGTGTGTCTGATGCTATTTGTTTGCATCTCTGGGTTGGTGTTTGCAAGTCCAATTATTTGTCTTTGTTGGTTTGAATGTCTAAAGTGTCTGTCTTTCTCTGTTTGTGTGTCTGATTCTATTTGTTTGCATGTCCGGGTTGATGTTTGCAAGTCCAAGAATTTGTCTTTATTGGTTTGAATGTCTAAAGTGTCTGTCTTCTCTGTTTGTGTGTCTGATTCTATTTGTTTACATGTCTGGATTAGTGTTTACAAGTTCAAGTATTTGTCTTTGTTGGTTTGAATGTCTAAAGTGTCTGTCTTTCTCTGTTTGTATGTCTGATTCTATTTGTTTGCATGTCTGGTTTGGTGTTTGCAAGTCCAAGAATTTGCCTTTGTTGGTTTGAATGTCTAAAGTGTCTGTCTTTCTCTGTTTGTGTGTCTGATTTTTTTTGTTTGCATGCCTGGATTTGTGTTTGCAAGTCCAAGTATTTGTCTTTGTTGGTTTGAATGTCTAAAGTGTCTGTCTTTCTCTGTTTGTGTGCCTGATTCTATTTGTTTGCATGTCTGGGTTGGTGTTTGCAAGTCAAAATATCTGTCTTTGTTGGTTTGAATGTCTGAAGTGGCTGTCTTTCTCTGTTTGTGTGCCTGATTCTATTTTTTTGCATGTCTGGGTTGGTGTTTGCAAGTCCAAGAATTTGTCTTTCTTGGTTTGAATGTCTAAACTGTTAGTCTTTCTCTGTTTATGTGGCTGATTCTATTTGTTTATATGTCTAGGTTGGTGTTTGCAAGTCCAAGTATTTGTCTTTGTTGGTTTGAATGTCTAAAGTGTCTGTCTTTCTCTGTTTGTGTGTCTGATTCTATTTGTTTGCATGTCTGGGTTCGTGTTTGCAAGTCCAAGTATTTGTCTTTGTTGGTTTGAATGTCTAAAGTGTCTGTCTTTCTCTATTTATTTGTCTGATTCTATTTCTTTGTATGTCTGGGTTGGTGCTTGCAATTCCAAGAATTTGTCTTTGTTTGTTTGAATGTCTAAAGTGTCTGTCTTTCTCTGTTTGTGTGTCTGATTCTAATTGTATGCATTTCTGGGTTGGTGTTTGCATGTCCAAGTATTTGTTTTTGTTGGTTTGAATGTGTAAAGTGTTTGTCTTTCTCTGTTTGTGTATCTGAATCTATTTGTTTGCATGTCTTGGTTGGTGTTTGCAAGTCCAAGTATTTGTCTTTGTTGGTTTCAATGTCTAAAGTGTCTGTCTTTCTCTGTTTGTGCATCTGATTCTATTTTTTTGCATGTCTGGGTTTGTGTTTGCAAGTCCAAGAATTTTTCTTTGTTGGTTTGAATGTCTAGAGTGTCTGTCTTTCTCTGTTTGAGTGTCCGATTCTATTTGTTTGCATGTCTGGGTTGGTGTTTGCAAGTCCAAGTATTTGTCTTTGTTGGTTTGAATGTCTAAAGTGTCTGTCTTTCTCTTTAATGTGGCTGATTCTATTTGTTTACATGTCTGGGTTGGTGTTTGCAAGTCCAAGAATTTGTCTTTGATGGTTTGAATGTCTAAAGTGTCTGTCTTTCTCTGTTTGTTTGTCTGATTCTATTTGTTTGCATGTCTGGATTGGTGTTTGCAAGTCCAAGTATTTTTCTTTGTTGGTTTGAATGTCTAAAGTGTCTGTCTTTCTCTGTTTGTGTGTCTGATTCTATTTGTTTGCATGTCCGGGTTGATGTTTGCAAGTCGAAGAATTTCTCTTTGTTGGTTTGAATGTCTAAAATGTCTGTCTTTCTCTGTTTGTGTGTTTGATTCTAGTTGTTTGCATATCTGGGTGGGTGTTTGCAAGTCCAAGAATTTGTCTTTGTTGGTTTGAATGTCTAAAGTGTCTGTCTTTCTCTGTTTGTGTGTCTGATGCTATTTGTTTGCATGTCTGGGTTGGTGTTTGCAAGTTCAAGTATTTGTCTTTGTTGGTTTGAATGTCTAAAGTGTCTGTCTTTCTCTGTTTGTGTGTCTGATTCTATTTGTTTGCATGTCCGGGTTGATGTTTGCAAGTCCAAGAATTTCTCTTTGTTGGTTTGAATGTCTAAAATGTCTGTCTTTCTCTGTTTGTGTGTTTGATTCTATTTGTTTGCATATCTGGGTGGGTGTTTGCAAGTCCAAGAATTTGTCTTTGTTGGTTTGAATGTCTAAAGGGTCTGTCTTTCTCTGTTTGTTTGTCTGATTCTATTTGTTTGCATGTCTGGGTTGGTGTTTGCAAGTCCAAGTATTTGTCTTTGTTGGTTTGAATGTCTAAAGTGTCTGTCTTTCTCTGTTTGTGTGTCTGATTCTATTTGTTTGCATGTCTGGGTTGGTGTTTGCAAGTCCAAGTATTTGTCTTTGTTGGTTTGAATGTCTAAAGTGTCTGTCTTTCTCTGTTTGTGTATCTGATTCTATTTGTTTACATGTCTGGGTTGGTGTTTGAAACTCCAAGTATTTTTTTTTGTTGGTTTGAAGGTCTAAAGTGTCTGTCTTTCTCTTTTTGTTTGTCTGAATCTATTTGTTTACATGTCTTGGTTGGTGTATGCAAGTTCAAGAATTTGTCTTTGTTGGTTTGAATGTCTAAAGTGTCTGTCTTTCTCTGTTTGTGTGCCTGATTCTTTTTGTTTGCATATCTGGGTTCGTGTTTGCAAGTCAAAATATCTGTCTTTGTTGGTTTGAATGTCTGAAGTGGCTGTCTTTCTCTGTTTGTGTGCCTGATTCTATTTCTTTGCATGTCTGGGTTGGTGTTTGCAAGTCCAAGAATTTGTCTTTCTTGGTTTGAATGTCTACACTGTTAGTCTTTCTCTGTTTATGTGGCTGATTCTATTTGTTTACATGTCTAGGTTGGTGTTTGTAAGTCCAAGTATTTGTCTTTGTTGGTTTGAATGTCTAAAGTGTCTGTCTTTCTCTGTTTGTGTGTCTGATTCTATTTGTTTGCATGTCTGGGTTGGTTTTTGCATGTCCAAGTATTTGTCTTTGTTGGTTTGCATGTCTAAAGTGTCTGTCTTTTCTCTATTTGTTTGTCTGATTCTATTTCTTTGTATGTCTGGGTTGGTGCTTGCAATTCCAAGAATTTGTCTTTGTTTGTTTGAATGTCTAAAGTGTCTGTCTTTCTCTGTTTGTGTGTCTGATTTTATTTGTATGTATGTCTGGGTTGTCGTTTGCATGTCCAAGTATTTGTCTTTGTTGGTTTGAATGTGTAAAGTGTTTGTCTTTCTCTGTTTGTGTATCTGAATATATTTGTTTGCATGTCTGGGTTGGTGTTTGCAAGTCCAAGTATTTGTCTTTGTTGGTTTGAATGTCTAAAGTGTCTGTCTTTCTCTGTTTGTGCATCTGATTCTATTTGTTTGCATGTCTGGGTTGGTGTTTAAAAGTCCAAGAATTTTTCTTTGTTGGTTTGAATGTCTAGAGTGTCTGTCTTTCTCTGTTTGTGTATCTGATTCTATTTGTTTGCATGTCTGGGTTGGTGTTTGCAAGTCCAAGTATTTGTCTTTGTTGGTTTGAATGTCTAAAGTGTCTGTCTTTCTCTGTTTGTGTGTCTGATTCTATTTGTTTGCATGTCTGGGTTGGTGTTTGCAAGTCCGAGAATTTGTCTCTGTTGGTTTGAATGTGTAAAGTGTCTGTCTTTCTCTGTTTGTGTGTCTGATGGTATTTTTTTGCATGTCTGGCTTGGTGTTTGCAAGTCCAAGTATTTGTCTTTGTTGGTTTGAATGTCTAAAGTGTCTGTCTTTCTCTGTTTGTGTGTCTGATTCCATTTGTTTGCATGTCCGGGTTGATGTTTGCAAGTCCAAGAATTTCTCTTTGTTGGTTTGAATGTCTAAAATGTCTGTCTTTCTCTGTTTGTGTTTTTGATTCTATTTGTTTGCATATCCTGGTGGGTGTTTGCACGTCCAAGAATTTGTCTTTGTTGGTTTGAATGTCTAAAGTGTCTGTCTTTCTCTCTTTGTGTTTCTGATTCTATTTGTTTACATGTCTGGATTAGTGTTTACAAGTCCAAGTATTTGTCTTCGTTGGTTTGAATGTCTAAAGTGTCTGTCTTTCTCTGTTTGTGTGTCTGATTCTATTTGTTTGCATGTCTGGTTTGGTGTTTGCAAGTCCAAGAATTTGCCTTTGTTGGTTTGATGTCTAAAGTGTCTGTCTTTCTCTGTTTGTGTGTCTGATTTTTTTGTTTGCATGCCTGGATTGGCGTTTGCAAGTACAAGTATTTGTCTTTGTTGGTTTGAATGTCTAAAGTGTCTGTCTTTGTTTGTGCATCTGATTCTATTTGTGTTGGTTTGAATGTCTGAAGTGGCTCTCTTTCTCTATTTGTGTGCCTGATTCTATTTTTTTGCATGTCTGGGTTGGTGTTTGCAAGTCAAAGTATTTGTCTTTGTTTGTTTGAATTTCTAAAGTGTCTGTCTTTCTCTGTTTGTGTGTTTGATTGTATTTGTTTGCATGTCTGGGCTGGTGTTTGCAAGTCCAAGAATTTTTCTTTGTTGGTTTGAGTGTCTAGAGTGTCTGTCTTTCTCTGTTTGTGTGTCTGATTCTATTTGTTTGTATGTCTGGGTTGGTGTTTGCAAGTCCAAGTATTTGTCTTTGTTGGTTTGAATGTCTAAAGTGTCTGTCTTTGTTTGTGCATCTGATTCTATTTGTGTTGGTTTGAATGTCTGAAGTGGCTCTCTTTCTCTATTTGTGTGCCTGATTCTATTTTTTTGCATGTCTGGGTTGGTGTTTGCAAGTCCAAGAATTTGTCTTTCTTGGTTTGAATGTCTAAACTGTTAGTCTTTCTCTGTTTATGTGGCTGACTCTATTTTTTTACATGTCTAGGTTGGTGTTTGCAAGTCCAAGTATTTGTCTTTGTTGGTTTGAATGTTTAAAGTGTCTGTCTTTCTATGTTTGTGTGTCTGATTCTATTTGTTTGCATGTCTGGGTTGGTTTTTGCAAGTCCAAGTATTTGTCTTTGTTGGTTTGAATGTCTAAAGTGTCTGTCTTTCTCTATTTGTTTGTCTGATTCTATTTCTTTGTATGTCTGGGTTTGTGCTTGCAATTCCAAGAATTTGTCTTTGTTTGTTTGAATGTCTAAAGTGTCGGTCTTTCTCTGTTTGTGTGTCTGATTCTATTTGTATGCATGTCTGGGTTGGTGTTTGCATGTCCAAGTATTTGTCTTTCTTGGTTTGAATGTCTAAACTGTTAGTCTTTCTCTTTTTATGTGGCTGATTCTATTTGTTTAAATGTCTAGGTTGGTGTTTGCAAGTCCAAGTATTTGTCTTTGTTGGTTTGAATGTTTAAAGTGTCTGTCTTTCTATGTTTGTGTGTCTGATTCTATTTCTTTGCATGTCTGGGTTGGTTTTTGCAAGTCCAAGTATTTGTCTTTGTTGGTTTGAATGTCTAAAGTGTCTGTGTTTCTCTATTTGTTTGTCTGATTCTATTTCTTTGTATGTCTGGGTTGGTGCTTGCAATTTCAAGAATTTGTCTTTGTTTGTTTGAATGTCTAAAGTGTCTGTCTTTCTCTGTTTGTGTGTCTGATTCTATTTGTTTGCATGTCTGGGTTGGTGTTTGCAAATCCAAATATTTGTCTTTGTTGGTTTGAATGTCTAAAGTGTCTGTCTTTCTCTGTTTGTGTGTCTGATTCTATTTGTTTGCATGTCTGGGTTGGTGTTTGCATGTCCAAGTATTTGTCTTTGTTGGTTTGAATGTGTAAAGTGTTTGTCTTTCTCTGTTTGTGTATCTGAATCTATTTGTTTGCATGTCTGGGTTGGTGTTTGCAAGTCCAAGTATTTGTCTTTGTTGGTTTGAATGTCTAAAGTGTCTGTCTTTCTCTGTTTGTGCATCTGATTCTATTTGTTTGCATGTCTGGGTTGGTGTTTGCAAGTCTAAGAATTTTTCTTTGTTGGTTTGAATGTCTAGAGTGTCTGTCTTTCTCTGTTTGTGTGTCTGATTCTATTTGTTTGCATGTCTGGGTTGGTGTTTGCATGTCCAAGTATTTGTCTTTGTTGGTTTGTATGTGTAAAGTGTTTGTCTTTCTCTGTTTGTGTATCTGAATCTATTTTTTTGCATGTCTGGGTTGGTGTTTGCAAGTCCAAGTATTTGTCTTTGTTGGTTTGAATGTCTAAAGTGTCTGTCTTTCTCTGTTTGTGCGTCTGATTCTATTTGTTTGCATGTCTGGGTTGGTGTTTGCAAGTCCAAGAATTTTTCTTTATTGGTTTGAATGTCTAGAGTGTCTATCTTTCTCTGTTTGTGTGTCTGATTCTATTTGTTTGCATGTCTGGGTTGGTGTTTGCAAGTCCAAGTATTTGTCTTTGTTGGTTTGAATGTCTAAAGTGTCTGTCTTTCTCTGTTAATGTGGCTGATTCTATTTGTTAACATGTCTGGGTTGGTGTTTGCAAGTCCAAGAATTTGTCTTTGTTGGTTTGAATGTCTAAAGTGTCTGGCTTTCACTGTTTGTGTGTCTGATTCTATTTGTTTGCATGTCCGGGTTGATGTTTGCAAGTCAGAGAATTTCTTTTTGTTGGTTTGAATGTCTAAAATGTCTGTCTTTCTCTATTTCGTGTGTTTGATTCTATTTGTTTGCATATCTGGGTGGGTGTTTGCAAGTCCGAGAATTTGTCTCTGTTGGTTTGAATGTCTAAAGTGTCTGTCTTTCTCTGTTTGTGTATCTGATTCTATTTGTTTACATGTCTGGGTTGGTGTTTGCAAGTCCAAGTATTTGTCTTTGTTGGTTTGAATGTCTAAAGTGTCTGTCTTTCTCTGTTTATGTGTCTGATTCTATTTGTTTGCATGTCTGGGTTGGTGTTTGCAAGTCCAAGAATTTGTCTTTGTTGGTTTAAATGTCTAAAGTGTCTGTCTTTCTCTGTTTGTGTGCCTGATTCTATTTGTTTGTATGTCAGGGTTGGTGTTTGCCAGTCAAAATATCTGTCTTTGTTGGTTTGAATGTCTGAAGTGGCTGTCTTTTTCTGTTTGTGTGCCTGATTCTATTTTTTTGCATGTCTGGGTTGGTGTTTGCAAGTCCAAGAATTTGTCTTTCTTGGTTTGAATGTCTAAACTGTTAGTCTTTCTCTGTTTATGTGGCTGATTCTATTTGTTTACATGTCTAGATTGGTGTTTGCAAGTCCAATTATTTTTCTTTGTTGGTTTGAATGTTTAAAGTGTCTGACTTTCTATGTTTGTGTGTCTGATTCTATTTATTTGCATGTCTGGGTTGGTTTTTGCAAGTCCAAGTATATGTCTTTGTTGGTTTGAATGTCTAAAGTGTCTGTCTTTCTCTATTTGTTTGTCTGATTCTATTTCTTTGTATGTCTGGTTTGGTGCTTGCAATTCCAAGAATTTGTCTTTGTTTGTTTGAATGTCTAAAGTGTCTGTCTTTCTCTGTTTGTGTGTCTGATTCTATTTGTGTGCATGTCTGGGCTGGTGTTTGCATGTCCAAGTATTTATCTTTGTTGGTTTGAATGTGTAAAGTGTTTGTCTTTCTCTGTTTGTGTATCTGAATCTATTTGTATGCATGTCTGGGTTGTCGTTTGCAAGTCCAAGTATTTGTCTTTGTTGGTTTGAATGTCTAAAGTGTCTGTCTGTCTCTGTTTGTGCATCTGATTCTATTTGTTTGCATGTCTGGGTTGGTGTTTGCAAGTCCAAGAATTTTTCTTTGTTGGTTTGAATGTCTAGAGTGTCTGTCTTTCTCTGTTTGTGTGTCTGATTCTATTTGTTTGCATGTCTGGGTTGGTGTTTGCAACTCCAAGTATTTGTCTTTGTTGGTTTGAATGTTTAAAGTGTCTGTCTTTCTCTGTTTGTGTGTCTGATTCTATTTGTTTGCATGTCTGGGTTGGTGTTTGCAAGTCCGAGAATTTGTCTCTGTTGGTTTGAATGTCTAAAGTGTCTGTCTTTCTCTGTTTGTGTATCTGATTCTATTTGTTTACATGTCTGGGTTGGTGTTTGCAACTCCAAGTATTTGTCTTTGTTGGTTTGAATGTTTAAAGTGTCTGTCTTTCTATGTTTGTGTGTCTGATTCTATTTGTTTGCATGTCTGAGTTGATTTCTTTGTATGTCTGGGTTTGTGCTTGCAATTCCAAGAATTTGTCTTTGTTTGTTTGAATATCTAAAGTGTCTGTCTTTCTCTGTTTGTGTGTCTGATTCTATTTGTATGCATGTCTGGGTTGGTGTTTGCATGTCCAAGTATTTGTCTTTCTTGGTTTGAATGTCTAAACTGTTAGTCTTTCTCTTTTTATGTGGCTGATTCTATTTGTTTAAATGTCTAGGTTGGTGTTTGCAAGTCCAAGTATTTGTCTTTGTTGGTTTGAATGTTTAAAGTGTCTGTCTTTCTATGTTTGTGTGTCTGATTCTATTTGTTTGCATGTCTGGGTTGGTTTTTACAAGTCCAAGTATCTGTCTTTGTTGGTTTGAATGTCTAAAGTGTCTGTGTTTCTCAATTTGTTTGTCTGATTCTATTTCTTTGTATGTCTGGGTTGGTGCTTGCAATTCCAAGAATTTGTCTTTGTTTGTTTGAATGTCTAAAGTGTCTGTCTTTCTCTGTTTGTGTGTCTGATTCTATTTGTTTGCATGTCTGGGTTGGTGTTTGCAAGTCCAAGTATTTGTCTTTGTTGGTTTGAATGTCTAAAGTGTCTGTCTTTCTCTGTTTGTGTGTCTGATTCTATTTGTTTGCATGTCTGGGTTGGTGTTTGCATGTCCAAGTATTTGTCTTTGTTGGTTTAAATGTGTAAAGTGTTTGTCTTTCTCTGTTTGTGTATCTGAATCTATTTGTTTGCATGTCTGGGTTGGTGTTTGCAAGTCCAAGTATTTGTCTTTGTTGGTTTGAATGTCTAAAGTGTCTGTCTTTCTCTGTTTGTGCATCTGATTCTATTTGTTTGCATGTCTGGGTTGGTGTTTGCAAGTCCAAGAATTTTTCTTTGTTGGTTTGAATGTCTAGAGTGTCTGTCTTTCTCTGTTTGTGTATCTGATTCTATTTGTTTGCATGTCTGGGTTGGTGTTTGCAAGTCCAAGTATTTGTCTTTGTTGGTTTGAATGTCTAAAGTGTCTGTCTTTCTCTGTTAATGTGGCTAATTCTATTTGTTAACATGTCTGGGTTGGTGTTTGCAAGTCCAAGAATTTGTCTTTGTTGGTTTGAATGTCTAAAGTGTCTGGCTTTCTCTGTTTGTTTGTCTGATTCTATTTTTTTGCATGTCTGGATTGGTGTTTGCAAGTCCAAGTATTTTTCTTTGTTGGTTTGAATGTCTAAAATGTCTGTCTTTCTCTGTTTGTGTGTTTGATTCTATTTGTTTGCATATCTGGGTTGGTGTTTGCAAGTCAGAGAATTTGTCTCTGTTGGTTTGAATGTCTAAAGTGTCTGTCTTTCTCTGTTTGTGTATCTGATTCTATTTGTTTACATGTCTGGGTTGGTGTTTGCAACTCCAAGTATTTTGTTTGTTGGTTTGAAGGTCTAAAGTGTCTGTCTTTCTCTTTTTGTGTGTCTGATTCTATTTGTTTGCATGTCTAGGTTGGTGTATGCAAGTCCAAGAATTTGTCTTTGTTGGTTTGAATGTCTAAAGTGTCTGTCTTTCTCTGTTTGTGTGCCTGATTCTTTTTGTTTGCATGTCTGGGCTGGTGTTTACAAGTCAAAATATCTGTCTTTGTTGGTTTGAATGTCTGAAGTGGCTGTCTTTCTCTGTTTGTGTGCCTGATTCTATTTTTTTGCATGTCTGGGTTGGTGTTTGCAAGTCCAAGAATTTGTCTTTCTTGGTTTGAATGTCTAAACTTTTAGTCCTTCTCTGTTTATCTGGCTGATTCTATTTGTTTACATGTCTAGGTTGGTGTTTGCAAGTCAAAGTATTTGTCTTTGTGATTTGAATGTTTAAAGTGTCTGTCTTTCTATGTTTGTGTGTCTGATTCTATTTTTTTGCATGTCTGGGTTGGTTTTTGCAAGTCCAAGAATTTGTCTTTCTTGGTTTGAATGTCTGAAGTGGCTGTCTTTCTCTGTTTGTGTGCCTGATTCTATTTTTTGCATGTCTGGGCTGGTGTTTGCAAGTCCAAGAATTTGTCTTTCTTGGTTTGAATGTCTAAACTTTTAGTCCTTCTCTGTTTATCTGGCTGATTCTATTTGTTTACGTGTCTAGGTTGGTGTTTGCAAGTCCAAGTATTTGTCTTTGTTGGTTTGAATGTCTAAAGTGTCTGTCTTTCTCTATTTGTTTGTCTGAATCTATTTCTTTGTATGTCTGGGTTGGTGCTTGCAATTCCAAGAATTTGTCTTTGTTTGTTTGAATGTCTAAAGTGTCTGTCTTTCTCTGTTTGTGTGTCTGATTCTATTTGTATGCATGTCTGGGTTGGTGTTTGCATGTCCAAGTATTTGTCTTTGTTGGTTTGAATGTGTAAAGTTTTTGTCTTTCTCTGTTTGTGTATCTGAATCTATTTGTTTGCATGTCTGGGTTGGTGTTTGCAAGTCCAAGTATTTGTCTTTGTTGGTTTGAATGTCTAAAGTGTCTGTCTTTCTCTGTTTGTGCATCTGATTCTATTTGTTTGCATGTCTGGGTTGGTGTTTGCAAGTCCAAGAATTTTTCTTTGTTGATTTGAATGTCTAGAGTGTCTGTCTTTCTCTGTTTGTGTGTCTGATTCTATTTATTTGCATGTCTGGGTTGGTGTTTGCAAGTCCAAGTATTTGTCTTTGTTGGTTTGAATGTCTAAAGTGTCTGTCTTTCTCTGTTTGTGTGTCTGATGCTATTTGTTTGCATGTCTGGGTTGGTGTTTGCAAGTCCAATTATTTGTCTTTGTTGGTTTGAATGTCTAAAGTGTCTGTCTTTCTCTGTTTGTGTGTCTGATTCTATTTGTTTGCATGTCCGGGTTGGTGTTTGCAAGTCCAAGAATTTGTCTTTGTTGGTTTGAATGTCTAAAGTGTCTGTCTTTCTCTGTTTGTGTGTCTGATTCTATTTGTTTACATGTCTGGATTAGTGTTTACAAGTTCAAGTATTTGTCTTTGTTGGTTTGAATGTCTAAAGTGTCTGTCTTTCTCTGTTTGTATGTCTGATTCTATTTGTTTGCATGTCTGGTTTGGTGTTTGCAAGTCCAAGAATTTTCCTTTGTTGGTTTGAATGTCTAAAGTGTCTGTCTTTCTCTGTTTGTGTGTCTGATTTTTTTTGTTTGCATGCCTGGATTGGTGTTTGCAAGTCCAAGTATTTGTCTTTGTTGGTTTGAATGTCTAAAGTGTCTGTCTTTCTCTGTTTGTGTGCCTGATTCTATTTGTTTGCATGTCTGGGTTGGTGTTTGCAAGTCAAAATATCTGTCTTTGTTGGTTTGAATGTCTGAAGTGGCTGTCTTTCTCTGTTTGTGTGCCTGATTCTATTTTTTTGCATGTCTGGGTTGGTGTTTGCAAGTCCAAGAATTTGTCTTTCTTGGTTTGAATGTCTAAACTGTTAGTCTTTCCCTGTTTATGTGGCTGATTCTATTTGTTTATATGTCTAGGTTGGTGTTTGCAAGTCCAAGTATTTGTCTTTGTTGGTTGAATGTTTAAAGTGTCTGTCTTTCTATGTTTGTGTGTCTGATTGTATTTGTTTGCATGTCTGGGTTCGTTTTTGCAAGTCCAAGTATTTGTCTTTGTTGGTTTGAATGTCTAAAGTGTCGGTCTTTCTCTATTTATTTGTCTGATTCTATTTCTTTGTATGTCTGGGTTGGTGCTTGCAATTCCAAGAATTTGTCTTTGTTTGTTTGAATGTCTAAAGTGTCTGTCTTTCTCTGTTTGTGTGTCTGATTCTAATTGTATGCATGTCTGGGTTGGTGTTTGCATGTCCAAGTATTTGTTTTTGTTGGTTTGAATGTGTAAAGTGTTTGTCTTTCTCTGTTTGTGTATCTGAATCTATTTGTTTGCATGTCTTGGTTGGTGTTTGCAAGTCCAAGTATTTGTCTTTGTTGGTTTCAATGTCTAAAGTGTCTGTCTTTCTCTGTTTGTGCGTCTGATTCTATTTGTTTGCATGTCTGGGTTGGTGTTTGCAAGTCCAAGAATTTTTCTTTGTTGGTTTGAATGTCTAGAGTGTCTGTCTTTCTCTGTTTGAGTGTCCGATTCTATTTGTTTGCATGTCTGGGTTAGTGTTTGCAAGTCCAAGTATTTGTTTTTGTTGGTTTGAATGTCTAAAGTGTCTGTCTTTCTCTTTAATGTGGCTGATTCTATTTGTTTACATGTCTGGGTTGGTGTTTGCAAGTCCAAGAATTTGTCTTTGATGGTTTGAATGTCTAAAGTGTCTGTCTTTCTCTGTTTGTTTGTCTGATTCTATTTGTTTGCATGTCTGGATTGGTGTTTGCAAGTCCAAGTATTTTTCTTTGTTGGTTTGAATGTCTAAAGTGTCTGTCTTTCTCTGTTTGTGTGTCTGATTCTATTTGTTTGCATGTCCGGGTTGATGTTTGCAAGTCGAAGAATTTCTCTTTGTTGGTTTGAATGTCTAAAATGTCTGTCTTTCTCTGTTTGTGTGTTTGATTCTAGTTGTTTGCATATCTGGGTGGGTGTTTGCAAGTCCAAGAATTTGTCTTTGTTGGTTTGAATGTCTAAAGTGTCTGTCTTTCTCTGTTTGTGTGTCTGATGCTATTTGTTTGCATGTCTGGGTTGGTGTTTGCAAGTTCAAGTATTTGTCTTTGTTGGTTTGAATGTCTAAAGTGTCTGTCTTTCTCTGTTTGTGTGTCTGATTCTATTTGTTTGCATGTCCGGGTTGATGTTTGCAAGTCCAAGAATTTCTCTTTGTTGGTTTGAATGTCTAAAATGTCTATCTTTCTCTGTTTGTGGGTTTGATTCTATTTGTTTGAATATCTGGGTGGGTGTTTGCAAGTCCAAGAATTTGTCTTTGTTGGTTTGAATGTCTAAAGGGTCTGTCTTTCTCTGTTTGTTTGTCTGATTCTATTTGTTTGCATGTCTGGGTTGGTGTTTGCAAGTCCAAGTATTTGTCTTTGTTGGTTTGAATGTCTAAAGTGTCTGTCTTTCTCTGTTTGTGTGTCTGATTCTATTTGTTTGCATGTCTGGGTTGGTGTTTGCAAGTCCGAAAATTTGTCTCTGTTGGTTTGAATGTCTAAAGTGTCTGTCTTTCTCTGTTTGTGTATCTGATTCTATTTGTTTACATGTCTGGGTTGGTGTTTGAAACTCCAAGTATTTTTTTTGTTGGTTTGAAGGTCTAAAGTGTCTGTCTTTCTCTTTTTGTGTGTCTGAATCTATTTGTTTACATGTCTTGGTTGGTGTATGCAAGTTCAAGAATTTGTCTTTGTTGGTTTGAATGTCTAAAGTGTCTGTCTTTCTCTGTTTGTGTGCCTGATTCTTTTTGTTTGCATATCTGGGTTGGTGTTTGCAAGTCAAAATATCTGTCTTTGTTGGTTTGAATGTCTGAAGTGGCTGTCTTTCTCTGTTTGTGTGCCTGATTCTATTTTTTGCATGTCTGGGTTAGTGTTTGCAAGTCGAAGAATTTGTCTTTGTTGGTTTGAATGTCTAAAGTTTCTGTCTTTCTCTGTTTGTGCATCTGATTCTATTTTTTTGCATGTCTGGGTTGGTTTTTGCAAGTCCAAGTATTTGTCTTTGTTGGTTTGAATGTCTAAAGTGTCTGTCTTTTCTCTATTTGTTTGTCTGATTCTATTTCTTTGTATGTCTGGGTTGGTGCTTGCAATTCCAAGAATTTGTCTTTGTTTGTTTGAATGTCTAAAGTGTCTGTCTTTCTCTGTTTGTGTGTCTGATTTTATTTGTATGTATGTCTGGGTTGTCGTTTGCATGTCCAAGTATTTGTCTTTGTTGGTTTGAATGTGTAAAGTGTTTGTCTTTCTCTGTTTGTGTATCTGAATATATTTGTTTGCATGTCTGGGTTGGTGTTTGCAAGTCCAAGTATTTGTCTTTGTTGGTTTGAATGTCTAAAGTGTCTGTCTTTCTCTGTTTGTGCATCTGATTCTATTTGTTTGCATGTCTGGGTTGGTGTTTAAAAGTCCAAGAATTTTTCTTTGTTGGTTTGAATGTCTAGAGTGTCTGTCTTTCTCTGTTTGTGTGTCTGATTCTATTTGTTTGCATGTCTGGGTTGGTGTTTGCAAGTCCAAGTATTTGTCTTTGTTGGTTTGAATGTCTAAAGTGTCTGTCTTTCTCTGTTTGTGTGTCTGATTCTATTTGTTTGCATGTCTGGGTTGGTGTTTGCAAGTCCGAGAATTTGTCTCTGTTGGTTTGAATGTGTAAAGTGTCTGTCTTTCTCTGTTTGTGTGTCTGATGCTATTTGTTTGCATGTCTGGCTTGGTGTTTGCAAGTCCAAGTATTTGTCTTTGTTGGTTTGAATGTCTAAAGTGTCTGTCTTTCTCTGTTTGTGTGTCTGATTCTATTTGTTTGCATGTCCGGGTTGATGTTTGCAAGTCCAAGAATTTCTCTTTCTTGGTTTGAATGTCTAAAATGTCTGTCTTTCTCTGTTTGTGTTTTTGATTCTATTTGTTTGCATATCCTGGTGGGTGTTTGCACGTCCAAGAATTTGTCTTTGTTGGTTTGAATGTCTAAAGTGTCTGTCTTTCTCTGTTTGTGTTTCTGATTCTATTTGTTTACATGTCTGGATTAGTGTTTACAAGTCCAAGTATTTGTCTTCGTTGGTTTGAATGTCTAAAGTGTCTGTCTTTCTCTGTTTGTATGTCTGATTCTATTTGTTTGCATGTCTGGTTTGGTGTTTGCAAGTCCAAGAATTTGCCTTTGTTGGTTTGATGTCTAAAGTGTCTATCTTTCTCTGTTTGTGTGTCTGATTTTTTGTTTGCATGCCTGGATTGGCGTTTGCAAGTACAAGTATTTGTCTTTGTTGGTTTGAATGTCTAAAGTGTCTGTCTTTCTCTGTTTGTGTGTCTGATTCTATTTGTTTGCATGTCTGGGCTAGTGTTTGCAAGTCAAAGTATTTGTCTTTGTTTGTTTGAATTTCTAAAGTGTCTGTCTTTCTCTGTTTGTGTGTTTGATTGTATTTGTTTGCATGTCTGGGCTGGTGTTTGCAAGTCCAAGAATTTTTCTTTGTTGGTTTGAATGTCTAGAGTGTCTGTCTTTCTCTGTTTGTGTGTCTGATTCTATTTGTTTGCATGTCTGGGTTGGTGTTTGCAAGTCCAAGTATTTGTCTTTGTTGGTTTGAATGTCTAAAGTGTCTGTCTTTGTTTGTGCATCTGATTCTATTTGTGTTGGTTTGAATGTCTGAAGTGGCTCTCTTTCTCTATTTGTGTGCCTGATTCTATTTTTTTGCATGTCTGGGTTGGTGTTTGCAAGTCCAAGAATTTGTCTTTCTTGGTTTGAATGTCTAAACTGTTAGTCTTTCTCTGTTTATGTGGCTGATTCTATTTGTTTACATGTCTAGGTTGGTGTTTGCAAGTCCAAGTATTTGTCTTTGTTGGTTTGAATGTTTAAAGTGTCTGTCTTTCTATGTTTGTGTGTCTGATTCTATTTGTTTGCATGTCTGGGTTGGTTTTTGCAAGTCCAAGTATTTGTCTTTGTTGGTTTGAATGTCTAAAGTGTCTGTCTTTCTCTATTTGTTTGTCTGATTCTATTTCTTTGTATGTCTGGGTTTGTGCTTGCAATTCCAAGAATTTGTCTTTGTTTGTTTGAATGTCTAAAGTGTCGGTCTTTCTCTGTTTGTGTGTCTGATTCTATTTGTTTGCATGTCTGGGTTGGTGTTTGCATGTCCAAGTATTTGTCTTTCTTGGTTTGAATGTCTAAACTGTTAGTCTTTCTCTTTTTATGTGGCTGATTCTATTTGTTTACATGTCTAGGTTGGTGTTTGCAAGTCCAAGTATTTGTCTTTGTTGGTTTGAATGTTTAAAGTGTCTGTCTTTCTATGTTTGTGTGTCTGATTCTATTTCTTTGCATGTCTGGGTTGGTTTTTGCAAGTCCAAGTATTTGTCTTTGTTGGTTTGAATGTCTGAAGTGTCTGTGTTTCTCTATTTGTTTGTCTGATTCTATTTCTTTGTATGTCTGGGTTGGTGCTTGCAATTCCAAGAATTTGTCTTTGTTTGTTTGAATGTCTAAAGTGTCTGTCTTTCTCTGTTTGTGTGTCTGATTCTATTTGTTTGCATGTCTGGGTTGGTGTTTGCAAGTCCAAGTATTTGTCTTTGTTGGTTTGAATGTCTAAAGTGTCTGTCTTTCTCTGTTTGTGTGTCTGATTCTATTTGTTTGCATGTCTGGGTTGGTGTTTGCATGTCCAAGCATTTGTCTTTGTTGGTTTGAATGTGTAAAGTGTTTGTCTTTCTCTGTTTGTGTATCTGAATCTATTTGTTTGCATGTCTGGGTTGGTGTTTGCAAGTCCAAGTATTTGTCTTTGTTGGTTTGAATGTCTAAAGTGTCTGTCTTTCTCTGTTTGTGCATCTGATTCTATTTGTTTGCATGTCTGGGTTGGTGTTTGCAAGTCTAAGAATTTTCTTTGTTGGTTTGAATGTCTAGAGTGTCTGTCTTTCTCTGTTTGTGTGTCTGATTCTATTTGTTTGCATGTCTGGGTTGGTGTTTGCATGTCCAAGTATTTGTCTTTGTTGGTTTGTATGTGTAAAGTGTTTGTCTTTCTCTGTTTGTGTATCTGAATCTATTTGTTTGCATGTCTGGGTTGGTGTTTGCAAGTCCAAGTATTTGTCTTTGTTGGTTTGAATGTCTAAAGTGTCTGTCTTTCTCTGTTTGTGCGTCTGATTCTATTTGTTTGCATGTCTGGGTTGGTGTTTGCAAGTCCAAGAATTTTTCTTTGTTGGTTTGAATGTCTAGAGTGTCTGTCTTTCTCTGTTTGTGTGTCTGATTCTATTTGTTTGCATGTCTGGGTTGGTGTTTGCAAGTCCAAGTATTTGTCTTTGTTGGTTTGAATGTCTAAAGTGTCTGTCTTTCTCTGTTAATGTGGCTGATTCTATTTGTTAACATGTCTGGGTTGGTGTTTGCAAGTCCAAGAATTTGTCTTTGTTGGTTTGAATGTCTAAAGTGTCTGGCTTTCACTGTTTGTGTGTCTGATTCTATTTGTTTGCATGTCCGGGTTGATGTTTGCAAGTCAGAGAATTTCTTTTTGTTGGTTTGAATGTCTAAAATGTCTGTCTTTCTCTATTTTGTGTGTTTGATTCTATTTGTTTGCATATCTGGGTGGGTGTTTGCAAGTCCAAGAATTTGTCTTTGTTGGTTTGAATGTCTAAAGTGTCTGTCTTTCTCTGTTTATGTGTCTGATTCTATTTGTTTGCATGTCTGGGTTGGTGTTTGCAAGTCCGAGAATTTGTCTCTGTTGGTTTGAATGTCTAAAGTGTCTGTCTTTCTCTGTTTGTGTATCTGATTCTATTTGTTTACATGTCTGGGTTGGTGTTTGCAAGTCCAAGTATTTGTCTTTGTTGGTTTGAATGTCTAAAGTGTCTGTCTTTCTCTGTTTATGTGTCTGATTCTATTTGTTTGCATGTCTGGGTTGGTGTATGCAAGTCCAAGAATTTGTCTTTGTTGGTTTAAATGTCTAAAGTGTCTGTCTTTCTCTGTTTGTGTGCCTGATTCTATTTGTTTGTATGTCAGGGTTGGTGTTTGCCATTCAAAATATCTGTCTTTGTTGGTTTGAATGTCTGAAGTGGCTGTCTTTTTCTGTTTGTGTGCCTGATTCTATTTTTTTGCATGTCTGGGTTGGTGTTTGCAAGTCCAAGAATTTGTCTTTCTTGGTTTGAATGTCTAAACTGTTAGTCTTTCTCTGTTTGTGTGGCTGATTCTATTTGTTTACATGTCTAGATTGGTGTTTGCAAGTCCAATTATTTTTCTTTGTTGGTTTGAATGTTTAAAGTGTCTGACTTTCTATGTTTGTGTGTCTGATTCTATTTATTTGCATGTCTGGGTTGGTTTTTGCAAGTCCAAGTATATGTCTTTGTTGGTTTGAATGTCTAAAGTGTCTGTCTTTCTCTATTTGTTTGTCTGATTCTATTTCTTTGTATGTCTGGTTTGGTGCTTGCAATTCCAAGAATTTGTCTTTGTTTGTTTGAATGTCTAAAGTGTCTGTCTTTCTCTGTTTGTGTGTCTGATTCTATTTGTGTGCTTGTCTGGGCTGGTGTTTGCATGTCCAAGTATTTATCTTTGTTGGTTTGAATGTGTAAAGTGTTTGTCTTTCTCTGTTTGTGTATCTGAATCTATTTGTATGCATGTCTGGGTTGTCGTTTGCAAGTCCAAGTATTTGTCTTTGTTGGTTTGAATATCTAAAGTGTCTGTTTGTCTCTGTTTGTGCATCTGATTCTATTTGTTTGCATGTCTGGGTTGGTGTTTGCAAGTCCAAGAATTTTTCTTTGTTGGTTTGAATGTCTAGAGTGTCTGTCTTTCTCTGTTTGTGTGTCTGATTCTATTTGTTTGCATGTCTAGGTTGGTGTTTGCAAGTCCAAGTATTTGTCTTTGTTGGTTTGAATATCTAAAGTGTCTGTCTTTCTCTGTTTGTGTGTCTGATTCTATTTGTTTGCATGTCTGGGTTGGTGTTTGCAAGTCCGAGAATTTGTCTCTGTTGGTTTGAATGTCTAAAGTGTCTGTCTTTCTCTGTTTGTGTATCTGATTCTATTTGTTTACATGTCTGGGTTGGTGTTTGCAACTCCAAGTATTTGTCTTTGTTGGTTTGAATGTTTAAAGTGTCTGTCTTTCTATGTTTGTGTGTCTGATTCTATTTGTTTGCATGTCTGAGTTGATTTCTTTGTATGTCTGGGTTTGTGCTTGCAATTCCAAGAATTTGTCTTTGTTTGTTTGAATGTCTAAAGTGTCTGTCTTTCTCTGTTTGTGTGTCTGATTCTATTTGTGTGCATGTCTGGGTTGGTGTTTGCATGTCCAAGTATTTGTCTTTGTTGGTTTGAATGTCTGAACTGTTAGTCTTTCTCTTTTTATGTGTCTGATTCTATTTGTTTGCATGTCTGGGTTGGTGTTTGCAAGTCCGAGAATTTGTCTCTGTTGGTTTGAATGTCTAAAGTGTCTGTCTTTCTCTGTTTGTGTATCTGATTCTATTTGTTTACATGTCTGGGTTGGTGTTTGCAACTCCAAGTATTTGTCTTTGTTGGTTTGAATGTTTAAAGTGTCTGTCTTTCTATGTTTGTGTGTCTGATTCTATTTGTTTGCATGTCTGAGTTGATTTCTTTGTATGTCTGGGTTTGTGCTTGCAATTCCAAGAATTTGTCTTTGTTTGTTTGAATGTCTAAAGTGTCGGTCTTTCTCTGTTTGTGTGTCTGATTCTATTTGTTTGCATGTCTGGGTTGGTGTTTGCAAGTCCAAGTATTTGTCTTTGTTGGTTTGAATGTCTAAAGTGTCTGTCTTTCTCTGTTAATGTGGCTAATTCTATTTGTTAACATGTCTGGGTTGGTGTTTGCAAGTCCAAGAATTTGTCTTTGTTGGTTTGAATGTCTAAAGTGTCTGGCTTTCTCTGTTTGTTTGTCTGATTCTATTTGTTTGCATGTCTGGATTGGTGTTTGCAAGTCCAAGTATTTTTCTTTGTTGGTTTGAATGTCTAAAATGTCTGTCTTTCTCTGTTTGTGTGTTTGATTCTATTTGTTTGCATATCTGGGTTGGTGTTTGCATGTCCAAGAATTTGTCTTTGTTGTTTTGAATGTCTAAAGTGTGTGTCTTTCTCTGTTTGTGTGTCTGATGCTATTTGTTTGCATGTCTGGGTTGGTGTTTGCAAGTCCAAGTATTTGTCTTTGTTGGTTTGAATGTCTAAAGTGTCTGTCTTTCTCTGTTTGTGTGTCTGATTCTATTTGTTTGCATGTCCGGGTTGATGTTTGCAAGTCCAAGAATTTCTTTTTGTTGGTTTAAATGTCTAAAATGTCTGTCTTTCTCTATTTTGTGTGTTTGATTCTATTTGTTTGCATATCTGGGTGGGTGTTTGCAAGTCCAAGAATTTGTCTTTGTTGGTTTGAATGTCTAAAGTGTCTGTCTTTCTCTGTTTGTGTGTCTGATTCTATTTGTTTGCATGTCTGGGTTGGTGTTTACAAGTCCAAGTATTTGTCTTTGTTGGTTTGAATGTCTAAAGTGTCTGTCTTTCTCTGTTTATGTGTCTGATTCTATTTGTTTGCATGTCTGGGTTGGTGTTTGCAAGTCCGAGAATTTGTCTCTGTTGGTTTGAATGTCTAAAGTGTCTGTCTTTCTCTGTTTGTGTATCTGATTCTATTTGTTTACATGTCTGGGTTGGTGTTTGCAAGTCCAAGTATTTGTCTTTGTTGGTTTGAATGTCTAAAGTGTCTGTCTTTCTCTGTTTATGTGTCTGATTCTATTTGTTTGCATGTCTGGGTTGGTGTCTGCAATTCCAAGAATTTGTCTTTGTTGGTTGAAATGTCTAAAGTGTCTGTCTTTCTCTGTTTGTGTGCCTGATTCTATTTGTTTGCATGTCAGGGTTGGTGTTTGCAAGTCAAAATATCTGTCTTTGTTGGTTTGAATGTCTGAAGTGGCTGTCTTTCTCTGTTTGTGTGCCTGATTCTATTTTTTTGCTTGTCTGGGTTGGTGTTTGCAAGTCCAAGAATTTGTCTTTCTTGGTTTGAATGTCTAAACTGTTAGTCTTTCTCTGTTTATGTGGCTGATTCTATTTGTTTACATGTCTAGATTGGTGTTTGCAAGTCCAATTATTTTTCTTTGTTGGTTGGAATGTTTAAAGTGTCTTACTTTCTATGTTTGTGTGTCTGAATCTATTTGTTTGCATGTCTGGGTTGGTGTTTGCAAGTCCAAGTATTTGTCTTTGTTGGTTTGAATGTCTAAAGTGTCTGTCTTTCTCTATTTGTTTGTCTGATTCTATTTCTTTGAATGTCTGGTTTGGTGCTTGCAATTCCAAGAATTTGTCTTTGTTTGTTTGAATGTCTAAAGTGTCTGTCTTTCTCTGTTTGTGTGTCTGATTCTATTTGTATGCATGTCTGGGTTGGTGTTTGCATGTCCAAATATTTGTCTTTGTTGGTTGAATGTGTAAAGTGTTTGTCTTTCTCTGTTTGTGTATCTGAATCTATTTGTATGCATGTCTGGGTTGTCGCTTGCAAGTCCAAGTATTTGTCTTTGTTGGTTTGAATATCTAAAGTATCTGTCTGTCTCTGTTTGTGCATCTGATTCTATTTGTTTGCATGTCTGGGTTGGTGTTTGCAAGTCCAAGAATTTTTTTTTGTTGGTTTGAATGTCTAGAGTGTCTGTCTTTCTCTGTTTGTGTGTCTGATTCTACATGTTTGCATGTCTAGGTTGGTGTTTGCAAGTCCAAGTATTTGTCTTTGTTGGTTTGAATATCTAAAGTGTCTGTCTTTCTCTGTTTGTGTGTCTGATTCTATTTGTTTGCATGTCTGGGTTGGTGTTTGCAAGTCCGAGAATTTGTCTCTGTTGGTTTGAATGTCTAAAGTGTCTGTCTTTCTCTGTTTGTGTACCTGATTATATTTGTTTACATGTCTGGGTTGGTGTTTGCAACTCCAAGTATTTTTTTTTGTTGGTTTGAAGGTCTAAAGTGTCTATCTTTCTCTTTTTGTGTGTCTGATTCTATTTGTTTGCATATCTAGGTTGGTGTATGGAAGTCCAAGAATTTGTCTTTGTTGGTTTGAATGTCTAAAGTGTCTGTCTTTCTCTGTTTGTGTACCTGATTCTATTTGTTTGCATGTCTGGGTTGGTGTTTGCAAGTCAAAATATCTGTCTTTGTTGGTTTGAATGTCTGAAGTGGCTGTCTTTCTCTGTTTGTGTGCCTGATTCTATTTTTTTGCATGTCTGGGCTGGTGTTTGCAAGTCCAAGAATTTGTCTTTCTTGGTTTGAATGTCTAAACTGTTAGTCTTTCTCTGTTTATGTGGCTGATTCTATTTGTTTACATGTCTAGGTTGGTGTTTGCAAGTCCAAGTATTTGTCTTTGTTGGTTTGAATGTTTAAAGTGTCTGTCTTTCTCTGTTTGTGTGTCTGATTCTATTTGTTTGCATGTCTGGGTTGGTTTTTGCAAGTCCAAGTATTTGTCTTTGTTGTTTGAATGTCTAAAGTGTCTGTCTTTCTCTATTTGTTTGTCTGATTCTATTTCTTTGTATGTCTGGGTTGCTGCTTGCAATTCCAAGAACTTGTCTTTGTTTGTTTGAATGTCTAAAGTGTCTGTCTTTCTCTGTTTGTGTGTCTGATTCTATTTGTATGCATGTCTGGGCTGGTGTTTGCATGTCCAAGTATTTGTCTTTGTTGGTTTGAATGTGTAAATTGTTTGTCTTTCTCTGTTTGTGTATCTGAATCTATTTGTTTGAATGTCTGGGTTGGTGTTTGCAAGTCCAAGTCTTTGTCTTTGTTGGTTTGAATGTCTAAAGTGTCTGTCTTTCTCTGTTTGTGTGTCTGATTCTATTTGTTTGTATGTCTGGGCTGGTGTTTGCAAGTCCAAGTATTTGTCTTTGTTGGTTTAAATGTCTAAAGTGTCTGTCTTTCTCTGTTAATGTCGCTGATTCTATTTGTTTACAAGTATTTTACATTACAAGTATTACAAGTATTTAAGTATTTGTCTTTGTTGGTTTGAATGTGTAAATTGTTTGTCTTTCTCTGTTTGTGTATCTGAATCTATTTGTTTGCATGTCTGGGTTGGTGTTTGCAAGTCCAAGTCTTTGTCTTTGTTGGTTTGAATGTCTAAAGTGTCTGTCTTTCTCTGTTTGTGTGTCTGATTCTATTTGTTTGCATGTCTGGGCTGGTGTTTGCAAGTCCAAGTATTTGTCTTTGTTGGTTTGAATGTCTAAAGTGTCTGTCTTTCTCTGTTAATGTCGCTGATTCTATTTGTTTACATGTCTGGGTTGGTGTTTGCAAGTCCAAGAATTTGTCTTTGTTGGTTTGAATGTCTAAAGTGTCTGTCTTTCTCTGTTTGTTTGTCTGATTCTATTTGTTTGCATGTCTGGATTGGTGTTTGCAAGTCCAAGTATTTGTCTTTGTTGGTTTGAATGTCTAAAGTGTCTGTCTTTCTCTGTTTGTTTGTCTGATTCTATTTGCTTGAATGTCCGGTTTGATGTTTGCAAGTCCAAGAATTTATCTTTGTTGGTTTGAATGTCTAAAATGGCTGTCTTTCTCTGTTTGTGTGTTTGATTCTATTTATTTGCATGTCTGCGTTGGTGTTTGCAAGTCCAAATATCTGTCTTTGTTGGTTTGAATGTCTGGAGTGTCTGTCTTTCTCTGCTTGTGTGTCTGATTCAATTTTTTGCATGTCTGGGTTGGTGTTTGCAAGTCCAAGAATTTGTCTTTCTTGGTTTGAATGTCTAAAGTGTCTGTCTTTCTCTGTTTGTTTGTCTAATTCTATTTGTTTGCTTGTCTGGATTGGTGTTTGCAAGTCCAAGTATTTTTTTTTGTTGGTTTGAAGGTCTAAAGTGTCTATCTTTCTCTTTTTGTGTGTCTGATTCTGTTTGTTTGCATATCTAGGTTGGTGTATGGAAGTCCAAGAATTTGTCTTTGTTGGTTTGAATGTCTAAAGTGTCTGTCTTTCTCTGTTTGTGTGCCTGATTCTATTTGTTTGCATGTCCGGGTTGATATTTGCAAGTCCAAGAATTTCTCTTTGTTGGTTTGAATGCCTAAAATGTCTGTCTTTCTCTGTTTGTGTGTTTGATTGTATTTGTTTGCATATCTGGGTGGGTGTTTGCAAGTCCAAGTATTTGTCTTTGTTGGTTTGAATGTCTAAAGTGTCTGTCTTTCTCTGTTTGTGTGTCTGATTCTATTTGTTTGCATGTCTGGGTTGGTGTTTACAAGTCCAAGTATTTGTCTTTGTTGGTTTGAATGTCTAAAGTGTCTGTCTTTCTCTGTTTGTGTGTCTGATTCTATTTGTTTGCATGTCTGGGTTGGTGTTTGCAAGTCCGAGAATTTGTCTCTGTTGGTTTGAATGTCTAAAGTGTCTGTCTTTCTCTGTTTGTGTGTCTGATTCTATTTGTTTGCATGTCTGGGTTGGTGTTTGCAAGTCAAAATATCTGTCTTTATTGGTTTGAATGTCCAAGAATTTGTCTTTGTTGGTTTGAATGTCTAAAGTGTCTGTCTTTTTCTGTTTGTTTGTCTGATTCTATTTGTTTGCAAGTCTGGATTGGTGTTTGCAAGTCCAAGTTTTTTTTGTTGATTTGAATGTCCAAAATGTCTGTCTTTCTCTGTTTCTGTGTCTGATTCTATTTGTTTGCATATCCGGGTTGATGTTTGCAAGTTCAAGAATTTCTCTTTGTTGGTTTGAATGTCTAAAATGTCTGTCTTTCTCTGTTTGTATGTTTAATTCTATTTGTTTGCATATCTGGGTTGGTGTTTGCAAGTCCAAGAATTAGTTTTTGTTGGTTTGAATGTCTAAAGTGTCTGTCTTTCTCTGTTTGTGTGTCTGATTCTATTTGTTTGCATGTCTGGGTTGGTGTTTGCAAGTCCAAATATCTGTCTTTGTTGGTTTGAATGTTGGAAGTGTCTGTCTTTCTCTGTTTGTGTGTCTGATTCTAATTGTTTGCATGTCTGGGCTGGTGTTTGCAAGTCCGAGAATTTGTCTTTGTTGGTTGGATTTCTAAAGTGTCTGTCTTTCTCTGTTTGTGTATCTGATTCTATTTGTTTACATGTCTGGGTTGGTGTTTGCAAGTCCAAGTATTTTTCTTTGTTGGTTTGAATGTCTAAAGTGTCTGTCTTTCTCTGTTTGTGTGTCTGATTCTATTTGTTTGCATGTCTGGGTTGGTGTTTGCAAGTCCAAATATCTGTCTTTGTTGGTTTGAATGTTGGAAGTGTCTGTCTTTCTCTGTTTGTGTGTTTGATTCTATTTGCTTGCATGTCTGGGCTGGTGTTTACAAGTCCAAGAATTTGTCTTGCTTTGTTTGAATATCTAAAGTGTCTGTCTTTCTCTGTGTATGTGGCTGATTCTATTTGTTTACATGTCTAGGTTGGTGTTTGCAAGTCCAAGAATTTGTCATTGTTGGTTTGAATGTCTAAAGTGTCCGTTTTTCTCTATTTGTGTGTTTGATTCTATTTGTTTGCATGTCTGGGTTGGTGTTTGCATGTCGATGTATTTGTCTTTTTTGGTTTGAATGTCTAAAGTGTCTGTCTTTCTCTGTTTGTGTGTCTGATTCTATTTGTTTGCATGTCTGGGTTGGTGTTTGCAACTCCAGGAATTTGTCATTGTTGGTTTGAATGTCTAAAGTGTCTGTCTTTCTCTGTTTGTTTGTCTGATTCTATTTGTTTACATGTCTGGGTTGGTGTTTGCAAGTCCAAGTATTTTTCTTTTTTGGTTTGAATGTCTAAAGTGTATGTCTTTCTCTGTTTGTGTGTCTGATTCTATTTGTTTGCATGTCCGGGTTGATGTTTGCAAGTCCAAGAATTTTTCTTTGTTGGTTTGAATGTCTAAAATGTCTGTTTTTCTCTGTTTGTGTGTTTGATTCTATTTGTTTGCATATCTGGGTTGGTGTTTGCAAGTCCAAGAATTTGTCTTTGTTGGTTTGAATGTCTAAAGTGTCTGTCTTTCTCTGTTTGTCTGTCTGATTCTATTTGTTTGCATGTCTGGGTTGGTGTTTGCGAGTCCAAGTTTTGTCTTTGTTGGTTTGAGTGTCTAAAGTGTCTGTCTTTCTCTGTTTGTGAATCTGATTCTATTTGTTTACATGTCTGGGTTGATCTTTGCAAGTCAAAGTATTTGTCTTTGTTGGTTTGAATGTCTAAAGTGTCTGTCTTTCTCTGTTTGTGTGTCTGATTCTATTTGTTTGCATGTCTGGGTTGGTGTATGCAAGTCCAAGAATTTGTCTTTGTTGGTTTGAATGTTTAAAGTGTCTGTCTTTCTCTGTTTGTGTGTCTGATTCTATTTGTTTGCATGTCTGGGTTGGTGTTTGCAAGTCCAAATATCTGTCTTTGTTTGTTTGAATGTCGGAAGTGTCTGTCTTTCTCTGTTTTTGTGTCTGATTCTATTTTTTTGCATGTCTGGGTTGTTGTTTGCAAGTCCAAGAATTTGTCTTTCTTGGTTTGAATGTCTAAAGTGTCTGTCTTTCTTTGTTTATGTGGCTGAATCTATTTATTTACATGTCTAGGTTGGCGTTTGCAAGTCCAAGAATTTGTCATTGTTGGTTTGAATGTCTAAAGTCTCTGTCTTTCTCTGTTTGTGTGTTTGATTCTATTTGTTTGCATGTCTGGGTTGGTGTTTACATGTCGAAGTATTTGTCTTTTTTGGTTTGAATGTCTAAAGTGTCTGTCTTTCTCTGTTTGTGTGTCTGATTCTATTTGTTTGCATGTCTGGGTTGGTGTTTGCAAGTCCAAGTATTTGTCTTTTTTGGTTTGAATGTTTAAAGTGCCTGTCTTTCTCTGTTTTTGTGTCTGATTCTATTTGTTTGCATGTCCGGGTTGGTGTTTGCAAGTCTAAGTATTTGTTTTTGTTTGTTTGAATGTCTAAAGTGTCTGTCTTTCTCTGTTTGTGTGTCTGATTCTATTTGTTGTCATGTCTAGGTTGGTGTATGCAAGTCCAAGAATTTGTCTTTGTTGGTTTGAATGTCTAAAGTGTCTGTCTTTCTCTTTTTGTGTGACTGATTCTATTCGTTTGAATGTCTGGGTTGGTGTTTGCAAGTCTAAATATCTGTCTTTGTTGGTTTGAATGTCTGAAGTGTCTGTCTTTCTCTGTTTGTGTGTCTGATTCTATTTGTATGCATGTCTGGGTTGGTGTTTGCATGTCTAAGTATTTGTCTGATTCTATTTGTTTGCATGTCTGGGTTGGTGTTTGCAAGTCCAAGAATTTGTCTTTGTTGGTTTGAATGTCTAAAGTGTCTGTCTTTCTCTGTTTGTGTATCTGATTCTATTTGTTTTCATGTCTGGGTTGGTGTTTGCAAGTCCAAGCATTTTTTTTTGTTGGTTTGAATGTATAAAGTGTCTGTCTTTCTCTGTTTGTGTGTCTGATTCTATTTGTTTGCATGTCTGGGTTGGTGTTTGCAAGTCCAAGTATTTGTCTTTGTTGGTTTGAATGTCTAAAGTGTCTGTCTTTCTCTGTTTGTGTGTCTGGTTCTATTTGTTTGCATGTCTGGGTTTTTGTTTGCAAGTCCAAATATCTGTCTTTGTTGGTTTGAATGTTGGAAGTGTCTGTCTTTCTCTGTTTGTGTGTCTGATTCTATTTGCTTGCATGTCCGGTTTGATGTTTGCAAGTCCAAGAATTTTTCTTTGTTGGTTTGAATGTCTAAAATGTCTGTCTTTCTCTGTTTGTGTGTTTGATTCTATTTTTTGCATGTCTGGGTTGGTGTTTGCAAGTCCAAGAATTTGTCTTTGTTGATTTGAATGTTTAAAGTGTCTGTCTTTCTCTGTTTGTGTGTCTGATTCTATTTGTTTGCATGTCTGGGTTTTGTTTGCAAGTCCAAATATCTGTCTTTGTTGGTTTGAATGTTGGAAGTGTCGGTCTTTCTCTGTTTGTGTGTCTGATTCTATTTTTTTGCATGTCTGGGTTGTTGTTTGCAAGTCCAAGAATTTGTCTTTCTTGGTTTGAATGTCTAAAGTGTCTGTCTTTCTCTGTTTATGTGGCTGATTCTATTTGTTTACATGTCTAGGTTGGTGTTTGCAAGTCCAAGAATTTGTCATTGTTGGTTTGAATGTCTAAAGTGTCTGTCTTTCTCTGTTTGTGTGTTTGATTCTATTTGTTTGCATGTCTGGGTTGGTGTTTACATGTCAATGTATTTGTCTTTTTTGATTTGAATGTCTAAAGTGTCTGTCTTTCTCTGTTTGTGTGTCTGATTCTATTTGTTTGCATGTCTGGGTTGGCGTTTGCAAGTCCAAGTATTTGTCTTTGTTGGTTTGAATGTCTAAAGTGTCTGTCTGTCTCTGTTTTTGTGTCTGATTCTATTTGTTTGCATGTCTGGGTTGGTGTTTGCAAGTCCAAGTATTGGTTTTTGTTGGTTTGAATGTCTAAAGTCTCTGTCTTTCTCTGTTTGTGTGTCTGGTTCTATTTATTTTCATGTCTAGGTTGGTGTATGCAAGTCCAAGAATTTGTCTTTGTTGGTTTGAATGTCTAAAGTGTCTGTCTTTCTCTGTTTGTGTGTCTGATTCTATTTGTTTGCATGTCTGGGTTGGTGTTTGCAATTCCAAATATCTGTCTTTGTTGGTTTGAATGTCTGAAGTGTCTGTCTTTCTCTGTTTGTGTGTCTGATTCTATTTTTTGCATGTCTGGGTTGGTGTTTGCAAGTCCAAGAATTTGTCTTTCTTGGTTTGAATGTCTAAACTGTCTGTCTTTCTCTGTTTATGTGGCTGATTCTGTTTGTTTACATATCTAGGTTGGTGTTTATAAGTCCAAGTATTTGTCTTTGTTGGTTTGAATGTTTAAAGTGTCTGTCTTTCTGTGTTTGTGCGTCTGATTCTATTTGTTTGCATGTCTGGGTTGGTTTTTGCAAGTCCAATTATTTGTCTTTGTTAGTTTAAATGTCTAAAGTGTCTAGCTTTCTCTATTTGTTTGTCTGATTCTTTTTCTTTGCATGTTTGGGTTGGTGCTTACAAGTCCAAGAATTTGTCTTTGTTTGTTTGAATGTCTAAAATGTCTGTCTTTCTGTGTTTGTGCGTCTGATTCTATTTGTATCCATGTCTGGGTTGGTGTTTGCATGTCCAAGTATTTGTCTTTGTGGGTTTGAATGTCTAAAGTGTTTGTCTTTCTCTGTTTGTGTATCTGAATCTATTTGTTTGCATGTCTGGGCTGGTGTTTGCAAGTCCAAGAATATGTCATTGTTGGTTTGAATGTCTAAAGTGTCTCTCTTTCTTTGTTTATGTGGCTGATTCTATTTGTTTACATGTCTGGGTTGGTTTTTGCAAGTCCAAGAATATGGCTTTGTTGGTTTGAATGTCTAAAGTGTCTGTCTTTCTCTGTTTGTTTGTCTGATTCTATTTGTTTGCATGTCTCGATAGGTGTTTGCAAGTCCAATTATTTTTGTTTGTTGGTTTGAATGTCTAAATGTACCATGAGTAAGATGCGATGTATTAAAAATTTCAAAATAAAGTTCCTTCTTTCTAAAGATAATTCCGATTTCCTATAATTAAGTTGAACCTAGTTTCAAAAATAAAGTCCTTAATCAGCAAAGAGAAAAAGTGCAGTAACCCCAGACACAGAACAGCACTATCCAGGCTTAAGGTTTCGCTAAGAGAGTGAGAAATAAAGAATATGCTTCGTACGATATTTCTAAGGAAGTTTAAATGGCAAAAAAAGTTTAAAGGGAAGTTTAAATGGTGTGAACGCCTGAATCATCGGAAATATCTAAAATTCATTGGACGAAAGATTTACATCCTTAGTCCTCATGGGCCAATGATGAGCCAGTCCTCATGGCGCAGGGCTGAAAAGCTATGTTTTGATAGAGGGGTAGATGTGCTTTTTAAGATTATTAGTAAGTCAGATTGGGAAGGATTAGTAAATCAGACTTGGAGGGATTCGTAAATCAGATTTGGAAGGATTCGTAGATCAGAGTCAAGATTACTCAGACGAAATTCTTATATTCTCGTTACCGTTATTGTCATTTGAAGTGACCCATTGCTGTGCACCTAAGTATGTAAGTTCAATAAATCTATTGTCTTTTTTTATTTGTGTTTATTTCATTTTATATGTCTGCATGTAGTCTGGTAATAGGTAATTAGTTCGTATGTGTCCAAGGTAAATGCTCCCAAGGGAATCAGATCTCCAGATAGCTCGAGAAAGAAGAGGCCACGTTTTTTCATCCCTACAAACACCAGAAGTCGTTATTGCCACAACTTAGAAAAATGTTTCTAACCCCTGTTAGCCTATAAGTATTCGTATCTCTGAAGTCAGATCTGGTCGTGCCGTGGAAACAAAGCTCTGAGACGTCAGATTTCTATCACCACAAATATCAATATTTTTCCATCGCTACAAATGGCGCGAGTCGGAAATTGGAGAAAAATTGCGAACTAATTACGCTATAAACTTGTAATTCGAATTTAATTGTTGGAGGGATACAGACATATAAGTAAATTGATTAGGCCTATAACCGCTAGGCTACGACAGGAAACCACTTATATCTCATAGGAGATAATAGCCTCCCCCAAAATAGGTAAAGTAAAAATAAATTTATTTTCAATTGATTAAAAAAAATGGAAGAACTTCAGGAATTATTAATAGTGCAAAAGTTAATCGTGAAAAATATAGAGATAGCAAAATCTATACCAGAGTACAATGGTGAATCGGATATTGACGAATTTAATATCCAATTGACCCAGTTTGTACAACTGACAAAAACAGACGTTGGAGCGTTAAAAGACATGCTCCTACTACGAATTAAAGGCCAGGCCTTAACCTTTCTTGGACAGATTGAACAAACCATAGGCAATAACGCCAACTTGCCAATAAATACGGTTGATAACTTGTTAAAAGCATTCAAAGATAGGTTTATAGACACCAGTTCGATAAATAAATTAAAACACGGAGTAGTGAGCTTTGACTTTTCACAGAATATAAGGGAATACCTGGATAATATACGCATTTCTGTAGAGGCAAAATACGGAAGTGGTTAAGGACAACTGTATGAAAAAGTCATACTAAATACCTTTTTGCAAGGGCTTCCCCCAAAACTATATAGAGTGGTAATATCCAAAAATATTCAGACGTTGGATCTTGCAGTTCAGGAGGTAGAGCGATTAATCGAAGTTGATACAATGGTTGCTAATCATAGTAAAGCAAAAATAAATAGCCTAGGCGATTCAAACGCGAACCTAATCTTCAAGGGCGATCAAGCATCCCCTCCAGTGCCACAAAGAAACAAAACGCCAGAACCCGCTAGGCAAAAAACAGTACGTTTTCAGCCTATTAAACAATCTAATTATGGAAATTACCCTAAAATGAAAAGGTGCTATAATTGTAATCGTGTTGGCCATATCGCGAGAGAGTGCCATTGTGTCCCCAATCCCATACCAAAAATTGCTGTCGGTAATACGCAAAATTACGGCAAACATTTGTTCGGAAGAACAAATTTTAGCACTGG
This sequence comes from Artemia sinica, assembly GCA_027921565.1. Classification (NCBI taxonomy): domain Eukaryota; kingdom Metazoa; phylum Arthropoda; class Branchiopoda; order Anostraca; family Artemiidae; genus Artemia; species Artemia sinica. The sequence goes on from CM051268.1 coordinate 36,655,612, forward strand.
TCGCACAATAGGCTATAGCCAGGGGGATTGCGCCAATCAATACCTTACAACACGTACCAACCAAATTTTTATAACCCTCCCCCCAACAGACAAATTAATTACCGATTTGAAAACTCAAATACTCGCCAAAACCAATATAATGCGAGAATGTAATATAGAAATCACGAAAATTTGCCGATGAGAAATGAAAATTTTGAAAGCCAACGGCATTGGCAGTCAACGCCAGCAAGCGGCACCGACACGAGACATCCACGTTACCATAATAATACATGGCGAAGACAGACAGACGTAAATCAATTAAATATGCCTATGGAACCTAATACGTCTGATTATCTATTACAGGCACCGACAAATGAAATAAATTCTCAGGGTAATATTTCAGGCCCCTCAGAAATATAAATTGGACCCAGAGGGTGCCCGAAATATTTAATAGGTCCTAGACAATATTAGTGCCATCTTGTAGTGATATTGATAACAAGTTACCTATATTTAATGATTTTTGTGTAGAAAATGTTTATTTTAAGGCTTTGATTGACTCAGACGCAACAATTGGTATCATAAACTCTTGCGTATTTAATATGTTGCCTCTGCATATTAGGCGACAGAGGAACCCTAATAATCCCAATTTAACGAGTGTGATAGGTCATAAATTAAATGCAAAAGGTTCAATTTGCCTAAACGTAAAAAGAGACAATAGAACCTTTATGACAAATAAAGGTTCGATAACCTTCCATATGAAGCTATTGTAGGCACAAATTTTCTAAGGTCTAATAGAATACTATTAGACGTAGCCAATGAGAGGCTTGTCTACCCAGCTAAGGTAGGGGAAGAAATTTCTACCCTAACAAGTCGTAACAGAGGTCAAGAAAACAACTTAACAGTAAACAGAATTTCTGGTGGTATAATGTCGCAATATTTTGAACCTCATGTTTCGCAAAGACATGGCATAGTTTGAAATTTGTTCAATTACCCTGAAAGACATTGCAGAAACGAAGTAAATTTAAATAATAAAAGTATTGATTCTGCGAAAATAAAAATAGGAGATATGCGACAGTAAAGGTCATATGAAATTAAGAAAATAGCGGAATTATGGAAGAACATAATAAAACCCAGCGTGACGCAACAAGATGCCGGAATGGTGCAGCATAGCGCCATTATGAATCTAATAAATAACGAAAATAAAGAGAAATATTACGGATTCGCGATAAGGAAAACAAAAGTCCCTCCCAAAACGATGCAAAAAATTCAAATATCACAAATGATTGAGCCAGTGATTAGCAAATCAGACATATGGTTTGTGACACCGTCTGAAATACCTGAAAATCTGTTATGCGAGGAACAAATTATATCTTATGACAAAGGAGAAGGTTTTATTTGGGTAACTAATAATCACGAAAATAATGCAATTACAATTAAAAAGGGGACGTGTTTAGTTCAAATCCAGGTTTTAACGGAGAATGATTTAAATAGGTGGGAACTAAATTCTCAAAATTCTAAAAGAAACCTAGTTAACGGTATTAAAACTTCAAATAACAAATATCCTTTAACTAAATCGCAATTTTTAAACAGATTTAATATGGATCATATTACGGACTTGGAACTTAAGAAAAAATTATGCAAATTATTATGGAATTTTAAGAATGTATTTTCTGCATCTGAAGATGACATCGGGCTAATACCATTTTATGAACATTCAATTTTAACGACTGGTAATCCCGTAGCAAAACAGCCATACCGTGTGCCATATAAGCACAAAGAGTGGTTTAAAAATAAAATCCATGAATTAGAAAAAAACGAAATTATACGCCCAAGTATAAGTCCGTATAGCGCACCAGTGATCTTAGTACCAAAAAAGAATGGAGATCTTAGACTCGTAGTAGATTATAGAGCCCTCAAAATGCAGGTAGTTAGCGATAAATTTCCTCTACCAAGAATAGATGAAATTCTTGACTCAATTTCAAGCAAAAAAAAAATTTTTACTTCTTTGGACCTTACCCAAGGCTACCACCAAGTGAGAATTGCCGAAAAGGATGTCCATAAAACTGCCTTTTCAGCATCTGAATATGGTTCATATGAGTACTTAAGAGTACCATTTGGACTGAAAACAAGTTCAAGTGCGCTATGTAGACCCCTATTCCACCTGTTAAGAGGATTAAAGAATATAATTCATTTTGTTGATGATATTATATGCGTGGGGGAAAACACTGAACCACGATTAGCAACATTAGCTAAGGTGTTCGAGCAGTTCAGGCAAGGCAATTTAAAATGCCGGCCTGAGAAAGTAAATTTATCTCAGCCTAAGATTAAATTTTTAGGAGTAGTAGTAACCCAGGGAGAGATATCCCCAGACCCTGATAAAATAAAATGTGTCAAAAACCTCAAGCCTTCCAGAACTATGAAAGAATTAAGGGGAATTTTAGGACTTACTGGCTACTTTAGAAAATTCGTACGAAATTACGCCCAAATTGCAAAACCCGTCACGGAATTAACTAAAGGGAACTCGCATAATATTACCTGGTCCAAGGAAGCTCAAACGTCCCTAGACCGTCTCAAAAAGGCACTCACTTCTGAACCAATATTTTCACTCCCTGATTTCGAAAAAGGAAGATTTGTGGTTACAACGGATGCTAGTTCAAAAGGCATTGGCGCAATTCTTTCGCAAATAATCCCAGTAGAAAACCCTAATCCTCTAGAGGGAATGCCTAAACAAATAGAAAAAGTTATATGCTATTCGAGTAAAACTTTATCAAAAGGCAACAGTAGTTATTCCGTCACAAAATTAGAATTATTATCTATTATCCACCACTTGGACAAATTTAGACATTATTTAATTGGTAGAAAATTTATACTACGATCAGACCATAAAAGCTTGCAGTACCTTCGCACATTTTAAAACCCCACGGGCATTCTAGCTAGATGCATTATGAAAATCCAAGACCTAGATTACGAATTTGAACATTTAAAAGGCAAACAAAATGCATTTTGTGATTTTTTGAGTAGATACCCAGAAAATATTCCGTTGGAAACTGACGAAAATGAAGTTAATGCTATCAATGCTAAAAGCAAACACAAATGTAAGAAAAACCAAGTCAAAGACACAGTAAAAGAAAATAAGATTAACTATTGTCCCTTGTCCTTGGAAAATATAAAAAGAAAGCAAAAAAAGACGAAATGTGTGTAGCACTAATTGCTTATTTTGTGAATGATGATGCGTTACCAGATAAAATCAAAACTCTTAGAAAAGAGATAGATAATTTTTACTATGATCTGGATGAAGAAATACTGTGTAGAATTGTGACAGCTGAGACAAATAGAAACCAAATCTCGATAATACCTGTGTTACCACAAAACTTAATAAGGCCTGCATTTGAATATTTTCATTCAGACACAGGTGGACATTTAGGGGTAATGAAAACGTTCCATAAATTGAAACAATATTTTTACGTATAATCTGCACTGACAAAACTTAAAGAATTTGTAAGTACATGCGAAGCATGTAACTTGAGAAAAATCCCCCCAGCTTATCCAAATCCTCCAATGGGAAGGGTCCCGGTAGCAAAGTACGCCTTCGATATTATCTCATTTGACCTATACGGGACAAGTGGAGGCTTACCTGTTTCTAGCAGAGGCCATGCTTGTATTCTGTCGGTTATAGATCATTTTTCCGGATTTACTTTTGCAAAAGCATTAAAAAATCAAGGTGCTTATGCCACAAGTAAGGCGTTAGCAAAATTATTTTTACAATTTGGCATTCCTAATAAAATTTTGAGTGACAACGGGAGCAATTTTGTTTCGAAAGTAACAAAAGATTTAATGAGCTTTCTTAATATTGAGAAAATGGTGACAGCCCCGTACCACCCACAAGCAAATGGTAAAATAGAAAACAGGCATAAAATATTTTCGAACGTATTAAGTATTTATACGAAAGACAATAGGAGTGACTGGGAAAAATTATTACCTTATTTAACTAACGTAATCAACACTGCTTATTCCGAAACAACCAAAGACAATCCATTTTATTTACTTTTTGGTCGTGATTTTAGAATCCCGTATGATGAGATTATTGAATCTCGGCAGTATTTAACAACTCAGAAGATTATAAACAAGAATTCATAAATACGATGAGGAAAACCTATAAAATAGTTAGGCAAGAGTTGGAAAAATGTAAAATAAACCAAGAGCTAAGAAACCAACCCAAAGTCAAGGGGAGTATAGATTTCAAAGTAGGAGACTGCGTCTACCTAAAGAACGAGGCAAAAACGGAAGGAAAAAAACTTTCCAACAAATATTCTGGACCGTACAGAATAGTCAAACAGTACGATAACGAATATACTTTTAAAATGGAAAACCCCGATAGTGGAAGAACTTACAAGGCACATGTTAGCCGAATAAAAAGAGCCAAATTTCCGGAGAGATGGGTATCACAACCCTCTTCTAGTAATTCGTCAGATTCGGAAAATGAGCCACCTAAATCAAGATTGGCAGAGCTAAAACCCTTTAATTTCAAACAAGATTATTTTGAAGGTGACAGTGATGATGAAAACTTTTAAGAATTTTTAGCTCTGAAAAATCTAGTTATTCCTACGAAAAAATCCCTAATACCAGGATTCTTTTCTGAATAAAAACGCCGAAAAGTCGAAAAAGTTATTCATCGGCGAGCGTAGGAGATTTAGATTATACAATATCTTCAAAAAGCCAATTTTTCCCCGATAGAATTTCGACCCTATGTCCCCCCAAAAGATTTCCAGACGATATGGTTTCCCTTGCAACACCGATAGAAAGGCCCCTGTCTTTACAGGAAGAATTAAACAGAGCTTTAGAAACACCCGGTATTACTGTAAAGAAAACTCCTCCCAAAAATTTAACTAAAACAAACTTACGAGAGGCTATGGATTTAATAAATTTTCCCATAAAAACGAGTCAAAGTACATTGCCCGAGAATAAAACTCCCAAGGATGACCAGCAAGGTCAATATCATTATATAACCGTGTCTAAGGTCAAACCTAAACAGTGGACTTCATGGAGGGAAACCCTAGTGCAAAAAATGCCCCATCCCCCTGAATACATGGCCTTCAAACAATGGAGGAACCCCGCAAAAACTCTTAATTCCTCCCAAAGCTCTCAAGAATCTTTCAAATCTCCCGAGTTGAGGACTCAAGACGAAGACTTACGGAATAAACCTTCTACTTCCAGGGGAGTAGAAATTTACGAAGGAAGGGCAGATGATACCTCAAAAAGTGCCACCTCTAAAAGTTCCAATCTAGATTCGTCGGAAACCAGTTCAGAACAGTCCGACGGCGAATCAGACCATATAGTAGATAAAGAAATAGAGAAATCAAAACCGAATTCAGCAGCTGCACACGCGCAGGAAACAAGATTAAAAGGGCAAGAATTTTGGAAAAAACAATACAAAAAGTTTGACCTTATCTCGTTAGAAAAACCAAAAAAGAAAAAACCGCAAGAAACAGAGGAGAAAATAACGACACAGTCAGGTAGAACGGTTAAAAAACCTGACAGATGGAAATATCCCTAATTAATGTAAAGACGAATTTCAAATATAATAAATTTAACACCATAAAAAATTCAACAGTGTGCAAGTAAAGTTAACCAAGTAAATATTAATGAAAAAATATATAATACGAGTAATGTCAAAACACTGGTGATCAGAGAGAAAGGTTGGAACAGAAAATAACCAAAGATATGAAGCTCGTACTCGACTGAAAACGACAAGTGGTGTTGGACCACGTTTTGTGGGAAGCCCGGGGAGGAACTCAAGGCCCATGATTGTTTTTTGTAGTTTTTTTTTGTGTGTAAACGACCGTAGGAAGGGATATTTCTCAGTCCTTCAAGTGTAAGAAATTAGTATTTTTATGCCAATCAGGGCCAGTCAAAACAATACTTAAAGGTTGAATAGAAACTTCTGTGAGCTAGTTAAGTTTTCGTTTTTTGGATCTGAATGCTTTGAAAGAGAAACAGAGAGTTTACTTTCTTATAGCTCCGAGGCGAAAAAAAAAGAAAAGAGAAAAGCTTTTTAATTTCATTATATTATATCTATGACGTATACAATAACAGAGAGATCACTGTTCTATAGTTCTGTGACAAAAATGTTCTTTAATTTCATTGGTTTATCTATGACATATCTTGTGCTCTAATTTTTGTGACATATTTTCGCAAGTCAGTCACGTTATATCTTACCTATACTGACTCAGGTCCCCTCAAATTTTCTATGAAAAAATCGACCCAAGTCCTAACTAAGATGGATATTATCCAAAACAAGAAATTATCAGTACGGAAGCGTCTAATTATATTGAATATTTTGTCTTAGTGCAGATTATAATTATTTTAGGCCTACACATAAAATAGGATACCAGTGTAATTATGTGCTGCAAGTTTGCTTATTCATGTGTTTCTTACTCGAGAAATATAATGTAAAATTAAATTGTATAACGATTACTAGCTAAAATTTAAAGTTATATCTAAACCAGTCATAGAGGTATATCACGACCAGAATAAAGCTCGGGAGTCCTAACTTTAGTTTCCTAACCTATCTAATCATAAAATATTTATTCTGTTTTACGCCTACAAATCAGTTTTCTTTGGCCAATGCCACAAAATGATTACATAATAAGAAATAACGTATTTAATTTTTTTTCAAGCTGAATTGAATTTGATTAAATCAGTTTAATTATAACAAACTGAGATAAATCTAGTACAAATGGAGGATTCAGGTATTTGTTGTAAAGCTCAAAAGTGATGCTTAAATTTTGAAATCATTTGATTGGTTGAAGTCTGCGTAAGAAAACCCTGTATACATCAAATGGTGACTAAGTATGACTCATAAGGGTTACACAATATAAGCTGGAGAATGTATAGAGGCAGTCCTAATGTATGGACCATCAGTCAAGATTAGGGGCAAAAATACTTTTAAACAGAGGGATACAAAAAATCCGATCCGAACTTTATCTATAGTTGGCTATTGGTCCGTTTATATGTAGAATTTCACGGCGGATGTGGAATTATATCTCAATAATATTACGTAAAATTTTAAAACCATTTGATCAGTTAAGATACATGGATTGAAACCCTGTGTATGTCCAATGGTGACTAAGTAAAACCCACAAGGAATTCCCTATTAATGTGAAAGTGTTTTTCGTTTAACTGATTCTAATAAGACTTTAATATCATATTTATTTATTTAGTGCTGAAGGGTTTGCTCAAACAATAGCCTTCTAAAAAGATATTGATGTCAGTTTTTCATTATGCGTATATTTTTTGCCAAGCATCAACTGGAATCTACGTGGGCAAGCTTGGAAATCCTGCATCTAATTACGATATTTGAAGTTAAATGATATTTAAAGACATTTGAAGATATTTGAAGTTAAAGTTAAAGACAATTTGAAGTTTAATTCTGAGAACCCAATCGAGCAGCACAAGATAAACGATATTTAACGATATTTGAAGTTAAATAATATTTGAAGACTTGTCATGTGAAAACAACCAGGCTCGAACTGTTCCATGAAGAAACCATAACGTAAATGGTTCAAAGTTTTTGCCAAGACAAAAAGAGTGAAGGACAATAATTTACAACAGAAGGATTGAGTACATTAAGGACTCGAAGGTGATGAATAGATGTGACTCTACATATGTTACTTCCTAATAACTTTGATAATTCAAGAATCCCAATAGTGAAGGTGTTTTAAAATTACCAGTGAACATGGTAAACACAATATTGTGTGTTTTAAATCGTTTTTGTATGAAGTGTTAGATGTAGAAAAAAAATCTTTAATATAGTAGCTAGCCTAGAACCATGAATAATCTTAGTCCGGTAGATGAATTTTAGATCGGGATGTAGAATAAAATAAGAAAAATAATAGAGAAAATTTTTAGCACTCCTAATGAGCAGTTACTAATGACGGGACGTCATTAATTTATGGGAAGGTTGATATATACCATGAGTAAGATGCGATGTATTTAAAATACCAAAATAAAGTTCCTTCTTTCTAAAGATAATTCCGATTTCCTATAATTAAGTTAAACCTAGTTTCAAAAATGAAGTCCTTAATCAGCAAAGAGAAAAAGTGCAGTAACCCCAGACAAAGAACAGCACTATCTAGGCTTAAGATTTCGCTAAGAAAGTGAGAAATAAAAAATATGCTACGTATGATATTTCTAAGGAAGTTTAAATGGCAAAAACCGTGTGAACGCCTGAATCATCAGAAATATCTAAAAAGAATTCATTGGGCGGAAGATTTACATCCTTGGTCCTCCTGGGCCAATGGTGAGCCAGTCTTCAAGGTGCAGGACTGAAAAGCCGAATATCTATCTTTGTTTGTTTGAATGTCTGAAGTGTCTGTCTTTCTCTGTTTGTGTGTCTGATTCTTTTTTTTTGCATGTCTGGGCTGGTGTTTGCAAGTCCAAGAATTTTTCTTTCTTGGTTTGAATGTCTAACCTGTCTGTCTTTCTCTGTTTATGTGGCTGATTCTATTTGTTTACATGTGTAGGCTGGTGTTTATATGTCCAAGTATTTGTCTTTGTTGGTTTGAATGTTTAAAGTGTCTATTTTTGTGTGTCTGATTCTATTTGTTTGCATGTCTGGGTTGGTTTTTGCAAGTCCAAGTATTTGTCTTTGTTGGTTTGAATGTCTAAAGTGTTTGTCTTTCTCTGTTTGTGTATCTGATTCTATTTCTTTGCATGTCTGGGCTGGTGCTTGCAAGTCCAAGAATATGTCTTTGTTTGTTTGAATGTCTAAAGTGTCTGTCTTTCTCTGTTTGTGTGTCTGATTTTATTTGTATGCATGTCTGGGTTGGTGTTTGCATGTCCAAGTATTTGTCTTTGTTGGTTTGAATGTCTAAAGTGTTTGTCTTTCTCTGTTTGTGTATCTGAATCTATTTGTTTGCATGTCTGGGTTGGTGTTTGCAAGTCCAAGGATATGTCATTGTTGGTTTGAATGTCTAAAGTGTCTGTCTTTCTCTGTTTATGTGGCTGATTCTATTTGTTTACATGTCTGGGTTGGTGTTTGCAAGTCCAAGAATTTGTTTTTGTTGGTTTGAATGTCTAAAGTGTCTGTCTTTCTCTGTTTGTGTGTCTGATTCTATTTGTTTGCATGTCCGGGTTCATGTTTGCAACTCCAAGAATTTCTCTTTGTCGGTTTGAATGTCTGAAATGTCTGTTTTTTTCTGTTTGTGTGTTTGATTCTATTTGTTTGCATACCTGGATTGGTGTTTGCAAGTCCAAGAATTTGTCTTTGTTGGTTTGAATGTCTAAAGTGTCTGTCTTTCTCTGTTTGTGTGTCTGATTCTATTTGTTTGCATGTCTGGGTTGGTGTTTGCAAGTCCGAGAGTTTGTTTTTTTTGGTTTGAATGTCTAAAGTGTCTGTCTTTCTCTGTGTGTGTATCTAATTCTATTTGTTTACATGTCTGGGTTGGTCTTTGCAAGTCCAAGCATTTGTCTTTGTTGGTTTGAATGTCTAAAGTGTCTTTCTTTCTGTGTTTGTGTGTCTGATTCTATTTGCTTGCATGTCTGGGTTGGTGTAAGCAAGTCCAAGAATTTGTCTTTGTTGGTTTGAATTTTTAAAGCGTCTGTCTTTCTCTGTTTTTTTGTGTCTGATTTTATTTGTATGCATGTCTGGGTTGGTGTTTGCAAGTCTAAATATCTGTCTTTGTTGGTTTGAATGTCGGAAGTGTCTTTCTTTCTCTGTTTGTCTGTCTGATTCAATTTTTATCCATGTCTGGGTTGGTGTTTGCAAGTCCAAGAATTTGTCTTTCTTGGTTTGAATGTTTAAAGTGTCTGTCTTTCTCTGTTTATGTGGCTGATTCTATTTGTTTACATGTCTAGGCTGGTGTTTGCAAGTCCAAGAATTTGTTATTGTTCGTTTGAATGTCTAAAGTGTCTGTTTTTCTCTGTTTGTGTGTTTGATTCTATTTGTTTGCATGTCTGGGTTGGTGTTTACATGTCGAAGTATTTGTCTTTTTTTGTTTGAATGTCTAAAGTGTCTGTCTTTCTCTGTTTGTGTGTCTGATTCTATTTGTTTGCATGTCTGGGTTGGTGTTTGCAAGTCTAAGTATTTGTCTTTGTTGGTTTGAATGTCTAAAGTGTCTGTCTTTCTTTGTTTTTGTGTCTGATTCTATTTGTTTGCATGTCTGGGTTGGTGTTTGCAAGTCCGAGAATTTGTCTTTGTTGGTTTGAATGGCTAAAGTGTCTGTCTTTCTCTGTTTGTGTATCTGATTCTATTTGTTTACATGTCTGGGTTGGTGTTTGCAAGTCAAAGTATTTGTTTTTGCTGGTTTGAATGTCTAAAGTGTCTGTCTTTCTCTGTTTGTGTGTCTGATTCTATTTGTTTTCATGTCTAGGTTGGTGTATGCAAGTCTAAGAATTTGTCTTTGTTGGTTTGAATGTCTAAAGTGTCTGTATTTCTCTGTTTGTGTGTCTGATTCTATTTGTTTGCATGTCTGGGTTGGTGTTTGCAAGTCCAAATATCTGTCTTTGTTGGTTTGAATGTCTGAAGTGTCTGTCTTTCTCTGTTTGTTTGTCTGATTCTATTTGTTTGCATGTCTGGGTTGGTGTTTGCAAGTCCAAGTATTTGTCTATGTTGGTTTGAATGTCTAAAGTGTCTGTCTTTCTCTGTTTGTGCGTCTGATTCTATTTGTTTGCATGTCTGGGTTGGTGTTTGCAAGTCCAAGAATTTGTTGTTGTTGGTTTGAATGTCTAAAGTGTCTGTCTTTCTCTGTTTGTGTGTCTGATTCTATTTGTTTGCATGTCTGGGTTGGTGTTTGCAAGTCCAAGAATTTGTCTTTGTTGGTTTGAATGTCTAAAGTGTCTGTCTTTCTCTGTTTATGTGGCTGATTCTATTTGTTTACATGTCTGGGTTGGTGTTTGCAAGTCCAAGAATTTTGTATTTGTTGGTTTGAATGTCTAAAGTGTCTGTCTTTCTCTGTTTGTTTGTCTGATTCTATTTGTTTGCATGTCTGGATTGGTGTTTGCAAGTCCAAGTATTTTTGTTTGTTGGTTTGAATGTCTAAAGTGTCTGTCTTTCTCTGTTTGTTTGTCTGATTCTATTTGTTTGCATGTCTGGATTGGTGTTTGCAAGTCCAAGTATTTGTCTTTGTTGGTTTGAATGTCTAAAGTGTCTGTCTTTCTCTTTTTGTGTATCTGATTCTATTTGTTTACATGTCTGGGTTGGTGTTTGCAAGTCCAAATATTTTTTTTGTTGGTTTGAATGTCTAAAGTGTCTGTCTTTCTCTGTTTGTGTGTCTGATTTTATTTGTATGCATGTCTGGGTTGGTGTTTGCATGTCCAAGTATTTGTCTTTGTTGGTTTGAATGTCTAAAGTGTTTGTCTTTCTCTGTTTGTGTATCTGAATCTATTTGTTTGCATGTCTGGGTTGGTGTTTGCAAGTCCAAGGATATGTCATTGTTGGTTTGAATGTCTAAAGTGTCTGTCTTTCTCTGTTTATGTGGCTGATTCTATTTGTTTACATGTCTGGGTTGGTGTTTGCAAGTCCAAGAATTTGTTTTTGTTGGTTTGAATGTCTAAAGTGTCTGTCTTTCTCTGTTTGTGTGTCTGATTCTATTTGTTTGCATGTCCGGGTTCATGTTTGCAACTCCAAGAATTTCTCTTTGTCGGTTTGAATGTCTGAAATGTCTGTTTTTTTCTGTTTGTGTGTTTGATTCTATTTGTTTGCATACCTGGATTGGTGTTTGCAAGTCCAAGAATTTGTCTTTGTTGGTTTGAATGTCTAAAGTGTCTGTCTTTCTCTGTTTGTGTGTCTGATTCTATCTGTTTGCATGTCTGGGTTGGTGTTTGCAAGTCCGAGAGTTTGTTTTTTTTGGTTTGAATGTCTAAAGTGTCTGTCTTTCTCTGTGTGTGTATCTAATTCTATTTGTTTACATGTCTGGGTTGGTCTTTGCAAGTCCAAGCATTTGTCTTTGTTGGTTTGAATGTCTAAAGTGTCTTTCTTTCTGTGTTTGTGTGTCTGATTCTATTTGCTTGCATGTCTGGGTTGGTGTAAGCAAGTCCAAGAATTTGTCTTTGTTGGTTTGAATTTTTAAAGCGTCTGTCTTTCTCTGTTTTTTTGTGTCTGATTTTATTTGTATGCATGTCTGGGTTGGTGTTTGCAAGTCTAAATATCTGTCTTTGTTGGTTTGAATGTCGGAAGTGTCTTTCTTTCTCTGTTTGTCTGTCTGATTCAATTTTTATCCATGTCTGGGTTGGTGTTTGCAAGTCCAAGAATTTGTCTTTCTTGGTTTGAATGTTTAAAGTGTCTGTCTTTCTCTGTTTATGTGGCTGATTCTATTTGTTTACATGTCTAGGCTGGTGTTTGCAAGTCCAAGAATTTGTTATTGTTCGTTTGAATGTCTAAAGTGTCTGTTTTTCTCTGTTTGTGTGTTTGATTCTATTTGTTTGCATGTCTGGGTTGGTGTTTACATGTCGAAGTATTTGTCTTTTTTTGTTTGAATGTCTAAAGTGTCTGTCTTTCTCTGTTTGTGTGTCTGATTCTATTTGTTTGCATGTCTGGGTTGGTGTTTGCAAGTCTAAGTATTTGTCTTTGTTGGTTTGAATGTCTAAAGTGTCTGTCTTTCTTTGTTTTTGTGTCTGATTCTATTTGTTTGCATGTCTGGGTTGGTGTTTGCAAGTCCGAGAATTTGTCTTTGTTGGTTTGAATGGCTAAAGTGTCTGTCTTTCTCTGTTTGTGTATCTGATTCTATTTGTTTACATGTCTGGGTTGGTGTTTGCAAGTCAAAGTATTTGTTTTTGCTGGTTTGAATGTCTAAAGTGTCTGTCTTTCTCTGTTTGTGTGTCTGATTCTATTTGTTTTCATGTCTAGGTTGGTGTATGCAAGTCTAAGAATTTGTCTTTGTTGGTTTGAATGTCTAAAGTGTCTGTATTTCTCTGTTTGTGTGTCTGATTCTATTTGTTTGCATGTCTGGGTTGGTGTTTGCAAGTCCAAATATCTGTCTTTGTTGGTTTGAATGTCTGAAGTGTCTGTCTTTCTCTGTTTGTTTGTCTGATTCTATTTGTTTGCATGTCTGGGTTGGTGTTTGCAAGTCCAAGTATTTGTCTTTGTTGGTTTGAATGTCTAAAGTGTCTGTCTTTCTCTGTTTGTGCGTCTGATTCTATTTGTTTGCATGTCTGGGTTGGTGTTTGCAAGTCCAAGAATTTGTTGTTGTTGGTTTGAATGTCTAAAGTGTCTGTCTTTCTCTGTTTGTGTGTCTGATTCTATTTGTTTGCATGTCTGGGTTGGTGTTTGCAAGTCCAAGAATTTGTCTTTGTTGGTTTGAATGTCTAAAGTGTCTGTCTTTCTCTGTTTATGTGGCTGATTCTATTTGTTTACATGTCTGGGTTGGTGTTTGCAAGTCCAAGAATTTTGTATTTGTTGGTTTGAATGTCTAAAGTGTCTGTCTTTCTCTGTTTGTTTGTCTGATTCTATTTGTTTGCATGTCTGGATTGGTGTTTGCAAGTCCAAGTATTTTTGTTTGTTGGTTTGAATGTCTAAAGTGTCTGTCTTTCTCTGTTTGTTTGTCTGATTCTATTTGTTTGCATGTCTGGATTGGTGTTTGCAAGTCTAAGTATTTGTCTTTGTTGGTTTGAATGTCTAAAGTGTCTGTCTTTCTCTTTTTGTGTATCTGATTCTATTTGTTTACATGTCTGGGTTGGTGTTTGCAAGTCCAAATATTTTTTTTGTTGGTTTGAATGTCTAAAGTGTCTGTCTTTCTCTGTTTGTGTGTCTGATTCTATTTGTTTGCATGTCTAGGTTGGTGTATGCAAGTCCAAGAATTTGTCTTTGTTGGTTTGAATGTCTAAAGTGTCTGTCTTTCTCTGTTTGTGCGTCTGATTCTATTTGTTTGCATGTTTGGGTTGGTGTTTGAAAGTCCAAGAATTTGTCTTTGTTGGTTTGAATGTCTAAAGTGTCTGTCTTTCTCTGTTTGTGTGTCTGATTCTATTTGTTTGCATGTCTGGGTTGGTGTTTGCAAGTCCAAGAATTTGTCTTTGTTGGTTTGAATGTCTAAAGTGTTTGTCTTTCTCTGTTTACGTGGCGGATTCTATTTGTTTACATGTCTGGGTTGGTGTTTGCAAGTCCAAGAATTTGTATTTGTTGGTTTGAATGTCTAAAGTGTCTGTCTTTCTCTGTTTGTTTGTCTGATTCTATTTGTTTACATGTCTGGATTCGTGTTTGCAAGTCCAAGTATTTTTGTTTGTTTGTTTGAATGTCTTAAGTGTCTGTCTTTCTCTGTTTGTGTGTTTGATTCTATTTCTTTGCATGTCCGAGTTGATGTTTGCAAGTCCAAGAATTTCTCTTTGTTGGTTTGAATGTCTAAAATGTCTGTCTTTCTCTGTTTGTGTGTTTGATTCTATTTGTTTGCATATCTGGGTTGGTGTTTGCAAGTCCAAGAATTTGTCTTTGTTGGTTTGAATGTCTAAAGTGTCTGTCTTTCTCTGTTTGTGTGTCTGATTCTATTTGTTTGCATGTCTGGGTTGGTGTTTGCAAGTCCAAGTATTTGTCTTTGTTGGTTTGAATGTCTAAAGTGTCTGTCTTTCTCTGTTTGTGTGTTTGATTCTATTTGTTTGCATATCTGGGTTGGTGTTTGCAAGTCCGAGAATTTGTCTTTGTTGGTTTGAATGTCTAAAGTGTCTGTCTTTCTCTGTTTGTGTGTCTGATTCTATTTGTTTGCATGTCTGGTTTTGGTGTTTGCAAGTCCAAATATCTGTCTTTGTTACTTTGAATGTCTGAATTGTCTGTCTTTCTCTGCTTGTGTTTCTGATTCTACTTTTTTGCATGTCTTGGTTGGTGTTTGCAAGTCCAAGAATTTGTCTTTCTTGGTTTGAATGTCTAAAGTGTCTGTCTTTCTCTGTTTATGTGGCTGATTCTATTTGTTAACATGTCTAGGTTGGTGTTTGCAAGTTCAAGTATTTGCCTATGTTGGTTTGAATATTTAAAGTGTCTGTCTTTCTATGTTTGTGTGTCTGATTCAATTTGTTTGCATGTCTGGGTTGGTTTTTGCAAGTCCAAGTATTTGTCTTTGTTGCTTTGAATGTCTAAACTGTCTGTCTTTCTCTGTTTGTTTGTCTGATTCTATTTCTTTGCATGTCTGGGTTGGTGCTTGCAAGTCCAAGAATTTGTCTTTGTTTGTTTGAATGTCTAAAGTGTCTGTCTTTCTCTGTTTGTGTGTCTGATTCTGTTTGTTTGCATGACTGGGTTGGTGTTTGCAAGTCCGAGAATTTTTCTTTGTTGGTTTGAATGTCTAAAGTGTCTGTCTTTCTCTGTTTGTGTGTCTGATTCTGTTTGTTTGCATGACTGGGTTGGTGTTTGCAAGTCCGAGAATTTGTATTTGTTGGTTTGAATGTCTAAAGTGTCTGTCTTTCTCTTTTTGTGTATCTGATTCTATTTGTTTACATGTCTGGGTTGGTGTTTGCAAGTCCAAATATTTATTTTTGTTGGTTTGAATGTCTAAAGTGTCTGTCTTTCTCTGTTTGTGTGTCTGATTCTATTTGTTTGCATGTCTGGGTTGGTGTTTGCAAGTCCAAGAATTTGTCTTTGTTGGTTTGAATGTCTAAAGTGTCTGTCTTTCTCTGTTTGTGTGTCTGATTCTATTTGTTTGCATGTCTGAGTTGGTGTTTGCAAGTTCAAATATCTGTCTTTGTTTGTTTGAATGTCGGAACTGTCTGTCTTTCTCTGTTTGTGTGTCTGATTCTTTTTTTTGTATGTCTGGGTTGGTGTTTGCAAGTCCAAGAATTTGTCTTTGTTGGTTCGAATGTTGAAAGTGTCTGTCTTTCTATGTTTGTGTGTCTGATTCTATTTGTTTGCATGTCTGGGTTGGTTTTTGCAAGTCCAAGTATTTGTCTTTGTTGGTTTGAATGTCTAAAGTGTCTGTCTTTCTCTGTTTGTTTGTCTGATTCTATTTCTTTGCGTGTCTGGGTTGGTACTTGCCTGTCCAAGAATTTGTCTTTGTTTGTTTGAATGTCTAAAGTGTCTGTCTTTTTCTGTTTGTGAGTCTGATTCTATTTGTATGCATGTCTGGGTTGGTGTTTGCATTTCCAAGTATTTGTCTTTGTTGGTTTGAATGTCTAAAGTGTTTGTCTTTCTCTGTTTGTGTATATGAATCTATTTGTTTGCATGTCTGGGTTGGTGTTTGCAAGTCCAAGAATTTGTCTTTGTTGGTTTGAATGTCTAAAGTGTCTGTCTTTCTCTGTTTGTTTGTCTGATTCTATTTGTTTGCATGTCTGGATTGGTGTTTGCAAGTCCAAGTATTTTTCTTTGTTGGTTTGAATGTCTAAAGTGTCTGTCTTTCTCTGTTTGTGTGTCTGATTCTATTTGTTTGCATGTCCGGGTTGATGTTTTCAAGTCCAAGAATTTCTCTTCGTTGGTTTGAATGTCTAAAATGTCTGTCTTTCTCTGTTTATGTGGCTGATTCTATTTGTTTACATGTCTGGGCTGGTGTTTGCAAGTCCAAGAATTTGTCTTTGTTGGTTTGAATATCTAAAGTGTCTGTCTTTCTCTGTTTGTTTGTCTTATTCTATTTGTTTACATGTCTGGATTGGTGTTTGCAAATCCAAGTATTTTTCTTTGTTGGTTTGAATGTCTAAAGTGTCTGTCTTTCTCTGTTTGTGTGTCAGATTCTATTTGTTTGCATGTCCGGGTTGATGTTTTCAAGTCCAAGAATTTCTCTTCGTTGGTTTGAATGTCTAAAATGTCTGTCTTTCTCTGTTTGTGTGTTTGATTCTATTTGTTTGCATATCCGGGTTGGTGTTTGCAAGTCCAAGAATTTGTCTTTGTTGGTTTGAATGTCTATAGTGTCTGTCTTTCTCTGTTTGTGCATCTGATTCTATTTGTTTGCATGTTTGGGTTGGTGTTTGCATGTCCAAGTATTTTGTCTTTGTTGGTTTGAATATCTAAAGTGTCTGTCTTTCTCTGTTTGTGTTGCTGATTCTATTTGTTTGCATGTCTGGGCTGGTGTTTGAAAGTCCGAGAATTTGTCTTTGTTGGTTTGAGTGTCTGAAGTGTCTATCTTTCTCTGTATGTGTATCTGATTCTATTTGTTTACATGTTTGGGTTGGTCTTTGCATGTCCAAGTATTTTGTCTTTGTTGGTTTGAATATCTAAAGTGTCTGTCTTTCTCTGTTTGTGTGTCTGATTCTATTTGTTTGCATGTCTGGGTTGGTGTATGCAAGTCCAAGAATTTGTCTAAAGTGTCTGTCTTTCTCTGTTTGTGTGTCTGATTCTATTTGTTTGCATGTCTGGGTTGGTGTTTGCAAGTCCAAGTATTTGTCTATGTTGGTTTGAATGTCTAAAGTGTCTGTCTTTCTCTGTTTGTGCGTCTGATTCTATTTGTTTGCATGTCTGGGTTGGTGTTTGCAAGTCCAAGAATTTGTTGTTGTTGGTTTGAATGTCTAAAGTGTCTGTCTTTCTCTGTTTATGTGTCTGATTCTATTTGTTTGCATGTCTGGGTTGGTGTTTGCAAGTCCAAGAATTTGTCTTTGTTGGTTTGAATGTCTAAAGTGTCTGTCTTTCTCTGTTTATGTGGCTGATTCTATTTGTTTACATGTCTGGGTTGGTGTTTGCAAGTCCAAGAATTTGTATTTGTTGGTTTGAATGTCTAAAGTGCCTGTCTTTCTCTGTTTGTTTGTCTGATTCTATTTGTTTGCATGTCTGGATTGGTGTTTGCAAGTCCAAGTATTTTTGTTTGTTGGTTTGAATGTCTAAAGTGTCTGTCTTTCTCTGTTTGTTTGTCTGATTCTATTTGTTTGCATGTCTGGATTGGTGTTTGCAAGTCTAAGTATTTGTCTTTGTTGGTTTGAATGTCTAAAGTGTCTGTCTTTCTCTTTTTGTGTATCTGATTCTATTTGTTTACATGTCTGGGCTGGTGTTTGCAAGTCCAAATATTTTTTTTGTTGGTTTGAATGTCTAAAGTGTCTGTCTTTCTCTGTTTGTGTGTCTGATTCTATTTGTTTGCATGTCTAGGTTGGTGTATGCAAGTCCAAGAATTTGTCTTTGTTGGTTTGAATGTCTAAAGTGTCTGTCTTTCTCTGTTTGTGCGTCTGATTCTATTTGTTTGCATGTCTGGGTTGGTGTTTGCAAGTCCAAGAATTTGTCTTTGTTGGTTTGAATGTCTAAAGTGTCTGTCTTTCTCTGTTTGTGTGTCTGATTCTATTTGTTTGCATGTCTGGGTTGGTGTTTGCAAGTCCAAGAATTTGTCTTTGTTGGTTTGAATGTCTAAAGTGTTTGTCTTTCTCTGTTTACGTGGCTGATTCTATTTGTTTACATGTCTTGGTTGGTGTTTGCAAGTCCAAGAATTTGTATTTGTTGGTTTGAATGTATAAAGTGTCTGTCTTTCTCTGTTTGTTTGTCTGATTCTATTTGTTTACATGTCTGGATTCGTGTTTGCAAGTCCAAGTATTTTTGTTTGTTTGTTTGAATGTCTAAAGTGTCTGTCTTTCTCTGTTTGTGTGTCTGATTCTATTTCTTTGCATGTCCGAGTTGATGTTTGCAAGTCCAAGAATTTCTCTTTGTTGGTTTGAATGTCTAAAATGTCTGTCTTTCTCTGTTTGTGTGTTTGATTCTATTTGTTTGCATATCTGGGTTGGTGTTTGCAAGTCCAAGAATTTGTCTTTGTTGGTTTGAATGTCTAAAGTGTCTGTCTTTCTCTGTTTTTGTGTCTGATTCTATTTGTTTGCATGTCTGGGTTGGTGTGTGCAAGTCCAAGTATTTTTCTTTGTTGGTTTGAATGTCTAAAGTGTCTGTATTTCTCTGTTTGTGTGCCTGATTCTATTCGTTTGCATAACTGGGTTGGTGTTTGCAAGTCCGAGAATTTGTCTTTGTTGGTTTGAATGTCTAAAGTGTCTGTCTTTCTCTGTTTGTGTGTCTGATTCTATTTGTTTGCATGTCTGGTTTTGGTGTTTGCAAGTCCAAATATCTGTCTTTGTTACTTTGAATGTCTGAATTGTCTGTCTTTCTCTGCTTGTGTGTTTGATTCTACTTTTTTGCATGTCTGGGTTGGTGTTTGCAAGTCCAAGAATTTGTCTTTCTTGGTTTGAATGTCTAAAGTGTCTGTCTTTCTCTGTTTATGTGGCTGATTCTATTTGTTTGCATGTCTGGGTTGGTTTTTGCAAGTCCAAGTATTTGTCTTTGTTGCTTTGAATGTCTAAACTGTCTGTCTTTCTCTGTTTGTTTGTCTGATTCTATTTCTTTGCATGTCTGGGTTGGTGCTTGCAAGTCCAAGAATTTGTCTTTGTTTGTTTGAATGTCTAAAGTGTCTGTCTTTCTCTGTTTGCGTGTCTGATTCTGTTTGTTTGCATGACTGGGCTGGTGTTTGCAAGTCCGATAATTTTTCTTTGTTGGTTTGAATGTCTAAAGTGTCTGTCTTTCTCTGTTTGTGTGTCTGATTCTGTTTGTTTGCATGACTGGGTTGGTGTTTGCAAGTCCGAGAATTTGTATTTGTTGGTTTGAATGTCTAAAGTGTCTGTCTTTCTCTTTTTTTGTATCTGATTCTATTTGTTTACATGTCTGGGTTGGTGTTTGCAAGTCCAAATATTTATTTTTGTTGGTTTGAATGTCTAAAGTGTCTGTCTTTCTCTGTTTGTGTGTCTGATTCTATTTGTTTGCATGTCTGGGTTGGTGTTTGCAAGTTCAAATATCTGTCTTTGTTTGTTTGAATGTCGGAACTGTCTGTCTTTCTCTGTTTGTGTGTCTGATTCTTTTTTTTGCATGTCTGGGTTGGTGTTTGCAAGTCCAAGAATTTGTCTTTGTTGGTTCGAATGTTGAAAGTGTCTGTCTTTCTATGTTTGTGTGTCTGATTCTATTTGTTTGCATGTCTGGGTTGGTTTTTGCAAGTCCAAGTATTTGTCTTTGTTGGTTTGAATGTCTAAAGTGTCTGTCTTTCTCTGTTTGTTTGTCTGATTCTATTTCTTTGCGTGTCTGGGTTGGTACTTGCCTGTCCAAGAATTTGTCTTTGTTTGTTTGAATGTCTAAAGTGTCTGTCTTTTTCTGTTTGTGAGTCTGATTCTATTTGTATGCATGTCTGGGTTGGTGTTTGCATGTCCAAGTATTTGTCTTTGTTGGTTTGAATGTCTAAAGTGTTTGTCTTTCTCTGTTTGTGTATATGAATCTGTTTGTTTGCATGTCTGGGTTGGTGTTTGCAAGTCCAAGAATTTGTCTTTGTTGGTTTGAATGTCTAAAGTGTCTTTTTTTCTCTGTTTGTTTGTCTGATTCTATTTGTTTGCATGTCTGGATTGGTGTTTGCAAGTCCAAGTATTTTTCTTTGTTGGTTTGAATGTCTAAAGTGTCTGTCTTTCTCTGTTTGTGTGTCTGATTCTATTTGTTTGCATGTCCAGGTTGATGTTTTCAAGTCCAAGAATTTCTCTTTGTTGGTTTGAATGTCTAAAATGTCTGTCTTTCTCTGTTTATGTGGCTGATTCTATTTGTTTACATGTCTGGGCTGGTGTTTGCAAGTCCAAGAATTTGTCTTTGTTGGTTTGAATATCTAAAGTGTCTGTCTTTCTCTGTTTGTTTGTCTGATTCTATTTGTTTACATGTCTGGATTGGTGTTTGCAAGTCCAAGTATTTTTCTTTGTTGGTTTGAATGTCTAAAGTGTCTGTCTTTCTCTGTTTGTGTGTCAGATTCTATTTGTTTGCATGTCCGGGTTGATGTTTTCAAGTCCAAGAATTTCTCTTCGTTGGTTTGAATGTCTAAAATGTCTGTCTTTCTCTGTTTATGTGGCTGATTCTATTTGTTTACATGTCTGGGCTGGTGTTTGCAAGTCCAAGAATTTGTCTTTGTTGGTTTGAATGTCTAAAGTGTCTGTCTTTCTCTGTTTGTGTATCTGATTCTATTTGTTTGCATGTCTGGGTTGGTGTTTGCAAGTCCAAGTTTTTGTCTTTGTTAGTTTGAATATCTAAAGTGTCTGTCTTTCTCTGTTTGTGTTGCTGATTCTATTTGTTTGCATGTCTGGGCTGGTGTTTGAAAGTCCGAGAATTTGTCTTTGTTGGTTTGAATGTCAAAAGTGTCTATCTTTCTCTGTATGTGTATCATATTCTATTTGTTTACATGTTTGGGTTGGTCTTTGCATGTCCAAGTATTTTGTCTTTGTTGGTTTGAATATCTAAAGTGTCTGTCTTTCTCTGTTTGTGTGTCTGATTCTATTTGTTTGCATGTCTGGGTTGGTGTATGCAAGTCCAAGAATTTGTCTAAAGTGTCTGTCTTTCTCTGTTTGTGTGTCTGATTCTATTTGTTTGCATGTCTGGGTTGGTGTTTGCAAGTCCGATAATTTGTCTTTGTTGGTTTGAATGTCTAAAGTGTCTGTCTTTCTCTGTTTGTGTGTCTGATTCTATTTGTTTGCATGTCTGGTTTTTGTGTTTGCAAGTCTAAATATCTGTCTTTGTTGGTTTGAATGTCTGAATTGTCTGTCTTTCTCTGCTTGTGTGTCTGATTCTACTTTTTTGCATGTCTGGGTTAGTGTTTGCAAGTCCAAGAATTTGTCTTTCTTGGTTTGAATGTCTAAAGTGTCTGTCTTTCTCTGTTTCTGTGGCTGATTCTATTTGTTTACATGTCTAGGTTGGTGTTTGCAAGTCCAAGTATTTGTCTTTGTTGGTTTGAATATTTAAAGTGTCTGTCTTTCTATGTTTGTGTGTCTGATTCTATTTGTTTGCATGTCTGGGTTGGTTTTTGCAAGTCCAAGTATTTGTCTTTGTTGGTTTGAATGTCTAAAGTGTCTGTCTCTCTGTTTGTGTGTCTGATTCTATTTGTTTGCATGTCTGGGTTGGTGTTTGCAAGTCCAAGTATTTGTCTTTGTTGGTTTGAATGTCTAAAGTGTCTGTCTCTCTGTTTGTGTGCCTGATTCTATTTGTTTGCATGTCTGGGTTGGTGTTTGCAAGTCCAAGAATTTGTCTTTGTTGGTTTGAATGTCTAAAGTGTCTGTCTTTCTCTGTTTGTGTGTCTGATTCTATTTGTTTGCATGTCTGGTTTTTGTGTTTGCAAGTCTAAATATCTGTCTTTGTTCGTTTGAATGTCTGAATTGTCTGTCTTTCTCTGCTTGTGTGTCTGATTCTACTTTTTTGCATGTCTGGGTTGGTGTTTGCAAGTCCAAGAATTTGTCTTTCTTGGTTTGAATGTCTAAAGTGTCTGTCTTTCTCTGTTTATGTGGCTGATTCTATTTGTTTACATGTCTAGGTTGGTGTTTGCAAGTCCAAGTATTTGTCTTTGTTGGTTTGAATATTTAAAGTGTCTGTTTTTCTATGTTTGTTTGTCTGATTCTATTTCTTTGCATGTCTGGGTTGGTGCTTGCAAGTCCAAGAATTTGTCTTTGTTTGTTTGAATGTCTGTAGTGTCTGTCTTTCTCTGTTTGTGTGTTTGATTCTATTTGTTTGCATGTCTGGGTTGGTGTTTGCAAGTCCAAGAATTTGTCTTTATTGGTTTGAATGTCTAAAGTGTCTGTCTTTCTCTGTTTGTGTGTCTGATTCTATTTGTTTGCATATCTGGGTCTGTGTTTGCAAGTCCAAGTATTTGTCTTTGTTTGTTTGAATGTCTAAAGTGTCTGTCTTTTTCTGTTTGTGTGTCTGATTCTGTTTGTTTGCATGTCTGGGTTGGTGTTTGCAAGTCCAAGAATTTGTCTTTGTTTGTTTGAATGTCTAAAGTGTCTGTTTTTCTCTGTTTGTGTGTCTGATTCTGTTTGTTTGCATGTCTGGGTTGGTGCTTGGAATTCCAAGTATTTGTCTTTGTTGGTTTGAATGTCTAAAGTATCTGTGTTTTGTTGTTTTTGTGTCTGATTCTATTTGTTTCGCATGTCTGGGTTGGTGTTTGAAAGTCCAAGAATTTGTCTTTGTTGGTTTGAATGTCTAAAGTGTTTGTCTTTCTGTGTTTGTGTATCTGATTCTATTTGTTTACATGTATGGGTTGGTGTTTGGAAGTCCAAGTATTTTTCTTTGTTGATTTGAATGTCATTTGTGTCTGATTCTATTTGTTTGCATGTCTGGGTTAGTGTTTGCAAGTCCAAGAAATTGTGTTTGTTGGTTTGACTGTCTAAAGTGTCTGTCTTTCTCTGTTTCTTTGTCTGATTCTATTTATTTGCATGTCTGGATTGGTGTTTGCAAATCCAAGTATTTTTCTTTGTTGGTTTGAATGTCTAAAGTGTCTATCTTTCTCTGTTTGTGTGTCTGATTCTATTTTTTTGCATATCTGGGTTGATATTTGCAAGTCCAAGAATTTCTCTTTGTTGGTTTGAATGTCTAAAATGTCTGTCTTTCTCTGTTTGTGTGTTTGATTCTATTTGTTTGCATATCTGGGTTGGTGTTTGCAAGCCTAAGTATTTGTCTTTGTTGGTTTGAATGTATAGAGTGTCTGTCTTTCTCTGTTTGTGTGTCTGATTTTATTTGTTTGCATGTCTGGGTTGGTGTTTGCAAGTCCAAGTTTTTGTCTTTGTTGGTTTGAATGTCTAAAGTGTCTGTCTTTCTCTGTTTGTGTGTCTGATTCTATTTGTTTGCATGTCTGGGCTGGTGTTTGCAAGTCCGAGAATTTGTCTTTGTTGGTTTGAATGTCTAAAGTGTCTTTCTTTCTCTGTTTGTGTATCTGATTCTATTTGTTTACATGTCTGGGTTGGTGTTTGCAAGTCCAAGTATTTGTCTTTGTTGGTTTGAATGTCTAAAGTGTCTGTCTTTCTCTGTTTGTGTTTCTGATTCCATTTGTTTGCATGTCTGAATTGGTGTTTGCAATTCCAAGTATTTGTCTTTGTCGGTTCGAATGTCTAAAGCGTCTTTCTTTCTCTATTTGTGTGTCTGATTCTATTTTTTGTATGTCTGGGTTGGTGTTTTCAAGTCTAAATATCTGTCATTGTTGGTTTGAATGTCGGAAGTGTCTGTCTTTCTCTGTTTGTGTGTCCGATTCTATTTTTTTGCATGTCTGGGTTGGTGTTTGCAAGTCCAAGAATTTGTCTTTCTTCGTTTGAATGTCTAAAGTGTCTGTCTTTCTCTGTTTATGTGGCTGATTCTGTTTGTTTACATGTGTAGGTTGGGGTTTGCAAGTCCAAGTATTTGTCTTTGTTGGTTTGAATGTCTAAAGTGTCTGTCTTTCTCTGTTTGTGTGTCTGATTCTATTTTTTTCATGTCTGGGTTGGTGTTTGCAAGTCCAAATATCTGTCTTTGTTGGTTTGAATGTCGGAAGTGTCTGTCTTTCTCTGTTTGTGTGTCTGATTTTATTTGTTTGCATGTCTGGGTTGGTGTTTGCAAGCCCAAAAATTTGCCTTTGTTGGTTTGAATGTCTAAAGTCTCTTTCTTTTTCTGTTTGTGTGTTTGATCCTATTCTTTGCATGGGTGAGTTGGTATATGCAAGTCCAAGGATTTGTCATTGTTGGCTTGAATGTCTAAAGTGTCTGTCTTTCTCTGTTTGTGTGTTTTGATGCTATTTGTTTGCATGTCTGGGTCGGTGTTTGCATGTCCAAGTGTTTGTCTTTGTTGGTTTGAATGTCTTAAGTGTCTGTCTTTCTCTGTTTGTATGTCTGATTCTATTTGTTTGCATGTCTGGGTTAGTGTTTTCAAGTCCAAGTATTTGTCTTTGTTGGTTTGAAGGTCTAAAGTGTCTGTCTTTCTCTGTTTGTGTGTCTGATTCTATTTGTTTGCATGTCTGGGTTGGTGCTTGCAAGTCCAAGTATTGGTCTTTGTTGGTTTGAATGTCTAAAGTGTCTGTCTTTCTCTGTTTGTGCATCTGATTCTATTTGTTTACATGTATGGGTTGGTGTTTGCAAGTCCAAGTATTTTTCTTTGTTGGTTTGAATGTCTAAACTGTCTGTCTTTCTTTGTTTGTCTGTCTGATTCTATTTGTTTGCATGTCAGGGTTGGTGTATGCAAGTCCAAGAATTTGTCTTTGATGATTTAATGTCTAAAGTGTCTGTCTTTCTCTGTTTGTGTGTCTGATTCTATTTGTTTGCATGTCTGGGTTAGTGTTTGCAAGTCCAAGTATTTGTCTTTGTTGGTTTGAATGTCTAAAGTGTCTGTCTTTCTCTGTTTGTGTGTCTGATTCTATTTGTTTGCATGTCTGGGTTAGTGTTTGCAAGTCCAAGAATTTGTCTTTGTCGGATTGAATGTCTAAAGTGTCTGACGTGCGCGCACACACAGAAACATCAAAACTACGGTGTTCTCCGACATGCTGAATCTGAAAGAGTAATTTTCAAGGAGATTCTTTAGCCTCTTAGAGTTGACTTGCCCTTTTAGGGTTAACCTTTTAGGGTTCTCAGACATACTGAACCTGAAAGTGTGTTCTCCGAAATGCTGACTCTGAAAGTGTAATTTTCATGGAGATTATTTGACCTTTTGGGGTTAATTTCCACTTGGTTACGTGCATTGGTTCATTTTTTTTACTAAAGCAGTGCTACCATCTATTTCAATTAAAGTATACATGGCAGCACAACTGATTTTTTCTTCACCCGGACACCTGTAGCCAACCTACAATACCACCCTTTTTCAAGTAGGTGAATTCACGGTAGGTTCATTTAGGTTCACTTAGCGTGGCACGCCACGCTAAGTGACTTGCAAACACCAACCCAGACATGCAAACAAATAGAATCAGACACACAAACAGAGAAAGACAGACACTTTAGACATTCAAACTAAAAATAACAAATACTTGGACTTGCAAACATCAACCCAGACATGCAACAAAATAGAATCAAACACACAAACAGAGAAAGGCAGACACTTTAGACATTAAACCAACAAAGAGAAATTCTTGGACTTGCAAACATCAACCCGGACATGCAAACAAATAGAATCAGACACACGAACAGAGAAAGACAGACACTTTAGAAATTCCAACCAACAAAGACAAATACTTGGACTTGCAAACACCAATCCAGACAAGCAAACAAATAGAATCAGACACACAAACAGAGAAAGACAGACACTTTAGACATTCAAACCAACAAAGACAAATTCTTGGACTTGCAAACACCAACCCAGACATTTAAACATATAGAATCAGCCACATAAACAGAGAAAGACAGACACTTTAGACATTCAAACTAAAAATAACAAATTCTTGGACTTGCAAACTCCAACCCAGACATGCAAACAAATAGAATCAGACACACAAACAGAGAACGACTGACACTTTAGACATTCAAACCAACAAAGAAAAACACTTGGACTTGCAAACACCAACCCAGACATGTAAACAAATAGAATCAGACACACAAACAGAGAAAGACAGACAGTTTAGACATTCAAACCAACAAAGACAAAGTCTTGGACTTGCAAACACCAACCCAGACATGCAAACAAATAGAATCGCATACAAACAGAGAAAGACAGACACTTGTGACACTCAAACCAACAAATAAAAATACTTGGACTTGCTAAGTCCAAAGACAGACAAATTCTTGGACTTGCAAACACCAACCCAGACATGCAAACAAATACAATCAGACACACAAACAGAGAAAGAAAGACACTTTAGGCATTCAAACTGACAAAGACAAATACTTGGACTTGCAAACAAATAGAATCGCATACAAACAGAGAAAGATAGACACTTTAGACATTCAAACTCACAAATAAAAATACTTGGACTTGCTAACATCAATCCAGACATGCAAACAAATAGAATCAGACACACAAACAGAGAAAGACAGACACTTTAGACATTCAAACCAACAAAGACAAATTCTTGGACTTGCAAACACCAACCCAGACATGCAAACAAATAGAATCAGACGCACAAACAGAAAAAGACAGACACTTTATTATATTAAATTATTATAGGCAAAACTTATATGGTTGAAATAAGCATAAAAGTTTGATTCTTTTGGCATATCTATTGTTATCAAAATTCCGTTTTTTCGGTTGTCGGTAACTGTTGAGCCGGGTCACTCCTTACTTACAGTTCGTTACCATGAAATGTTTGAGTAACTTGTTTCATGTATTTGCTTCATGCAGTTTTATGTAATTTGGTACTTCACTCTAAGAGGTTTCTTTCCATTTTTCCCTTGTATACTAATTACTCATCAATGGACATGATGTTTTGGATCCTATAAAGTACACAGAAGGGGTAATGATTATTTTCTTGAACCTGACATATCGCTACACAATAATTAAAGGGAAAAATCCGCAGTATTTTGCAAAAAGGCTGTAAGTCCGCTTTTTTCCGAGAATCAGTTGAGCACATGGTCTGAAAGAACATAAAAGATCTATCGATTCGTCTATTCAACATTTGGGCTTATCTTTAACTCTGACCGAGTTACAAATTTTGCCAAAAAGGCAAAAGTCTATATTCGTTAAAAAACATTACGCCAAAGTCCAGTTTTTTTGTTCTTATGATGAACTTAAGCCATTCAGGCAAAACAGGAATCTCAAAATCTTTGTGTTAGTGTCCTTTAGAAAATTTTTTAAATATGTTCCAAGCACAACGTCATTCCTAAACATTTTGAAATTTATTGAATCGTTCTATACCGAAGGCAAAGGATAAGCTATTGATGTTTCGTGGGATTACGACGGCAGTTTTTAACTTGATTTAGATGGTTATTTGAAGAAAATTAAGTCTTCATGACACAGTGAAGTAGTCTGCATGTAATAGTCTGCATGACATAATGAAGAGGGATGACTTTTGTTTAGTGCAAATACAAGGAAGGGTGTCTGTTATGAGCACTTTTTAAATACTTTGGCCGTTCATTTTTTTTTATAATTCTGCAGATGCAGGGAAATATCTCGAGTCAGTGACTTTGAGCATCACATTGATCAATGCATTTGCATTGATGAATGTGATGCTCAGAGCCTTTATTTTAATGCTGACCAAACTATTGACTACAGTAGATGTGAATGTGTCTGTAATGAAGTTCGCCAATGTCAAGGCTATGAGGTTTTTAATAAGAATACTTGTGGTTGCGAGTCCGGCTTCACGTTTGATAACCCTCCCTATTGTCCTGATGATACTAAATTTGATCCATGCGAGTGTCAATTCCTGCCCGAGGATGAGTAATATTCCCTCTTTTAACTTTTACTAAATCGTTTACTACTTCAAGACAAATTTTCAATGTTCCCTCTATTGCAAGTTTTTTTTTGTGTGTGATGCCTAATTGAATCTGGAATAGAAATGGTTTATTTCTGAATAAGGGGTTTTTATGATTCAGAGAACTGTGAGAAAAATGAGTGTTATTATTCAGTTAAGATACTATCGTTCTAAAAAGCCATTACATTTTGGAAATCAAAAATAAATATTTACAGAAATATAGCAAAGTTCATGTAATTAACAATTTGACAACGCAAAACAGAATGTTCAATTTGTTTCCTGTTTTGTTTTTTTGCTTCTTTTTCTAGCTTAATCACTGGAGAAATTTCACGTTTTAGGATTCAGTGCATCTTGTAGATTTATTACTGTAGATTGTAGTATCTCTTGACCAATATGTGTTTGTATATGAAATTTTTCCAATAAAACATTCTTAATAAAAATTTATTTTACTGATTAGCTCTGCTAATTTTTAGCAAAATTAATTTATTCAACACGTAGCACTTACCTGCAAAAATTTTTGGTGACACATAGCGCTATTATAAAATAAAAGCAAAAAAGCAAGCGGCACATTTCTTGATATCCAACACCTATTTTTAGACAAACCAGATCTTCTCGTTCTGAAATACAAATAACTTGCTTCATTTAGTTGCTTTATGCAATTTTATGCAATTTAGTATTTCCTTGTGGGAGACTTCGTTTCATATTTTTAGTGTATATCACATATTTGTTATTGGAGATGATGTTTAGGAGCCTATAAAATACTCATAAGGGACAGTGATTATTTTTTCTTGGACAGGACATGTCACTACACAATCATTAGAAGGAAGAATCCATGGTGTTTTGTAAAAAGGGTTTAAGTCCACTTTTTCCAAAAATCAGTCAAGTATATGGTCCAAAACATCTTGAAAAGGTCTATCGATTTTTCTATTAAAACTGGGCTTATCTTTAATTCTGATTGAGTTACAAATTTTCCAAAAGGGTGCAAGTCCAAAGTCGTTAAAAAGCATTACGACAAGAATCAAAAGTCTCGTTTCTTTCCAAATGAAGAACAAGCCATTTTGACAAAACGGGAATTTCAGTTTTTTTTACTTTAGTGTCCCTTAGAATAATATATAGATATGTTTCAAGCACTGAACATTTTGGAATTTATTGAATTGTTCTATGCCGAAGGTGAAGCATAAATTATTACTATACCGTAGGATTACGATGGAAGTTCTTATATTGATTTAGACTGGTATTTGAAGAGAATTATAGGGTCGTCTGTATGACAGAGTGAGGAGTAGTGGGTTATTTTAATGCAAATATCAAGAAGAGTGTCTGTGGGTTTTTTTCGATTCTATCAGCGCTTCTTGAAATACACTGGCCGTTCGGTTAATAACCAATGGTAAAATAATAGAAAGCTACAGATGACCATAAGAGATTTGAAAAATACAATGCCACTTAATGCATTAGGCAAAGTCTGTTATGTTTCCCAAAAGGGAAAAATTTCAAAACTAGCATGGCTTATGAATGAAAGGTACAAAACTTTCTTAAGGTAAATCGTAATATAAAATAGTGTATGAAACTATATGCTTGTGAATTTATTTAATGTCGAATTACTCCTCACAAAAAAAAACTTCAATTATAAACGTGGTAATTTTTATAATAAAGACTGCAGGAGCTTATAATAATCAAAGTATTGCTTTATCAATCTATTTGTAGTAAATAATTCATTTTTCTGGCAAAACTGAAACGGTGTGTGTTAACTGGTTCTCTCAGAGGAAAATTGAAGTTTAACAAACAAAGATTCCTTCAATGTACCTCATTTCTTTTTTTTATATTTATGCCTACTGTTCTGTTATCTGAAATTATTTAAGATATGTTTCCTTGTAAATTAAGGTGAGAATGAAATAGACCAAACTCAGTTGTTAAGTTTACCTGATTGTTCTGCTAGTGACTAAACAAAGTAGAGTTGATGCTTGTTCATTTCAATCTCTGATTTAAAAAATTATGGGTGGTAAAAATTTGTCTATTTCTTTTTTATAAATTACTATTTTACAGTCTATGTTTTAAAGTACTAGAACAATTTTTTTAGCAGACTAATTTTTGGACCCTCAATGTAAAGAAAACTGGTGAATCAATTAAACCCAAGAGCATCACAGTCAAGTTTTTAGTTTACGGTCTATGACTTTTCTTTGGAGCGGACTGCAAATCCGCTATTTTCATATTCGCCCTTTTCATATATATTTTACTTATTCTACTTCGGTACCAAAATAAGGATTATATTTTCTTATTTACTAACCAAAAAGCTAATTCCCTGGTTTCAGACAATATTCAAGTTTTTATTTCATCTGTAGCCTAAATCATAGAATTAGTGTTTAAAGAACGCTGTAAATTGTCAATTTTGAGCACAAACATCGTCAAAGAAATCAGCAGGCATTTGACTTATTGGAAATGAGTTGTGGGCACAGTAGGATCTTTGCAGTCTATTTCCAATGCTGCTATCCGCTCCAACAAGCCAAGCTATGTTGCAATCACAGACTATTTCATTGCCAGAAAGGACATCTAAAAAAAACATTATTTTATCCAAATCATATATGGTAGTTTCATCGATTATCCTTCTAAAAGGGGCTTCTTTCATTTTTCTTAGATCTTACGTTTGACCTCACTTATTTTATTTATTTCCTTTTCTGGCTCCTTTTTTTTTCTTTAAATTTTTCGTCTTTAAGTTACTTTACAAGCTTGTAACCTCGTATGTCGGTGTGCGTGGTTGAAGGAAAAGTAGTCAAAAATTTTATGGTCCACGATACTGGCCGGCGAATGAGCCAAATTACAAATTATCAAAATCTCTTTTTACATTTTTAGGAGACGCGTTTTTAAATTCTCTTTTGAAATTTTTTTGTCCATCTGCCTGAAAATTGAAATTTCAACTTTTTTCTTCTCAGATTAAGGCCAATCCCGTGAGTAGGGAGCTATCATGAGTTATGGGACGTACATAATTTATGCTTGTTTGTATGGTTATTGTCACTGAGAATGAAAAAACAGGATTTTTCTCACTTTGATGTATTTTCATGGTTTATTGATTCTAACGGGTCAATGACACCTCTTTCAAGGTCGATTTATTTGCTGTTTGTCCAGGTGTAATGACACTGGGGTGAAGTTTGCACATGTGCATTAACGGGGGAGAGATGTATTGATCTAAGACAAGAGGGGGAAGTGGATTTCCGAGAACTTGATTTACATAATCGAGAGTGATGCGGGTTTTTGAGAAATTGATTACATATAAGAAGGGGACATAATTTCTGAGAAATTGGTTTGCGTAATCGAGGGGAATTATTGATCTACGAAAGAGGAATTAGAAATGACATCACTTGTTTCCAAGGAATTATACGGCATTCTAAAGAGATAGAAATTCTATTTCTAAATATGGCTTCTCTGATCTTACGTGACAGAGATAAATTAATATTCTATTTTTCAATATGGTTTCTCCGATCTTTAGGTCAGAGTGATAAATTGATATTTTATCGAAACCATAATAGTGTAGCTAGGAACATCTTAGAGATGAAGAGGTTAACGCGGGAAAGGGTTTCCAAGGGATTTCAAATGTGACAGCGCAGGGATGCCAAAACAAAAGGAACACGCAGAAATTACGTTTAGGGAATATTTAGGCGAAACCGATGGAGACATTTTAGGGGATTATTTGGGCAAAACCGTTTGACACATTTTAGAAGATGATTAAGAAGATGATTTAGAAGATGATTGGGGCGAAACTCTATGGTCGTTATAATACACAAGTTCCATTTGATCAATGTTGTGAGGTCCCGTACCCCCACCCCAAAAGGGCCCCCCTACCCCAACCCCAAAGGGCCCCCGGTGCCCCCAAATGCTCCAGGACCCATAAATGTCCTCCGGTTCCCCAAAGGCCCCCAGGGCGCCAAAAAACCCCCCAAGCCCCCATGGCCCCCCAAGCCCCCCAAAGCCTCCCGGCCCCCAAGGGCCCTCCTTGCCCCCAAAGGCCCCCGAGCCCCTCCCTTCCTCCCTCCCTTATTGAATTTTTTAAAGTTTTTTTGGACTGAATTTTTTAGACTTAGAAATTATGTAACATTTTTCCGGTTTTTTCTTTAACTCATTGGCATAGAGTTTTAGCCTAGAGTCAGCTTAGCTTTATTTAAGAGTTTAGAGTTTTAGCTAAGAGTCTTAGCTTAGAGGTTTTGTTAGAGTTCTAGTTTAGTTTTGTTTTTGTTAAGAGTTTAGAGTTTTAACTTAGAGTCTTAGCTTAGAGTTTTAGTTAGAGTTGAACTTTAGTTTAGTTATAGTTAAGAATTTAGAGTTTTAGCCTAGAGTCAGCTTAGTTTTATTTAGAGTTGAAGTCTTAGCTTAGAGTTTTTGTTAGAGTTTTAGTTTAGTTTAGTTTTAGTTAAGAGTTTAGAGTTTTAGCTTAGAGTCATAGCTTAAAGTGTTAGTTAGAGTTGAAGTTTAGCCTAGTTTAGTTTTACTTTATAGTTTTAGCTTAGAGTCTTAGCTTAGAGTTTTTGTTAGAGTTGAAGTTTAGTTTAGTTATAGTTAAGAGTTTAGAGTTTTAGCTAAGAGTCTAAGCTTAGAGTTTTAGTTAGAGTTCTAGTATAGTTTAGTTTTTGTTAAGAGTTTAGAGTTTTAGCTTAAAGTCTTAACTTAGAGTTTTTGTTAGAGTTCTAGTTTAGTTTAGTTTTAGTTAAGAGTTTAGAGTTTTAGCTTAGAGTCTTAGCTTAGAGCTTTAGTTAGAGTTGAAGTTTAGTTTAGTTATAGTTAAGAATTTAGAGTTTTAGCTTAGAGTCATAGCTTAGAGTTTTAGCTAAAGTTGTAGTTTAGTTGAGTATTAGTTAAGAGTTTAGAGTTTTAGCCTAGAGTCTTAGCTTAGAATGTTAGCTTAGATTTGAAGTTTAGTTTAGTTTTACTTTAGAGTTTTACCTTAGAGTCTTAGCTTAGAGTTTTTGTTAGAGTTCTAGTTTAGTTTAGTTTTAGTTAAGAGTTTAAAGTTTTTAGCTTAGAGTCTTAGCTTAGAGTTTTTGTTGAAGTTCTAATTTAGTTTAGTTTTAGTTAAGAGTTTAGAGTTTTAGCTTAGAGTCTTAGCTTAGAGTTTTAGTTAGAGTTGAAGTTTAGTTTACTAATAGTTAAGAGTTTAGTTTAGAGTCTTAGCTTAGAGTTTTGTTAGAGTTCTAGTTTAGTTTAGTTTTAATTAAGAGTTTAGAGTTTTACCTTAGAGTCTTAGCTTAGAGTTTTAGTTAGAGTTTAAGTTCAGTTTCGTTATAGTTAAGAGTTTAGAGTTTTAGCTTAGCTTAGAGCTTAGATATAGCTCTTAGCTCGTAGCTTAGAGTTTTTGTTAAAGTTGTAGTTTAGTTAAGCTTTAGTTAAGAGTTTAGAGTTTTAGCCAAGAGTCTTAAATAGAGCTTTAGTTAGAGTTTAAGTTTTGTTTAGTTATAGTTAAGAGTTTAGAGTTTTACCTTAGAAACTTAGCTTAGAGTTTTTGTTAGAGTTCTAGTTTAGTTTAGTTTTAGTTAAGAGTTTAGAGTTTTAGCTTAGAGTCATAGGTTAGAGTTTTAGTTAGAGTTGAAGTTTAGCTTAGTTTAGTTTTACTTTATAGTTTTAGCTTAAAGTCTTAGCTTAGAGTTTTTGTTAGAGTTGAAGTTTAGTTTAGTTATAGTTAAGGGTTTAGAGTTTTAGCTTAGAGTCTAAGCTTAGAGTTTTAGTTAGAGTTCTAGTATAGTTTAGTTTTAGTTAAGAGTTTAGAGTTTTAGCTTACAGTCTTAAATTAGAGTTTTTGTTAGAGTTCTAGTTTATTTTAGTTTTAGTTAAGAGTTTAGAGTTTTATCTTAGAGTCTTAGCTTAGAGTTTTAGTTAGAGTTGAAGTTTAGTTACAGTTAAGAGTTGAGAGTTTTAGCTTAGAGTTTAGCTTTGAGTTTAGTTAGAGTTGAAACTTAGTTTAGCTAGAGTTAAGAGTTTGGAGTTTTAGCTTTGAGTCTTAGCTTAGAGCTTTAGTTAGAATTGAAGTTTAGTTTAGTTGTAGTTAAGAATTTTAGCTTAGAGTCATAGCTTAGAGTTTTAGCTAAAGTTGTGGTTTAGTTGAGTTTTAGTTAAGAGTTTAGAGAGTTAGCTTAGAGTCTTAGTTTAGAGTGTTAGCTTAGATTTGAAGTTTAGTTTAGTTTTACTTTAGAGTTTTACCTTAGAGTCTTAGCTTAGAGTTTTTGTTAGAGTTCTAGTTTAGTTTAGTTATACTTAAGAGTTTGGAGTTTTATCTTAGAGTCTTAGCTTGGAATTTTAGTTAGAGTTGAAGTTTAATTTAGTTTTAGTTATGAGTTTAGAGTTTAGCTTAGTGTTAACTTAGAGTTTTTGTTAGAATTCAAGTTTAGTTTAGTTTTAGCTAAGAGTTTAGAGTTTTTAGCTTAAAGTCTTAGCTTCGAGTTGTTGTTGAAGTTCTAGTTTAGTTTAAAGTTAGTTTAAAGTTTAGTTATAGTTAAGAGTTAGGAGTTTTACCTTAGAGTCTTAGCTTGGAATTTTAGTTAGAGTTGAAGTTTACTTTAGTTTTAGTTAAGAGTTTAGAGTTTTAGCTTAGAATCTTAGCTTAGAGTTTTAGTTAGAGTTGAAGTTTCGTTTAGTTTACTTTTACTTTATAGTTTTAGCTTAGAGTTCTAGTTTAGTTTAGTTTTAAATGAGTTGAGCGTTTTACCTTAGAGTCTTAGCTTAGAGTTTTAGTTAGAGTTGAAGTTTAGTTATAGTTAAGAGTCTAGAGTTTTATCTTAGAATCTTAGCTTAGAGTTTTAGTTAGAGTTGAAGTTAAGTTCAGTTATAGTTAAGAGTTGAGAGTTTTAGCCTAGAGTCTTAGTTTCGAGTTTCAATTAGAGTTGAAGTTTAGTTTAGTTATAGTTAAGAATTAAGAGTTTTAGCTTAGAGTCATAGCTTAGAGTTTTAGTTAAAGTTGTGGTTAAGTTAAGTTTTAGTTAAGAGTTTAGAGCTATAGCCTAGAGTCTTAGCTTAGAGTTTTTGTTGAAGTTCTAGTTTACTTTAGTTCTAGTTAAGAGTTGAGAGTTTTACCTTAGAGTCTTAGCTTAGATTTTTTGTTAGAGTTCTAGTTTAGTTTAGTTATAGTTAAGAGTTTTACCTTAGAGTCTTAGCTTAGAGTTTAAGTTAGAGTTGAAGTTTATTTTAGTTTTAGTTAAGAGTTTAGAGTTTTAGCTTAGAGTCTTAGCTTAGAGTTTTTGTTAGAGTTCTAGTTTAGTTTAGTTTTAGTTAAGAGTTTAGAGTTTTACCTTAGAGTCATAGCTTAGAGTTTTAGTTAGAGTGGAAGTTTAGTTTAGTTATAATTAAGAATTTAGAGTTTTAGCTTAAAGGCATAGCTTAGAGTTTTAGTTAAAGTTGTAGTTAAGTTAAGTTTTAGTTAAGAGTTTAGAGCTATAGCCTAGAGTCTTAGCTTAGAGCCTTAGTCAGAGTTGAAGTTAATTTAGTCATAGTTAAGAGTTTAGAGTTTTTAGCTTTGAGTCTTAGCTTAGAGTTTTTGTTAGAGTTCTAGTTTAGTTTAGTTTTAGTTAAGAGTTTAGAGTTTTACCTTAGAGTTTTAGCTTAGAGTTTTAGTTAGAGTTGAAGTTTAGTTTAGTTTCGTTTTACTTTATAGTTTTAGCTTAGAGTCTTAGCTTAGAGTATGAGTTAGAGTTGAAGTTTAGTTTAGTTATAGTTAAGAGTTTAGAGTTTTAGCCTATAGTCCTAGCTTAGTGTTTTATTTAGAGTTCTAGTTTAGTTTAGTTTTAGTTAAGAGTTTAGAGTTATAGCCTAGAGTTTTAGCTTAGAGTTTTTGTTAGAGTTATAGTTTAGTTTAGTTTTAGTTAAGAGTTTAAAGTTTTAGCTTAGAGTCTTAGCTTAGAGTTTTAGTTAGAGTTGAAGTTTAGTTAAGTTATAGTTAAGAGTTGAGAGTTATAGCCTAGTGTCTTAGCTTAGAGTTTAGTTAGAGTTGAAGTTTAGTTTAGCTATAGTTAAGCGTTTGGAGTTTTAGCTTTGAGTCTTCGCTTAGAGTTTTAGTTAGAGTCAAAGTTTAGTTTAGTTATAGTTAAGAGTTTAGAGTTTTAGGTTAGAGTTTTAGCTTAGAGTTTTTGCTAGAGTTCTAGTATAGTTTAGTTTTAGGTTAGAGTTTTAACTTAGAGTCTTAGCTTAGAGTTTTAGTTAGAGTTCTACTTTAGTTTAGTTTTAGTTAAGAGTTTAGAGCTTTATCTTGAAGTCTTATTTTAAAGTTTTAGTTGGAGTTCTATTTCTGTTTAGTTTTAGTTAAGAGTTTAGAGTTTTACCATAGATTTTTATCTTAGAGTTTTATTTAGAGTTCTAGTTTAGTTTATTTTTAGTTAAGAGCTTAGAATTTTAGCCTAGAGTCATAGCTTAGAGTTTTAGTTAGAGTGGAAGTTTAATTATAGTTAAGAGTTTAGAGTTTTAGCTTGGAGTCATAGCTTAGAGTTTTAGTTAGAGTTCTAGTTTAGTTAGTTTTAGTTAAGAGTTTAGAGTTTTACCTTAGAGTCTTAGCTTAAAGTTTTAGTTAGAGTTCTAGTTTAGTTTAGTTTTAGTTAAGAGTTTAGAGTTTTATCTTGGAGTCTTAGCTTAGAGTTTTAGTTAGAGCTCTAGTTTTGTTTAGTTTTAGTTAAGAGTTTAGAGTTTTACCATTGAGTCTTAGCTTAGAGTTTTATTTAGAGTTCTAGTTATGTTTATTTTTAGATAAGAGCTTAGAGATTTAGCCTCAAATCATAGCTTAGAGTTTTAGTTAGAGTGGAAGTTTAATTATAGTTAAGAGTTTAGAGTTTTAGCTTGGAGTCATAGCTTAGAGTTTTAGTTAGAGTTCTAGTTTAGTTAGTTTTAGTTAAGAGGTTAGAGTTTTACCATGGAGTCTTAGCTTAGAATTTTATTTAGAGTTCTAGTTTAGTTTAGTTTTAGTTTAGTTTACCTTAGAGTCTTAGCTGAGAGTTTTAGTTAGAGTTGAAGTTTAGTTATAGTTAAGAGTTTTAGCTTAGAGTCATAGCATATAGTTTTAGTTAAATTTGTACTTTAGTTAAGTTTTAGTTAAGAGTTTAGAGTTTCAACTTAGAGTCTTAGCTTAGAGTTTTTGTTAGAGTTCTAGTTTAT
The DNA here is from genome assembly GCA_027921565.1 of Artemia sinica. Classification (NCBI taxonomy): domain Eukaryota; kingdom Metazoa; phylum Arthropoda; class Branchiopoda; order Anostraca; family Artemiidae; genus Artemia; species Artemia sinica. The sequence continues at coordinate 36,692,703 of CM051268.1, forward strand.
TTTTGTTATAGTTAAGAGTTTAGAGTTTTACCTTAGACTATTAGCTTAGATTTTTTGTTTAAGTTCTAGTTTAGTTTAGTTTTAGTTAAGAGTTTAGAGTTTCAACTTAGAGTCTTAGCTTAGAGTTTTTGTTAGAGTTTTAGTTTATTTTACTTATAGTTAAGAGTTTGGAGTTTTACCTTAGAATCTTAGCTTAGAGTTTTAGTTAGAGTTGAAGTTTACTTTAGTTTTAGTTTAGAGTTTTAGCTTAGAGTCTTAGCTTAGAGTTTTTGTTAGAGTTCTAGTTTAGTTTAGTTTTAGTTAAGAGTTTAGAGTTTTTAGCTTAGAGTCTTAGCTTAGAATTTTTGTTGAAGTTCTAGTTTAGTTTAGTTTTAGTTAAGAGTTTAGAGTTTTAGCTTAGAGTCTTAGCTTAGAGTTTTAGTTAGAGTTGAAGTTTAGTTTACTAATAGTTAAGAGTTAAGAGTTTTAGTTTAGAGTCTTAGCTTAGAGTTTTTGTTAGAGTTCTAGTTTAGTTTAGTTTTAATTAAGAGTTTAGAGTTTTACCTTAGAGTCTTAGCTTAGAGTTTTAGTTAGAGTTGTGGTTTAGTTTACTAATAGTTAAGAGTTAAGAGTTTTAGCTTAGCTTAGAGCTGAGATATAGCTCTTAGCTCGTAGCTTAGAGTTTTTGTTAAAGTTGTAGTTTAGTTAAGCTTTAGTTAAGAGTTTAGAGTTTTAGCCTAGAGTCTTAAATAGAGCTTTAGTTAGAGTTGAAGTTTTGTTTAGTTATAGTTAAGAGTTAAGAGTTTTACCTTAGAGTCTTAGCTTAGAGTTTTTGTTAGAGTTCTAGTTTAGTTTAGTTTTAGTTATGAGTTTAGAGTTTTAGCTTAGAGTCTTAGCTTAGAGTTTTAGTTAGAGTTGAAGTTTAGCTTAGTTTAGTTTTACTTCATAGTTTTAGCTTAAAGTCTTAGCTTAGAGTTTTTGTTAGAGTTGAAGTTTAGTTTAGTTATAGTTAAGGGTTTAGATTTTTACCTTAGAGTCTTAGCTTAGAGTTTTAGCTAGATGTCTAGCATAGTTTAGTTTTAGTTAATAGTTTAGAGTTTTAGCTTACAGTCTTAAATTAGAGTTTTTGTTAGAGTTCTAGTTTAGTTTAGTTTTAGTTAAGAGTTTAGAGTTTTAGCTTAGAATCTTAGCTTAGAGTTTTAGTTAGAGTTGAAGTTTAGTTATAGTTAAGAGTTGAGAGTTTTAGCTTAGAGTTTAGCTTTGAGTTTAGTTAGAGTTGAAACTTAGTTTAGCTAGAGTTAAGAGTTTGGAGTTTTAGCTTTGAGTCTTAGCTTAGAGCTTTAGTTAGAATTGAAGTTTAGTTTAGTTGTAGTTAAGAATTTAGAGTTTTAGCTTGGAGTCATAGCTTAGAGTTTTAGCTAAAGTTGTGGTTTAGTTGAGTTTTAGTTAAGAGTTTAGAGAGTTAGCCTAGAGCCTTAGCTTAGAGTGTTTGGTTAGATTTGAAGTTCAGTTTAGTTTTACTTTAGAGTTTTACCTTAGAGTCTTAGCTTAGAGTTTTTGTTAGAGTTCTAGTTTAGTTTAGTTATACTTAAGAGTTTGGAGTTTTGCCTTAGAGTCTTAGCTTGGAATTTTAGTTAGAGTTGAAGTTTACTTTAGTTTTAGTTATGAGTTTAGAGTTTAGCTTAGTGTTAACTTAGAGTTTTTGTTAGAATTCAAGTTTAGTTTAGTTTTAGCTAAGAGTTTAGAGTTTTTAGCTTAAAGTCTTAGCTTCGAGTTGTTGTTGAAGTTCTAGTTTAGTTTAAAGTTAGTTTAAAGTTTAGTTATAGTTAAGAGTTTGGAGTTTTACCTTAGAGTCTTAGCTTGGAATTTTAGTTAGAGTTGAAGTTTACTTTAGTTTTAGTTAAGAGTTAAGAGTTTTAGCTTAGAATCTTAGCTTAGAGTTTTAGTTAGAGTTGAAGTTTAGTTTAGCAATAGTTAAGAGTTTAGAGTTTTAGCTAAGAGTCTTAGCTTAGAGGTTTTGTTAGAGTTCTAGTTTAGTTTAGTTTTAGTTAAGAGTTTAGAGTTTTCCCTTAGAGTCTTAGCTTAGAGTTTTAGTTAGAGTTGAAGTTTAGTTTAGTTATAGTTAAGAATTTAGAGTTTTAGCTTAGAGTCATAGCTTAGAGTTTTAGTTAAAGTTGTAGTTTAGTTAAGTTTTAGTTAAGAGTTTAGAGTTTTAGCCTAGAGTCTTAGCTTAGAGCTTTAGTTAGAGTTGAAGTATAGTTTAGTTATAGTTAAGAGCTAAGAGTTTTTAGCTTAGAGTCTTAGCTTAGAGTTTTTGTTAGAGTTCTAGTTTAGTTTAGTTTTAGTTAAGAGTTTAGAGTTTTACCTTAGAGTTTTAGCTTAGAGTTTTAGTTAGAGTTGAAGTTTCGTTTAGTTTACTTTTACTTTATAGTTTTAGCTTAGAGTTCTAGTTTAGTTTAGTTTTAAATGAGTTGAGCGTTTTACCTTAGAGTCTTAGCTTAGAGTTTTAGTTAGAGTTGAAGTTTAGTTATAGTTAAGAGTCTAGAGTTTTATCTTAGAGTCTTAGCTTAGAGTTTTAGTTAGAGTTCTAGTTTAGTTTAGTTTAGTTTACCTTAAAGTCTTAGCTTAGAGTTTTGGTTAGAGTTGAAGTTTACTTTAGTTTTAGTTAAGAGTTTAGAGTTTTAGCTTAGAGTCTTAGCTTAGAGTTTTTGTTAGAGTTCTAGTTTAGTTTAGTTTTAGTTGAGAGTTTAGAGTTTTTAGCTTAGATTCTTAGGCTAGAGTTTTAGTTAGAGTTTAGTTTAGTAATAGTTAAGAATTTAAAATTTCGGCTTAGAGTCTTAACTTAGAGTTTTTGTTAGAGCTCTAGTTTAGTTTAGTTTTAGTTAAGAGTTTAGAGTTTTACCTTAGAGTCTTAGCTTAGAGTTTTAGTTAGAGTTGAGTTTAGTTTAGTTTTAGTTAAGAGTTTAGAGTTTTAGCTTAGAGTCATAACTTAGAGTTATAGTTAAAGTAGTAATTTAGTTAAGTTTTAGTTAAGAGTTTAGAGTTTTAGCCTACAGTCTTAGCTTAGAGCTTTATTTAGAGTTGAAGTTTAGTTTAGTCATAGTTAAGAGTTTATAGTTTTTAGCTAAGAGTCTTAGCTTAGAGTTTTTGTTAGAGTTCTAGTTTAGTTTAGTTATAGTTAAGAGTTTTATCTTAGAGTCTTAGCTTAGAGTTTTAGTTAGAGTTGAAGTTTAGTTCAGTTATAGTTAAGAGTTGAGAATTTTAAACTAGAGTCTTAGCTTAGAGTTTCAGTTAGAGTTGAAGTTTAGTTTAGTTATAGTTAAGAATTAAGAGTTTTAGCTTAGAGTCATAGCTTAGAGTTTTAGTTAAAGTTGTGTTTTAGTTAAGTTTTAGTTAAGAGTTAAGAGTTTTAGCCTAGAGTCTTAGCTTAGAGTTTTTGTTAGAGTTCTAGTTTACTTTAGTTCTAGTTAAGAGTTGAGAGTTTTACCTTAGATTCTTAGCTTAGATTTTTTGTTAGAGTTCTAGTTTAGTTTAGTTATAGTTAAGAGTTTTACCTTAGAGTCTTAGCTTAGAGTTTAAGTTAGAGTTGAAGTTTATTTTAGTTTTAGTTAAGAGTTTAGAGTTTTAGCTTAGAGTCATAGCTTAGAGTTTTAGTTAGAGTTCTAGTTTAGTTTAGTTTTAGTTAAGAGTTTAGAGTTTTATCTTAGAGTCTTAGCTTAGAGTTTTAGTTAGAGTTCTAGTTTAGTTTAGTTTTAGTTTAGTTTACCTTAGAGTCTTAGCTGAGAGTTTTAGCTAGAGTTGAAGTTTAGTTATAGTTAAGAGTTTTAGCTTAGAGTCATAGCATATAGTTTTAGTTAAATTTGTACTTTAGTTAAGTTTTAGTTAAGAGTTTAGAGTTTTACCTTAGAGTCTTAGTTTAGAGTTTTTGTTAGAGTTCTAGTTTAGTTTTGTTATAATTAAGAGTTTAGAGTTTTATATTAGCTTAGATTTTTTGTTTAAGTTCTAGTTTAGTTTAGTTATAGTTAAGAGTTTCAACTTAGAGTCTTAGCTTAGAGTTTTTGTTAGAGTTTTAGTTTATTTTACTTATAGTTAAGAGTTTGGAGTTTTACCTTAGAATCTTAGCTTAGAGTTTTAGTTAGAGTTGAAGTTTACTTTAGTTTTAGTTTAGAGTTTTAGCTTAGAGTCTTAGCTTAGAGTTTTTGTTAGAGTTCTAGTTTAGTTTAGATTTAGTTAAGAGTTTAGAGTTTTTAGCTTAGAGTCTTAGCTTAGAATTTTTGTTGAAGTTCTAGTTTAGTTTAGTTTTAGTTAAGAGTTTAGAGTTTTAGCTTAGAGTCTTAGCTTAGAGTTTTAGTTAGAGTTGAAGTTTAGTTTACTAATAGTTAAGAGTTAAGAGTTTTAGTTTAGAGTCTTAGCTTAGAGTTTTGTTAGAGTTCTAGTTTAGTTTAATTTTAATTAAGAGTTTAGAGTTTTAACTTAGAGTCTTAGCTTAGAGTTTTAGCTAGAGTTTAAGTTCAGTTTCGTTATAGTTAAGAGTTTAGAGTTTTAGCTTAGCTTAGAGCTTAGATATAGCTCTTAGCTCGTAGCTTAGAGTTTTTGTTAAAGTTGTAGTTTAGTTAAGCTTTAGTTAAGAGTTTAGAGTTTTAGCCTAGAGTCTTAAATAGAGCTTTAGTTAGAGTTGAAGTTTTGTTTAGTTATAGTTAAGAGTTTAGATTTTTACCTTAGAGTCTTAGCTTAGAGTTTTTGTTAGAGTTCTAGTTTAGTTTAGTTTTAGTTATGAGTTTAGAGTTTTAGCTTAGAGTCATAGCTTAGAGTTTTAGTTAGAGTTGAAGTTTAGCTTAGTTTAGTTTTACTTTATAGTTTTAGCTTAAAGTCTTAGCTTAGAGTTTTTGTTAGAGTTGAAGTTTAGTTTAGTTATAGTTAAGGGTTTAGAGTTTTAGCTTAGAGTCTAAGCTTAGAGTTTTAGCTAGATATCTAGCATAGTTTAGTTTTAGTTAATAGTTTAGAGTTTAAGCTTACAGTCTTAAATTAGAGTTATTGTTAGGGTTCTAGTTTAGTTTAGTTTTAGTTAAGAGTTTAGAGTTTTAGCTTATAATCTTAGCTTAGAGTTTTAGTTAGAGTTGAAGTTTAGTTATAGTTAAGAGTTGAGAGTTTTAGCTTAGAGTTTAGCTTTGAGTTTAGTTAGAGTTGAAACTTAGTTTAGCTAGAGTTAAGAGTTTGGAGTTTTAGCTTTGAGTCTTAGCTTAGAGCTTTAGTTAGAATTGAAGTTTAGTTTAGTTGTAGTTAAGAATTTAGAGTTTTAGCTTAGAGTCATAGCTTAGAGTTTTAGCTAAAGTTGTGGTTTAGTTGAGTTTTAGTTAAGAGTTTAGAGAGTTAGCCTAGAGTCTTAGCTTAGAGTGTTAGCTTAGATTTGAAGTTTAGTTTAGTTTTACTTTAGAGTTTTACCTTAGAGTCTTAGCTTAGAGTTTTTGTTAGAGTTCTAGTTTAGTTTAGTTATACTTAAGAGTTTGGAGTTTTGCCTTAGAGTCTTAGCTTGGAATTTTAGTTAGAGTTGAAGTTTACTTTAGTTTTAGTTATGAGTTTAGAGTTTAGCTTAGTGTTAACTTAGAGTTTTTGTTAGAATTCAAGTTTAGTTTAGTTTTAGCTAAGAGTTTAGAGTTTTTAGCTTAAAGTCTTAGCTTCGAGTTGTTGTTGAAGTTCTAGTTTAGTTTAAAGTTTGTTTAAAGTTTAGTTATAGTTAAGAGTTTGGAGTTTTACCTTAGAGTCTTAGCTTGGAATTTTAGTTAGAGTTTAAGTTTACTTTAGTTTTAGTTAAGAGTTTAGAGTTTTAGCTTAGAATCTTAGCTTAGAGTTTTAGTTAGAGTTGAAGTTTAGTTTAGTTATAGTTAAGAGCTTAGAGTTTTTAGCTAAGAGTCTTAGCTTAGAGGTTTTGTTAGAGTTCTATTTTAGTTTAGTTTTAGTTAAGAGTTTAGAGTTTTACCTTAGAGTCTTAGCTTAGAGTTTTAGTTAGAGTTGAAGTTTAGTTTAGTTATAGTTAAGAATTTAGAGTTTTAGCTTAGAGTCATAGCTTAGAGTTTAGGTTAAAGTTGTAGTTTAGTTAAGTTTTAGTTAAGAGTTTAGAGTTTTAGCCTAGAGTCTTAGCTTGAAGCTTTAGTTAGAGTTGAAGTATAGTTTAGTTATAGTTAAGAGCTTAGAGTTTTAGCTTAGAGTCTTAGCTTAGAGTTTTTGTTAGAGTTCTAGTTTAGTTTCAGTTAAGAGTTTAGAGTTTTACCTTAGAGTCTTAGCTTAGAGTTTTAGTTAGAGTTGAAGTTTCGTTTAGTTTACTTTTACTTTATAGTTTTAGCTTAGAGTTCTAGTTTAGTTTAGTTTTAAATGAGTTGAGCGTTTTACCTTAGAGTCTTAGCTTATAGTTTTAGTTAGAGTTGAAGTTTAGTTATAGTTAAGAGTCTAGAGTTTTATCTTAGAGTCTTAGCTTAGAGTTTTAGTTAGAGTTGATGTTTAGTTCAGTTATAGTTAAGAGTTGAGAGTTTTAAACTAGAGTCTTAGATTAGAGTTTCAGTTAGAGTTGAAGTTTAGTTTAGTTATAGTTAAGAATTTAGAGTTTTAGCTTAGAGTCATAGCTTAGAGTTTTAGTTAAAGTTGTGTTTTAGTTAAGTTTTAGTTAAGAGTTAAGAGTTTTAGCCTAGAGTCTTAGCTTAGAGTTTTTGTTGAAGTTCTAGTTTACTTTAGTTCTAGTTAAGAGTTGAGAGTTTTACCTTAGAGTCTTAGCTTAGATTTTTTGTTAGAGTTCTAGTTTAGTTTAGTTATAGTTAAGAGTTTTACCTTAGAGTCTTAGCTTAGAGCTTAAGTTAGAGTTGAAGTTTATTTTAGTTTTAGTTAAGAGTTTAGAGTTTTAGCTTAGAGTCTTAGCTTAGAGTTTTTGTTAGAGTACTAGTTAAGTTTAATTTTAGTTAAGAGTTTAGAGTTTTTAGCTTAGAGTCTTAGCCTAGAGTTTTAGTTGGAGTGGAAGTTTAGTTTAGTTATAGTTAAGAATTAAGAGTTTTAGCTTAGAGTCATAGCTTAGAGTTTTAGTTAAAGTTGTGGTTAAGTTAAGTTTTAGTTAAGAGTTTAGAGCTATAGCCTAGAGTCTTAGCTTAGAGCTTTAGTCAGAGTTGAAGTTAATTTAGTCATAGTTAAGAGTTTAGAGTTTTTAGCTTTGAGTCTTAGCTTAGAGTTTTTGTTAGAGTTCTAGTTTAGTTTAGTTTTAGTTAAGAGTTTAGAGTTTTACCTTAGAGTCTTAGCTTAGAGTTTTATTTAGAGTTGAAGTTTAGTTTAGTTTAGTTTTACTTTATAGTTTTAGCTTAGAGTCTTAGCTTAGAGTATGAGTTAGAGTTGAAGTTTAGTTTAGTTATAGTTAAGAGTTTAGAGTTTTAGCCTATAGTCCTATCTTAGTGTTTTATTTAGAGTTCTAGTTTAGTTTAGTTTTAGTTAAGAGTTTAGAGTTATAGCCTAGAGTTTTAGCTTAGAGTTTTTGTTAGAGTTATATTTTAGTTTAGTTTTAGTTAAGAGTTTAAAGTTTCAGCTTAGAGTCATAGCTTAGAGTTTTAGTTAGAGTTGAAGTTTAGTTTAGTTCTAGTTAAGAGTTTAGAGTTTTAGCTTAGAGTCTTAGCTTAGAGTTTAGTTAGAGTTGAAGTTTAGTTAAGTTATAGTTAAGAGTTGAGAGTTTTAGCCTAGTGTCTTAGCTTAGAGTTTAGTTAGAGTTGAAGTTTAGTTTAGCTATAGTTAAGCGTTTGGAGTTTTAGCTTTGAGTCTTCGCTTAGAGTTTTAGTTAGAGTCAAAGTTTAGTTTAGTTATAGTTAAGAGTTTAGAGTTTTAGGTTAGAGTCATAGCTTAGAGCTTTTGCTAGAGTTCTAGTTTAGTTTAGTTTTAGGTTAGAGTTTTAAACTTACAGTCTTAGCTTAGAGTTTTAGTTAGAGTTGAAGTTTAGTTAAGTTTTAGTTAAGAGTTTAGAGTTTTAGCCTAGAGTCTTAGCTTAGAGCTTTAGTTAGAGTTGAAGTATAGTTTAGTTATAGTTAAGAGCTAAGAGTTTTAGCTTAGAGTCTTAGCTTAGAGTTTTTGTTAGAGTTCTAGTTTAGTTTAGTTTCAGTTAAGAGTTTAGAGTTTTACCTTAGAGTCTTAGCTTAGAGTTTTAGTTAGAGTTGAAGTTTCGTTTAGTTTACTTTTACTTTATAGTTTTAGCTTAGAGTTCTAGTTTAGTTTAGTTTTAAATGAGTTGAGCGTTTTACCTTAGAGTCTTAGCTTAGAGTTTTAGTTGGAGTTGAAGTTTAGTTATAGTTAAGAGTCTAGAGTTTTATCTTAGAGTCTTAGCTTAGAGTTTTAGTTAGAGTTGAAGTTTAGTTCAGTTATAGTTAAGAGTTGAGAGTTTTAGCCCAGAGTCTTAGCTTAGAGTTTCAGTTAGAGTTGAAGTTTAGTTTAGTTATAGTTAAGAATTAAGAGTTTTAGCTTAGAGTCATAGCTTAGAGTTTTAGTTAAAGTTGTGTTTTAGTTACGTTTTAGTTAAGAGTTAAGAGTTTTAGCCTAGAGTCTTAGCTTAGAGTTTTTGTTGAAGTTCTAGTTTACTTTAGTTCTAGTTAAGAGTTGAGAGTTTTACCTTAGAGTCTTAGCTTAGATTTTTTGTTAGAGTTCTATTTTAGTTTAGTTATAGTTAAGAGTTTTACCTTAGAGTCTTAGCTTAGACTCTTAAGAGTTTAGAGTTTTACCATACAGTCGTATCTTAGAGTTTTATTTAGAGTTCTAGTTTAGTTTATTTTTAGTTAAGAGCTTAGAGTTTTAGCCTAGAGTCATAGCTTAGAGTTTTAGTTAGAGTTGAAGTTTAGTTATAGTTAAGAGCTTAGAGTTTTAGCTTAGAGTCATAGCTTAGAGTTTTAGTTAGAGTTCTAGTTTAGTTTAGTTTTAGTTAAGAGTTTAGAGTTTTACCTTAGAGTCTTAGCTTAGAGTTTTAGTTAGAGTTCTACTTTAGTTTAGTTATAGTTGAGAGTTTAGAGTCTTAGCTTAGAGTATGAGTTAGAGTTGAAGTTTAGTTTAGTTATAGTTAAGAGTTTAGAGTTTTAGCCTATAGTCCTAGCTTAGTGTTTTATATAGAGTTCTAGTTTAGTTTAGTTTTAGTTAAGAGTTTAGAGTTATAGCCTAGAGTTTTAGCTTAGAGTTTTTGTTAGAGTTATAGTTTAGTTTAGTTTTAGTTAAGAGTTTAAAGTTTTAGCTTAGAGTCATAGCTTAGAGTTTTAGTTAGAGTTGAAGTTTAGTTTAGTTCTAGTTAAGAGTTTAGAGTTTTAGCTTAGAGTCTTAGCTTAGAGTTTTTGTTAGAGTTCTAGTTTAGTTTAGTTATAGTTAAGAGTTGAGAGTTTTAGCCTAGTGTCTTAATTTAGAGTTTAGTTAGAGTTGAAGTTTAGTTTAGCTATAGTTAAGCGTTTGGAGTTTTAGCTTTGAGTCTTCGCTTAGAGTTTTAGTTAGAGTCAAAGTTTAGTTTAGTTATAGTTAAGAGTGTAGAGTTTTATGTTAGAGTCATAGCTTAGAGCTTTTGCTAGAGTTCTAGTTTAGTTTAGTTTTAGGTTAGAGTTTTAACTTACAGTCTTAGCTTAGAGTTTTAGTTAAAGTTGTAGTTTAGTTAAGTTTTAGTTAAGAGTTTAGAGTTTTAGCCTAGAGTCTTAGCTTAGAGCTTTAGTTAGAGTTGAAGTATAGTTTAGTTATAGTTAAGAGCTAAGAGTTTTAGCTTAGAGTCTTAGCTTAGAGTTTTTGTTAGAGTTCTAGTTTAGTTTAGTTTCAGTTAAGAGTTTAGAGTTTTACCTTAGAGTCTTAGCTTAGAGTTTTAGTTAGAGTTGAAGTTTCGTTTAGTTTACTTTTACTTTATAGTTTTAGCTTAGAGTTCTAGTTTAGTTTAGTTTTAAATGAGTTGAGCGTTTTACCTTAGAGTCTTAGCTTAGAGTTTTAGTTGGAGTTGAAGTTTAGTTATAGTTAAGAGTCTAGAGTTTTATCTTAGAGTCTTAGCTTAGAGTTTTAGTTAGAGTTGAAGTTTAGTTCAGTTATAGTTAAGAGTTGAGAGTTTTAGCCCAGAGTCTTAGCTTAGAGTTTTAGTTAGAGTTGAAGTTTAGTTTAGTTATAGTTAAGAATTTAGAGTTTTAGCTTAGAGTCATAGCTTAGAGTTTTAGTTAAAGTTGTGTTTTAGTTACGTTTTAGTTAAGAGTTAAGAGTTTTAGCCTAGAGTCTTAGCTTAGAGTTTTTGTTGAAGTTCTAGTTTACTTTAGTTCTAGTTAAGAGTTGAGAGTTTTACCTTAGAGTCTTAGCTTAGATTTTTTGTTAGAGTTCTATTTTAGTTTAGTTATAGTTAAGAGTTTTACCTTAGAGTCTTAGCTTAGACTCTTAAGAGTTTAGAGTTTTACCATACAGTCGTATCTTAGAGTTTTATTTAGAGTTCTAGTTTAGTTTATTTTTAGTTAAGAGCTTAGAGTTTTAGCCTAGAGTCATAGCTTAGAGTTTTAGTTAGAGTTGAAGTTTAGTTATAGTTAAGAGCTTAGAGTTTTAGCTTAGAGTCATAGCTTAGAGTTTTAGTTAGAGTTCTAGTTTAGTTTAGTTTTAGTTAAGAGTTTAGAGTTTTGTCTTAGAGTCTTAGCTTAGAGTTTTAGTTAGAGTTCTACTTTAGTTTAGTTATAGTTGAGAGTTTAGAGTCTTAGCTTAGAGTATGAGTTAGAGTTGAAGTTTAGTTTAGTTATAGTTAAGAGTTTAGAGTTTTAGCCTATAGTCCTAGCTTAGTGTTTTATATAGAGTTCTAGTTTAGTTTAGTTTTAGTTAAGAGTTTAGAGTTATAGCCTAGAGTTTTAGCTTAGAGTTTTTGTTAGAGTTATAGTTTAGTTTAGTTTTAGTTAAGAGTTTAAAGTTTTAGCTTAGAGTCATAGCTTAGAGTTTTAGTTAGAGTTGAAGTTTAGTTTAGTTCTAGTTAAGAGTTTAGAGTTTTAGCTTAGAGTCTTAGCTTAGAGTTTTAGTTAGAGTTGAAGTTTAGTTAAGTTATAGTTAAGAGTTGAGAGTTTTAGCCTAGTGTCTTAATTTAGAGTTTAGTTAGAGTTGAAGTTTAGTTTAGCTATAGTTAAGCGTTTGGAGTTTTAGCTTTGAGTCTTCGCTTAGAGTTTTAGTTAGAGTCAAAGTTTAGTTTAGTTATAGTTAAGAGTGTAGAGTTTTATGTTAGAGTCATAGCTTAGAGCTTTTGCTAGAGTTCTAGTTTAGTTTAGTTTTAGGTTAGAGTTTTAACTTAGAGTCTTAGCTTAGAGTTTTAGTTAGAGTTCTACTTTACTTTAGTTTTAGTTAAGAGTTTAGAGTTTTATCTTGAAGTCTTAGCTTAAAGTTTTAGTTGGAGTTCTATTTCTGTTTAGTTTTAGTTAAGAGTTTAGAGTTTTACCATACAGTCGTATCTTAGAGTTTTATTTAGAGTTATAGTTTAGTTTATTTTTAGTTAAGAGCTTAGAGTTTTAGCCTAGAGTCATAGCTTAGAGTTTTAGTTAGAGTTGAAGTTTAGTTATAGTTAAGAGCTTAGAGTTTTAGCTTAGAGTCATAGCTTAGAGTTTAAGTTAGAGTTGAAGTTTATTTTAGTTTTAGTTAAGAGTTTAGAGTTTTAGCTTAGAGTCTTAGCTTAGAGTTTTAGTTAGAGTTCTACTTCAGTTTAGTTATAGTTGAGAGTTTAGAGTTTTAGCTTAGACTCTTAGCTTAGAGTTTTTGTTAGAGTTCTAGTTTAGTTTAGTTTTAGTTAAGAGTTTAGAGTTTTATCTTGGAGTCTTAGCTTAGAGTTTTAGTTAGAGCTCTAGGTTTGTTTAGTTTTAGTTAAGAGTTTAGAGTTTTACCATTGAGTCTTAGCTTAGAGTTTTATTTAGAGTTCTAGTTATTTTTATTTTTAGATAAGAGCTTAGAGATTTAGCCTAAAATCATAGCTTAGAGTTTTAGTTAGAGTGGAAGTTTAGTTATAGTTAAGAGCTTAGAGTTTTAGCTTAGAGTCATAGCTTAGAGTTTAAGTTAGAGTTGAAGTTTATTTTAGTTTTAGTTAAGAGTTTAGAGTTTTACGATAGAGTCTTAGCTTAGAATTTAATTTAGAGTTCTAGTTTAGTTTAGTTTTAGTTTAGTTTACCTTAGAGTCTTAGCTGAGAGTTTTAGTTAGAGTTGAAGTTTAGTTATAGTTAAGAGTTTTAGCTTAGAGTCATAGCTTATAGTTTTAGTTAAAGTTGTAGTTTAGTTAAGTTTTAGTTAAGAGTTTAGAGTTTTAGCCCAGGGTCTTAGCTTAGAGTTTTTGTTGAAGATCTAGTTTACTTTAGTCCTAGTTAAGAGTTTAGAGTTTTACCTTAGAGTCTTAGCTTAGAGTTTTAGTCAGAGTTCTAGTTTAGTTTAGTTTAGTTTACCTTAAAGTCTTAGCTTAGAGTTTTGGTTAGAGTTGAAGTTTACTTTAGTTTTAGTTAAGAGTTTAGAGTTTTAGCTTAGAGTCTTAGCTTAGAGTTTTTGTTAGAGTTCTAGTTTAGTTTAGTTTTAGTTAAGAGTTTAGTGTTTTTAGCTTAGATTCTTAGGCTAGAGTTTTAGTTAGAGTTGAAGTTTAGTTTAGTAATAGTTAAGAATTTAGAATTTCGGCTTAGAGTCTTAACTTAGAGTTTTTGTTAGAGCTCTAGTTTAGTTTAGTTTTTGTTAAGAGTTTAGAGTTTTACCTTAGAGTCTTAGCTTAGAGTTTTAGTTAGAGTTGAAGTTTAGTTTAGTTATAGTTAAGAATTTAGAGTTTTAGCTTAGAGTCATAACTTAGAGTTATAGTTAAAGTTGTAATTTAGTTAAGTTTTAGTTAAGAGTTTAGAGTTTTAGCCTAGAGTCTCAGCTTAGAGCTTTAGTTAGAGTTGAAGTTTAGTTTAGTCATTGTTAAGGGTTTAGAGTTTTTAGCTAAGAATCTTAGCTTACAGTTTTTGTTACAGTTCTAGTTTAGTTTAGTTTTAGTTAAGAGTTTAGAGTTTGACCTTAGAGTCATAGCTTAGAGTTTTAGTTAGAGTTGAAGTTTTAGCTTAGAATCTTAGCTTAGAGTTTTTGTTACAGATCTAGTTTAGTTTAGTTTTAGTTAAGAGTTAGAGTTTTAGCCTAGATTCTTAGCCTAGAGTTTTAGTTAGAGTTGAAGTTTAGTTTAGTAATAGTTAAGAGTTTTGAGTTTCAGCTTAGAGTCTTAACTTAGAGTTTTTGTTAGAGTTCTAGTTTAGTTTAGTTTTAGTTAAGAGTTTAGAGTTTTAGCCTAGAGTCTCAGCTTAGAGCTTTAGTTAGAGTTGAAGTTTAGTTTAGTCATTGTTAAGGGTTTAGAGTTTTTAGCTAAGAATCTTAGCTTACAGTTTTTGTTACAGTTCTAGTTTAGTTTAGTTTTAGTGAAGAGTTTAGAGTTTTACCTTAGAGTCATAGTTTCGAGTTTTAGTTAGAGTTGAAATTTAGTTTAGTTATAGTTAAGAGTTTAGAGTCTTAGCCTAGAATACTAGCTTAGAGTTTTATTTAGAGTTCTAGTTTAGTTTAGTTTTACCTTATAGTTTTAGCTTAGAGTCTTAGCTTAAAGTTTTAGTTAGAGTTGAAGTTTAGTTATGGTTAAGAGTTTAGAGTTTTAGCCTAGAATCCTAGCTTAGAGTTTTATTTAGAGTTCTAGCTTAGTTTAGTTTTAGTTAAGAGTTTAGAGTTTTAGCCTAGAGTCTTAGCTTAGAGTTTTGTTAGAGTTGAAGTTTAGTTCATTTATAGTTAAGATTTTAGAGTTTTAGCTTAGAGTCCTAGCTTAGAGTTTTAGTTAGAGTTTAGTTTAGTTATATTTAAGAACTGAGAGTTTTAGCCTAGAGTCTTAGCTTAGAATTTAGTTAGAGTTGAAGTTTAGTTTAGCAATAGTTAAGAGTTTAGAGTTTTAGGTTTGAGTCTTAGCTTAGAGTTTTAGTTAGAGTCGAAGTTTAGTTTAGTTATAGTTAAGAGTTTAGAGTTTTAGCTTAGAGTCATAGCTTAGAGTTTTTGCTATAGCTCTAGTTTACTTTAGTTTTAGTTAATAGTTTAGAGTTTTATCTTGGAGTCTTAGCTTAGAGTTTTGGTTAGAGTTCTAGTTTAGTTTAGGTTTAGTTAAGAGTTTAGAGTCTTAGCCTAGAGTCTTAGCTTAGAGCTTTCGTTAGAGTTGAAGTATAGTTTAGTTATAGTTAAGCTTATAGTTAAGAGCTTAGAGTTTTTACCTTAGAGTCTTAGCTTAGAGTTTTTGTTAGAGTTCTACTTTAGTTTAGTTTTAGTTAAGAGTTTAGAGTTATAACTTAGAGTCTTAGCTTAGAGTTTTAGTTAGAGTTGAAGTTTAGTTTAGTTTAGTTTTACTTTATAGTTTTAGCTTAGAGTTTTAGTTTAGTTTAGTTTTAGTTGAGTTTAGAGTTTTAACTTAGAGTCTAAGCTTAGAGTTTTAGTTAGAGTTGAAGTTTAGTTTAGTTATAGTTAAGAGTTGAGAGTTTTAGCTAAGAGTCTTAGCCTAGAGTTTAGTTAGAGTTCTAGTTTAGTTATAGTTAACAGTTTAGAGTTTTATCGTGGAGTCTTAGCTTAGAGTTTTGGTTAGAGTTCTAGTTTAGTTTAGTTTTAATTAAGAGTTTAGAGTTTTACCATTGAGTCTTAGCTTAGAGTTTTATTTAGAGTTCTAGTTTAGTATATTTTTAGTTAAGAGCTTAGAGTTTTAGCCTAGAGTCATAGCTTAGAGTTTTGGTTAGAGTTGAAGTTTAGTTATAGTTAAGAGTTTAGAGTTTTAGCTTGGAGTCATAGCTTAGAGTTTTAGTTAGAGTTCTAGTTTCGTTTAGTTTTAGTTAAGAGTTTAGAGTTTTAGCCTAGAGTTTTAACTTAGAGCTTTAGTTAGAGTTGAAGTATAGTTTAGTTATAGTTAAGAGCTTAGAGTTTTTAGCTTAGAGTCTTAGCTTAGAGTTTTTGTTAGAGTTCTACTTTAGTTTAGTTTTAGTTAAGAGTTTAGAGTTTTACCTTAGAGTCTTAGCTTAGAGTTTTAGTTAGAGTTGAAGTTTACTTTAGTTTTAGTTTGTAGTTTTAGCTTAGAGTTCTAGCTTAGTTTAGTTTTAGTTGAGTTTAGAGTTTTAGCTTAGAGTCTTAGCTTAGAGTTTTAGTTAGTGTTGATGTTTAGTTATAGGTAAGAGTTTAGAAATTTAGTTTAGAGTCTTAGCTTAGAGGTTCAGTTAGAGTTGAAGTTTAGTTTAGTTATAGTTAAGAGTTGTGAGTTTTAGCTAAGAGTCTTAGCTTAGAGTTTAGTTAGAGTTGAAGTTTATTTTAGCTATAGTTAAGAGTTTGGAGTCTTAGCTTTGAATCTTAGCTTAGAGTTTTAGTTAGAATTGAAGTTTAGTTTAGTTATAGTTAAGATTTTAGAGTTTTAGCTTAGAGTTTTAGTTAAAGTTGTAGTTTAGTTAAGTTTTAGTTAAGAGTTAAGAGTTTTAGCCTAGACTCTTAGCTTAGAGTTTTTGTTAGAGTTCTAGTTAAGTTTAGTTTTGGTTAATAGTTTAGAGTTTTTTGCTTAGAGTCTTAGCCTAGAGTTTTAGTTAGAGTTGAAGTTGAATTTAATTATAGTTAAGAATTTTTGAGTTTTAGCTTAGAGTCAAAGCTTAGAGTTTTAGTTAAAGTTGTAGTTAAGTTAAGTTTTAGTTAAGAGTTTAGAGTTTTAGCCTAGAGTCCTAGCTTAGAGCTTTAGTCAGAGTTAAAGCTTAGTTTAGTCATAGTTAGGACTTTAGAGTTTATAGCTTAGAGTCTTAGCTTAGAGTTTTTGTTAGAGTTCTAGTTTAGTTTAGTTTTAGTTAAGAGTTTAGACTTTTACCCTAGAGTCATAGCTTTGAGTTTTAGTTAGAGTTGAAGTTTAGTTTAGTTTAGTTTTACTTTATAGTTCTAGCTTAGAGTCATAGCTTAGAGTTTAAATTAGAGCTGAAGTTTAGTTTAGTTATAGATAAGAGTTTATAGTTTTAGCCTAGAGTTTTAGCTTAGAGTTTTTGTTAGAATTATCGTTTAGTTTAGTTTTAGTTAAGAGTTTAGAGTTTTAGCTTAGAGTCATAATTTAGAGTTTTAGTTAGAGTTGAAGTTTAGTTTAGTTATAGTTAAGAGTTTAGAGTTTTAGCTTCTTAGAGTCATAGCTTAGAGTTTTAGTTAGAGTTGAAGTTTAGTTTGTTTATAGTTAAGAGTTTAGAGTCTTAGCCTAGAGTCCTAGCTTAGAGTTTTATTTAGAGTTCTAGTTTAGTTTAGTCTTAGTTTATAGTTTTAGCTTAGAGTCTTAGCTTAGAGTTTTAGTTAGAGTTGAAGTTTAGTTTAGTTATAGTTAAGAGTTTAGAGTTTTAGCCTGGAGTCCTAGCTTAAAGTTTTATTTAGAGTTCTAGCTTAGTTTAGTTTTAGTTAAGAGTTTAGAGTTTTAGCCTAGAGTCTTAGCTTAGAGTTTTTGTTAGATTTGAAGATTAGTTCAGTTATAGTTAAGAGTTTAGAGTTTTAGCTTAGAGTCTTAGCTTAGAGTTTTAGTTAGAGTTTAGTTTAGTTATAGTTATGAGTTGAGAGTTTTAGCCTTGAGTCTTAGCTTAGAGTTTTGTTAGAGTTGAAGTTTAGTTTAGCTATAGTTAAAAGTTTCGAGGTTTAGGTTTGCGTCTTAGCTTAGAGTTTTAGTTAGAGTCGAAGTTTAGTTTAATTATAGTTAAGAGTTTAGAGTTTTAGCTTAGAGTCATAGCTTAGAGTTTTGCTAGAGTTCTAGTTTAGTTTAGTTTTAGTTTAGAGTTTTACCTTGAAGTTTTAGCTTAGAGTTTTAGTTAGAGTTCTAGTTTAGTTTAGTTTTAGTTAACAGTTTAGAGTTTTATCTTGGAGTCTTAGCTTAAAATTTTGGTTAGAGTTCTAGTTTAGTTTAGTTTTAGTTAAGAGTTTAGAGTTTTAGCCTAGAGTCATAGCTTAGAGTTTTGGTTAGAGTTGAAGTTTAGTTTAATTATAGTTAAGAGTTTAGAATTTTAGCTTGGAGTCATAGCTTAGAGTTTTAGTTAGAGTTCTAGTTTTGTTTAGTTTTAGTTAAGAGTTTAGAGTTTTACCTTAGAGTCTTAGATTAGAGTTTTAGTTAGAGTTGAAGTTTAGTTTAGTTTAGTTTTAGTTGAGTTTAGAGTTTTAGTTAGAGTTGAAGTATAGTTTAGTTAAAGTTAAGAGCTTAGAGTTTTTAGCTTAGAGTCTTAGCTTAGAGTTTTTGTTAGAGTTCTAGTTTAGTTTAGCTTAGTTTTACTTTATAGTTTTAGCTTAGTGTTCTAGTTTAGTTTTAGTTGAGTTTAGAGTTTTGGCTTAGAGTCTTAGCTTAGAGTTTTGGTTAGAGTTGAAGTTTAGTTATAGGTAAGAGTTTA
Organism: Artemia sinica; assembly: GCA_027921565.1. Lineage (NCBI taxonomy): Eukaryota > Metazoa > Arthropoda > Branchiopoda > Anostraca > Artemiidae > Artemia > Artemia sinica. Next base: position 36,710,057 of record CM051268.1, read on the forward strand.
GAGTTATAGCTTAGAGTCTTAGCTTAGAGTTTCAGTTAGAGTTGAAGTTTAGTTTAGTTATAATTAAGAGTTGAGAGTTTTAGCTAAGAGTCTTAGCTTAGAGTTTTAGCTTGGAGTCATAGCCTAGTGTTTTAGTTTAGAGTTTTAGTTTAGTTTAGTTATAGTTGAGAGTTTAGAGTTTTAGCTTGATGATGACAATATTGACAATAATAATGACAATACTAAACTAAACGTGGTAGAGTTTTAGTTAGTTTTACTTTATAGTTTTAGCTTAGAGTTCTAATTTAGTTTAGTTTTAGTTAAGAGTTTAGAGTTTTACCTTAGAGTCTTAGCTTAGAGTTTTAAATAGAGTTTTAGTTTAGTTTAGTTATAGTTGAGAGTTTAGAGTTTTAGCTTGATTAAGACAATATTGACAATATTGCTGACAATACTAAACTAAACGTGGTTTCTCCACGTTTAAGTTAGGTTAGGTTAGGTTAGCTTATCATGTGCGCTCATGATAAGCTAACCTAACCTAACTTAAACGTGAAGAAACCTAACCTCTCACCTAACCTAAATCTAACCTATGGTTTTGGTATTTCTATTTCATAATGTGGAATTTTGCGGTTATGTTAGTTTAGTATTGTCATCAATATCTATTGCCCCTCTCTTCAACTCTAGGCTAAAACTTTAAGCTAAAACTCTTAAGTAAAAATAAACTAAAACTCTAAGCTTTGCCTCTAAGCTAAAACTCTAAACTCTAAACTCTTAACTATAAATAAACTAAACTTCAACTCAAACTAAAATCTAAGCTAGGACTCTAGAATCTTATCTGAAACCAAACTAAACTACAACTCTATCTAAAACTCTAACCTAAGACTCCAAGCTAAAACTCTAGACTCTTAACTATAACTAAACTTCAACTCTAACTAAGACTTTCAGCTAAGAATCTAAGGTAAAACTCTAAACTCTTAACTAAAAGTAAACTAAACTAGAACTCTAAATAAAACTCTAAGCTAAGACTCTAAATTAAAACTCTAAACTCTTAACTAAAACTAAACTACAGTAGAACTCTAACTAAGACTCTAGGCTATGTCTCCAAGCTAAAACTCTAAACTCTTAACTATAACTAAACTTCAACTCTAACTAAAACCCTAAGCTAAGACTCTATGGTAAAACTCTAAACTCTTAACTAAAACTAAAATAAACTAGAACTCTAACAAAAACTCTAAGCTATGACTCTAGGCTGAAACTCTCAGCTCTTAACTAAAAAAAACTCAATTAGAATTCTAAATAAAACTCTAAGCTAAGACTCTAAGGTAAAACTCCAAACTCTTAACTAAAACTAAACTATATTAGAACTCTAACTAAAACTCTAAGCAAAGACTCTATGGTAACACTCTAAACTAAAACTAAACTAGAACTCCACAAAACTCTAAGCTATGATTCCAAGCTAAGACTCTAAACTCTTAACTAAAACTAAACTAAACTAGAACTCTAACTAAAACTTTAAGCGAAGACTCTATGGTAACACTCTAAACTGAAACTAAACTAAACTAGAACTCTACAAAAACTCTAAGCTATGACTCTAAGCAAAAACTCTAAACTCTTAACTATAACTAAACTAAACTTCAGCTCTAACAAAAACCCTAAGCTAAGACTCAAAGCTAAAACTCCAAACTCTTAACTATAGCTAAACTAAACTTCAAATATAAATAAACTCTAAGCTAAGACTCTAGGCTAAAACTCCCAACTCTTGACTATAACTAAACTAAACTTCAATTCTGACTAAAACTATAAGCTAAGACTCTAAGCTGAAACTCTAAACTCTTAACTATAACTAAACTAAACTTCAACTCTAACTAAAACTCTAAGCTAAGACTCTAAGCTAAAACTCTAAACTCTTAACTAAAACTAAACTAAACTAGAACTCTAACTAAAACTCTAAACTAGGACTCTAGGCTAAAACTCTAAACTTTTAACTATAACTAAACTAAACTTCAACTCTAACTAAAACTCTAAGCTAAGACTACAAGCTAAAACTATAAAGTAAAACTAAACTAAAATTCAACTCTAACTAAAACTCTAAGCTATGACTCTAACGTAAAACTCTAAACTCTTAACTAAAACTAAACTAAACTAGAACTCTAACAAAAACTCTAAGCTAAGACTCTAAGCTAAAAAATATAAACTCTTAACTATAACTAAACAAAACTTCAACTCTAACTAAAGCTCTAAGCTTAGATTCTAGGCTAAAACTCTAAACTCTTAACTAAAACTTAACTAAACTACAACTTTAACTAAAACTCTAATGACTCTAAGCTAAAACTCTAAATCCTTAACTATAACTAAACTAAACTTCAGCTCTAACTAAAACACTAAGCTAAGACTCTAAGGTAAAACTCCAAACTCTTAACTAAAACTAAACTAAACTAAAAATTCAAAACAACTCTAAGCTAAGACTCTAAGCTGAAAACTCTAAACTTTTAACCAAAACTAAACTAAACTAGAACTCTAACAAAAAGTCCAAGCTAAGACTCTAAGACTCTAAAACTATAAAGTAAAACTATACTAAGCTAAATTTCAACTCTAACTAGAAGTTTAAGCTATGACTCTAAGCTAAAACTCTAAACTCTTAACTAAACTAAACTAAACTAGAACTCCAACAAAAACTCTAAGCTAAGACTCTAAGCTAAAACTCTTAACTCTTAACTAAAACTAAACTAAACTAGAACTCTAACAAAAACTCTAAGTTAAGACTCTAGGCTAAAACTTTAAACTCTTAAATAAAACTAAACTAAACTAGAACTCTAACTAAAACTCTAAGCTAAGAGTCTAAGGTAAAACTCCATACTCTTAACTATAACTAAACTAGACTAGAACTCTGAACTATAACTAAACTAAACTAGAACTCTAACAAAAACTCTAAGCTAAGACTCTAAATTAAAACTCTAAAGTAAAACTACACTAAACTAAACTTCAACTCTAAGCTAAGACTCTAAGCTAAGACTCCAAGCTAAAACTCTAAACTCTTAACTAAAACTTAACTAAACTATAACTTTAGCTAAAACTCTAAGCTAAAATTCTAAATTCTTAACTATAACTAAACCAAACTTCAAGTCTAACTAAACTCCAAGCTAAGACTCTAAGCTAAAGCTCTTAACTCTTAACTAAAACTAAACTAAACTAGAACTCCAACAAAAACTCTAAGCTAAGACTCTAAGGTAAGACTCTAAACTCTTAACTAAAACTAAACTAAACTAGAACTCTAACTAAAACTCTAAGCTCTAAAACTCTAAGCTAACTAAAATTCAAAACTCTTAACTATAACTAAACCAAACTTCAAGTCTAACTAAACTCCAAGCTAAGACTCTAAGCTAAAGCTCTTAACTCTTAACTAAAACTAAACTAAACTAGAACTCTAACAAAAACTCTAAAACAATAAATAAACTAAACTTCAACTCTAACAAAAACTCTAAGCTAAGACTTTAAGCTAAAACTATAAAGTAAAACTAAACTAAGCTAAATTTCAACTCTAACTAGAACTTTAAGCTATGACTCTAGGCTAAAACTCTAAACTCTTAACCAAAACTAAACTAAACTAGAACTCCAACAAAAACTCTAAGCTAAGACTCTAAGGTAAGACTCTAAACTCTTAACTATAACTAAACTAAACTTCAACTCTAACTAAAACTAAAAGCTAAGATTCTAAGGTCAAACTCTAAACTCTTAATTAAAGCTAAACTAAACTAGAACTCTAACAAAAACTCAAAGACTCGAAGCTAAAAATCTAAACTACAACTTTAACCAAAACTCTAAGCTATGACTCTAAGGTAAAACTCATATAGCCATATCTAACATTATTATTTAGAGCCATGTATAGCCATATATAGTCATATTATTTAGAGCCATATTTGACAGTGGTCAAATATGGCTCTGAAGCGTGGACGCTCCGAAAACTGGATGAAAATTTCCTAGATGTTTTCCAGAGAAATTGCTTAAGGATTGTTCTGGGTACCCGGCTGACTGACCGTATTTCAAACAATAGGCTATACGAAAAATGTGGTTCCATACCGCTCTCTAGGGTTATAATGAAAGAAAGGTTGAGGTGGCTAGGGCACGTTGTACGCATGAAGGATGACAGATTGACGAAGATTCTTTTTCTCAGCCAACCGTCTAGGGCTAAACGGAAAGCAGGTCGTCCTCGTCTGGGGTGGGAGGACGTCATAAAGAAAGATTTAAAGGAAATAATAGTTTCGTGGGCGGGAGTAAAAAGGGAGGCTTTGAATAGATCGGGATGGAGGGGGAGCGTGCGTAGCTGTGTTGGCCTCAGGCGGCTTGATGCTGCGATGAGCTGTTAGTAGTAGTAGTAGTAATGAAAAAGACTATCACTCAAAGACGAACAGAAATTAAATTAAAGAAAAGTTTCAAACAATTCGTGGTAACAAACTGTAAGTAAGGAGCAACCCGGCTCAATAGTAACCGAAACTCTAAAAAACGGAATTTTGCTACCTATAGATACATTAAAAGAATCATATTTAATGCTGATTTCAAATATATATAAGTTTCATCGAGTTTAGTCTTACCCATCAAAAGTGACGCGCCTGAGAAAATTTGCCGTATTTTCGAAAAAAGAGGGAAACACCCCTTAAAAGTTATAAAACCTTAATGAAAAGCACACCATCAGGTTCAGCGTATCAGAGAACTTTACTGTAGTGGTTTCAAGCTCCTATCTGCAAAAATGTGGAATTTATATTTTTGGCCAGAAGAAAGATCACGGATTAGTGTTTATTTGTTTTTTGTTTTGTTTGTTTTTTTCCTCAGGGGTGATAGTATAGTCCCAGTGGTCCTAGAATATCGTGGGAGTGCTCATTCCAATGGAAACTAAAAGTTCTAGTTCCCTTTTTAAGTGACCAAAAAAATAGAGGGCAACTAGGCCCCCTCCCGCGCTCATTTTTTTCCATGTCACCCGATCAAAATTTTGAGATAGCCATTTTGTTCAGCATGGTCTAAAATATGATAAATATGTCTTTTAGAAAGACTTAATCCCCCAAAGCCCCTGGGGGAAGGCCGAAAGTTATGAACTTTACCCAATGTTTACATATATTATTGGTTATTGGAGAGTATTCAGACGTTTTTAGGGGGATTTTTTCTGGTAGTTTGGGGGGGGGGGGTTAAGTGGGAGGATCTTTCCATGGAGGAAGTTTTCATGGGGGAAGGGACATTGCTATTAAGGGGGCGCCGGATTTCCCACCATTATTTAAAAAAGGTCAGAAATTAAATAAAAAAAAAAAGGTTTTTCAACTGAAAGTAAGGAGCAACATCAAAACTTAAACCGAACAGAAATTATAACGCATATCATTGGGTTTGCCCGTTAGTCAATACCTCACTCTTTAAGCCAAAGATTTTTTATTTTTCTTTGAAAAACATCTTCAGTGGAAATATTTTTAAAAAATATTTCTCAAATAAATCGGGTCTTCGGTATCCGGGTCGGTGCTAGGTAGCCTAGTATTCGGATATTCTAGCAAAAGAAAAATCTAGTAAAATTCCACTTGGGTGAGAAGGAACAGTCTTGCCTCTTTGGGTCCTTGCCTCTTGGGCAAGGGCTGTAAGTTATGCAAATTGCCCGTTGATTGGAAATTTAAAATTCTAGTGCCCTTTTTAAGAGTCAAAAATGATCCGAGGGCAGCCCCCCCCCGCTAATGCTCTTTTCCCCCAAATGTATCTGATCCAAATCTTGAGATAGCCAATTAGTTCAATATAGTCCATAAGACAAATGACTATAACTCAGGGGTTGATAAAACTACCCAAGCCCCTGGGGCAAGTGCTGTAAGTTGAGCAAGTTGTCCATTCATAACATATAGGGTTTTCTTATTGAGAAAAGAGGACGTGTTTGATCCTGGATCTCCAATAAAGCTTAGAGTATTAAGGTGAAGCTTTAAGGAAATCCCGAGAGTAATGCCAAACATAATCAAAACAAACTATGTGTTTGCTGGTTGTGAAAAGGGAATATCGGCAATATACAAGGGATGGCAGTGTGTGTTAAGTTGAAACTTTCAAGGTATGTTTTGGGGATGTTGAAGAGAGATTATGTTGAGGAGGTTGAAGAGAAAAGAGGGACATCCCCCTCTTCTTTGAATCTTTTAGGTGCCCCCTCTGTTCAACACTGGTCGAAATTTCAAAATTGTCATTTTGTTCAAACCAGTCAAATGGTCTATTAGCTATGCTTCCCTGGGCCGGATAAAGGGAAATTAGAGCGATTGGGCCCCAAATCAGGCCCCGCATTTGTAAGGGTGCCGCTTTACCATCGAAATGGACAAAATAATTTGAAATTTAAAGCAAATTGCTTTTGACGATAATGGATAAATTACAAATTATTCAAATAATTAATTTATACATCTATTTTAAGTTCATGTTGCTAGATCAGATTTATCAGTGCATTTATTATTATATAGCATATATAATTTGTAATATTAGCTTTTAAAAATGCTCTGTATAAATTAAAAAATTGAATTGCCATTCACTATTCTATTTTTATTCAGTTATCCTTTCACCGTTACATTGAGAGGGTCGTCATACTTGTGTTTGTTTTAAGCTTATTTTATTATCCTGCATTGAGGACGGTCAAGCGGAGGTCTTGACCGAAATATTTGCATTATAGTCTGTGTTTTTCACTGGCTTGTATTATCCTCGTTTCTCTCTTGTTTACTTTTTTTTGTTTTGTCATCACTGTTAAAATTTTTGAAAAAATAAAATTTTTTTAAAAATTCTAAAATTCTAGTAACTATACCTCCAAGGATGCAATGCCCGCCACAGCCCCCAGGACAAAAATTTTAAATTATGCAGTCTACTCTTTTTTTAAATGCAGGATTTACAGGAATGTTTAATTTTGGATGTGTTCAGAAAGGCCAAGGGTATTAAGGTGAAAATTTTGGGAATGTTGAGGGGATGTTAAACTTAATTAAAAGGTGTCCTGTGCGTCTAGTTTATCAAAAAGGCGTATCTACAATATTTCAAGAATATCCGTGGGAATTAAGTTTGAAAATTAAGGACATGTTGAGGGAGATATTGAAAATTGGTAAGAGGGCAAAAAGTCCCCTTATCATTCCCTTTTTATAGCTGTCCTTCCCCCAAAGTTATCATATAAAACTTTTGGAATAGCCATCTTGTTTAAAATAGTCAAAAATCAAACAACTATGCCTTCGGGGATGAGAAAACCCCCCAACATCTCATGAGGTAAGGGTTGTTTGCTATGTAAGTTGCTAATTGCTTTTATACAAGGTTGGGGGCAATTTATACAAAAGAAATTAATACATTTGTATAAATTGCTTTTGTACGATTGCTTTTAAAACCAATTTTATACATTGGTTTTGTACAAGGAGGGGTGGTATTTTATAAAAACTTCAGCTTTCCAAAAAGAAGCTCTTCAAAGTAAAGTAAAGATCCATATTAAACTTAAAACCAACAGAAATAAATTCCTATAAGTCAACCTCAAAACGACCAGCAACTATTATTAAGGAATTAATGAAACCCAAAACAAACAGAAAGTAAAGAAACAATCATGTGAGACATACAGATAACAGATAGTAATATAAACGAATAAATAAATCTTAAAACGAGTAAAAATTAAATTCAATATTTAAGTCAAACTTAAAGTAAACAAAAATTACTACAAACAGGAGTTTCCTTACTGCCCCCTTCCTCCTGCCCTAACGGTAAAAGTCCAAAGCATATTGCATCATTTTAGCTTTACTGAAAACGAATTATGTGACTAAAATTTTCTTTTATGATTACAACATTGAAAAGCAGAAATAGAAATTACAGTGAAGTAAAACCTTGAAGTTCTGAGCTATCAGAAATTAACATCATTATATATCAAATAATCAGTTAAGCTTTATTAGTTCCTTCCAAGGACTGTTCAAGAAACATATAGTTTTCAGTATAACTCAAATGACGCAGTAGGTTTTAGACTTTTACAGTTAGGGGAGGGGGAAGGAGTTGGTTGCCAAAGTCATGTTTGTAGTGACTTTTGTTCGCTTTAAGTTTGCATTGAATATTGAATTTAATTTTTGCTCATTTTAAGATTTATCTATGTTATTATATGTAATTTGTATGTTTTCTATGAATTTTTATTTAATTTCTGTTCGTTTTGGGTTTCGTTTGTTCTTTAATAGTAGCTTTCGGAAATTTTGAGGGTAAATTATTATACGAGTTAATTTCTACTGGTTTTAAGCTTAATGTGGCTCTTAACTTTTCTTTGAAAGGCATCTTTTTGGAAAGTTATTTTTTTATAGTTAACATAAGAAAACAGGATAAGAAGACATAAATATTTTACCTGTTGAGCTAACACCAGGGTACAAATCAACATAACCAAAAACTCCAAGCTGTTCCAAAATCGGGCGGAATATTTCTTCGGGTATTGTAGTAAACTTGTTTCTTGCCAGATTAATTTCGTAGGAAGTACCAATCCCTATAAAGTAAAGGAGCGCCTTAAATTGGTGTGTTACACACAAAGAAAAATATTTAACAGGTAAGCTTTTTTAAGTTTTGTATAGATATCGAAATAATTTTTTCCCTAACAAAATTGTCTATTATTAGCCAACTTTAGAGGAAATTGCATTGAAGCTTGTAAGCCTTCATGTCATATGCAACACGCTCATTTGTGTCACCCTGCCTGTAAGAAGATGTTTGAAATTTCACCCCCAACCAACTGAAAGAATGGGAAGAATGTGGGTAATATGCACTTTTAATGATAAAATTCCCTTATTAAAAAGGTGATAAGAATAAATTCAATAATTGTTGAAGCTTAACCTTGATTTCAATAGGAAGGACATTGCTTATAATGATTCTTTGCGCTGTGAAGCATCAAACAGTTCGTTTTATCAATATAAATATTAAAAGAAGATAGTGACGGCCCTTTGCTTTCGACCAGACAGATAGGGGGTATGCTATTGGAGCTACTAGTCATTCAAGACGTTATTACGCGCACCTGGTCAAGTCAGGCTAAGTTAGGTATTGAATCAGTGAGATGTTACATAGCATTGGCCTTAGATATTTCATTGCGTAAATGATTACGCATTGAAGATTCATCCTGGAACAAGAAATCTAAAGAATGAAGGCTTTTTATTGTACATACAAGCTTTATTTTAAAAAAAACATGATAAAATTATGAAACCATAGAAAAAAAGCAGTTAAAACCCAACAAACGAAAAAACAAGACGTAAAAAAGCTGATATAAGATAAAATATAAACAAAAGGAAGCATGAATTAAAGAAAGGCGAGAACCTTAGGAGCCAATTCCAGGGGAAAGGGAGAGAATGTTATTAGAGGTAAAATTAAGCCATTTTAAGAGATATTTCTGAGAAGTTTTAATGAAAATTCAACGTTTCATTGAACAACAACTATGCATTCCTGATTGCCAGGCATCACTAGCACTATAAAACCATGAACTCACAGAAAAAAGTAGTTAAAACTCAACAAACGGAAAAATAAAACGTGAAAAAGCTGATATAGGATAAAATATAAACAAAAAGAAGCATTAATTAAAGAAAGGCAAGAACCCTAGCAACCAATTCTAGGGGGAGGGGGGAGGTTTGTTATTAGAGATAAATTTAAGCGGTATTAAGAGATATTTATGAGAGGTTTTAATGAAAATACCTCGTTTCATTGAGCCAAAACTATGCATACCTGATTGCCAGACATCACAAACATTATAGAAATCACAGAAAACAGCAGTTAAAATTCAACAAACGGAAAAACAAAACGTGAAAAAGCTGATATAGTATAAAATATAAACAAAGAAGCATTAATTAAAGAAAGGCAAGAACCCTAGCAACCAATTCTAGGGGGAGGGGGGAGGGTTATTATTAGAGGTAAATTTAAGCCGTATTAAGAAATACTTCTGAGCGGTTTTAATGAAAATGTCACGTTTCATTGAGCTAAAACTATACATTCCTGATTGCCAGGCATCACAAGCATTATAACATAATAAAATCACAGACAAAACAGTAAAAATTCACAAACGGAAAAGCAAAACATGAAAAAAGCTGATATAGGATATAATATAAACAAAAAGAGGCGTTAATTAAAGAAAGGCGAGAACCTTAGCAACCAATTCAGAAAATGAAGAGAAGCATGAATTAAACAAAACCGAAAACCCTAGCAACCAATTCCAAGGGAGATGGTTGTTATTAGAGGTAAATTTAAACCATATTAAGAGATACTTAGAGAGGTTCTACTGAAAATGCCACGTTTCATTGAGCCAAAACTATGCATTCCCGATTTACTGATTACACAAGCATTACCAAATCATGAAATCGCATAAAAAAACAGTTAAAATTCAACAAACGGAAAACGAAACGTGAAAAAAAGCTGATATATGATAAAATATAAACAAAAATAAGCATCAATTAAAGAAACGGGGAAACCCTAGCAACCAATTCCAGGAGAGGGGGGGAGGGTTGTTATTAGAGCTAAATTTAAGCCATATTAAGAAAAAATTCTGAGAGGATATAATGAAAATGCCTTTTGTCTATTGCTCTATTAGATGCACCTGCATGCTATATTCTATTAATTTAAATCTTGGTATTAGCAAAATCACATTTTAAATGAGTCTTAAGTATTATGCTTTTTGCAGCAGAAGCCTCATTACTTACAATAGTTATAAGAAAAAATTGTCAACTTCACAATACGTTTTTCTCGCTAGTAAATGAAACACTAAAACGATGAAACAGGAGAAACGCTTTTGCATTCGGTTATTTCTGAGAGCTTTTAATGAAAATTCTACGTTTCATAGAGCCAAAGCTATGCATTCCTGATTGCCAGACGACACAAACATTATAAAAGCATGAAATCACAGAAAAAAACAGTTAAAATTCAACATACAGAAAAACAAAATATAAAAAAGCTGATGTAGGATAAAATATAAACAAAAAGAAGCATGAATTAAAGAAAGGCGGGAACTCTTGCAACAAATTCCAAGGGGAGGGTGAGAGGGTTGTTGTTAGAGGTAAATTAAGCTATATTAAGAGATATTTCTGAGAGGTTTTAATGAAAATGCCAAGTTTTTTTGAGCCAAGACTATGCATATTCACACCCCCGTGACAATTTGTGGTTGACCCAAACTAGCAACCAATTCCAGAGGGGAGGAGGAGGGATATTATTTGAGGTAAATTTAAGAGAGATAGCCATATTAAGAAATAGGCCTATTTCTGAGAGGTTTTTAACGAAAATACCTCTTGTATATTGCTCTATTAGATGCACCTGCATGCTATATTCTATTATTTTAAATTTTGGTATTAGCAAAATCACATTTTGATTGAGCCTTAGGTATTGCGCTTTATTCAGCAGAACCCACATTATTTACAATAGTAATAAAAAAACAAATGTCAACTTCACAATATTTTTCCTTGCTAGTAAAAGAAACACACAAACAAAGAAAAAAGAGACACTTTTTGCATTCGTTTATTTCAGAGGGGATTGAATGAAAATACCACGTTTCTTTGAGCCAAGACCATGTGTATTCACGCTACCATAACTATATGTGGCTGGTTCGTGAAATCCCTGGGATATATGTTATCATTTCTAAGGCACTTTTTCAAATATTTTCTTGACAAAAATTATGTTTTAAATCCATTGATTCGTGGTTTCGCAAGCCACCCCTCGTGATATGTCATGTCAATTCACGCTTTCGGGACAATATGTGGCTGGCCTGTGACATCCCGGTGATACATTATACCACTCCTCAGGCATTTTTTCAGATATTTTCTTGACAAAAATTAGGTTTTAAATCTATTGATTCGTGTTTCGTGTTTTCGAAAGCCACCCTTCGTGATATATCATGCCAATTCACGCCTCCATGACAATATGTGGCTGGACAGTGACATCCCTGTGACACATATTATCATTCTCAAGGTATTTTCAACCTTTCGCTGATTCCAGGATTTTGTACGTAGCTACTCCCCGTGGTAATTTATGGCTGGTCATCGACAATGGCTAGTTTATTGTACGTTTTCGAGCAGTATTATTGTACGGACCTTAATTTTTTTTTTTTTAAAAGTATTACTATTAAATTTTTCAAAGTTTCAGTTTTAATAGTTTTAATTTTAAATTATCAGTTTTTGAGCTTAGGGTTCAAAGTTTTTCCCCTTATTTAAAAATTATTAGTTTTCTTTCAATTTTAAAGATTTAGCTTTAAAAGTCTTCTTCTAAGGTTTTATTTTTGAAGTTTTAAATTCAAAGTCTTAGTTTTAAAAGTTTTTAGTTTTAAGGTAATAGTTTTAAAATGTTTTTTGTTTTAATGTTTTCCTTTTATAGTCCTAACTTTAATATTTTACTTTTCTAGTTCTTAATATTAGTTTTAAACTTTTATTTTGAAGTTTTAGATTAAAAGTTTAGCTATACAATTTTAGTTTTAAAGTTCTAATTTTTAATATTTTAGCTTTAAAAGTATTGATTTTAAGGTTTTAGTCACAAAGTGTTGGATTCAAAATATCAATTTTAAAGTTTAGTTTTTTTTTTTATTTTGCAAGTTTGAACTTTGACAGTTATTCCAAAAGTTTCAGTATTAAAAGTTTAGTTTTAAAAGTTTTAAATTATCAGCTATAAATATTAAGCCTTAGTTTTTTTTAATTTAATAGATTTGAATATAATTTTCTTAGATTTAATATGAAACTTATAGTTTTAAACTTTGAATTTTAAAAGTTGTATTTTTGAAACGATAGTAATTAAAAGTTTTCTCTTTTAGGGTTTGACCTTTAAAGATTTAGTTTTAATTTTTTTTTTCTGGCTTTAAAAGTATTTTTATAAACTATTATTTTGAAGTTTTGGTTTTGCAGTTTCAGTTTTAAGGTTTTACGAATAGTTTTTTGCATTAAATTTTCACTTTTTTATTTTAAATTTTAAAATTTCAATTTTAAAGTTAGTTTTAGAAGTTTTAGTTTTCATTGTCGGTTTTAAATTTTTAAAGTGTTTGTATTAAAGTTTCCATTTTAAAGTTTAATTTTAAAGTTTTAAGTCTTTAATTATCAGTTTTAAAGTCTAGGTTTCATTTTCACTTAGTTTAAAACTTTCAAACTGACAGTTTAAAAGTAAAACTTCTAAAACCAACTTCAAAATTGAAACTTTAAAATTAAAACTTTAAAACTGAAAATTCAATGCAAAAAAACTTCGTAAATCCAAATAGCTAAAAATAAAATAGTGAAACTTCAAAATAAAAGCTTACAACAAAAATTTTAAAGCAGGAAAAAAGAAACCATAAGATTCAAACCTTAAAAGTAAAATCTTTAAACTATACGATGTAAAATAAAAAAGTTTTTAAACTGAATTTGTTAAATTAAAATCTTAAAATCTATTACGCCTTGAAACTACTCAAGCTAAAACTTTAAAACTAAAACTATGATTAAGACTTTAAAGGCAAAAAGAGGTTTTACTTTTAAAGTTTTAAATTTGAAGTTTTAGTTTTACGTTAAGGCTTAAAGTTTTAAAGATTTTAGTTTTAAAGTTTATATCTTAAAGTTTTTTTCAATTTTAAAGTTTTAGCTTTTAAAGTTTTTTCTATGGTTTTACTTTTAAAGTTTAAGATTTAAAGTTTTAGTTTAAAAAATGTTTAGTTTTAAAGTAATAGTTTTAAAATGTTTTTTCTTTTAATGTTTTCGTTTTATAGTCCAAGTTTTAATATTTTACTTTTCTAGTTCTTAAGTATTAGTTTTAAACTTTTATTTTAAAGTTTTAGTTTTAAAGTATAGCTATAGGCCTACAATCTTAGTTTTAAAGTCCTAATTTTATATGTTTTAGTTTTAAAACTACTGGTTTTAAGGTTTTAGTCAAAAAGTTTTCGATTTCAAATTATAAATTTTAAATTTAGGTCTTTTCTTGTTTTGCAACCTTTAGCTTTGACAGTTCTTCCAAGAGTTTCAGTATTAAAAGTTTATTTTAAAAAGTTTTAAAGTATCAGTTTTAAATCTTAGGGCCAAGTTCTTTTTTTTAATTTAAAAAATTTGAATTTAATTTTCTTAGGTTTAGTATGAAACTTATGGTTTTAAAGTTTGAATTTTAAAAGTTTTATTTTTGAAACGATAGTTTTAAAAGTTTTCCGTTCTAGGATTTCACCTTTAAAGATTTAGTTTTAATGTTTTTTTTCTGGTTTTAAAATTTTTGCTGTAAACTATTATTTTGAAGTTTTAGTTTTGTAGTTTTATTCTTAAGGTTTTACGAATATTTATTTTTGCATTGAATTTTCTCTTTTTTGTTTTTAATTTTTAAATCTCAATTTTAAAGTTAGTTTTAGAAGTCTTAGTTTTAAATTGTCGGTTTTAAATTTTTTAAGTTTTTATTTTAAAGTTTTCATTTTAAAGTTTAGTTTTAAAGTTTTAAGTTTTAAATTATCAGTTTTAAAGTCTAGATTTCGTTTTCTCTTAGTTTAAAACTTTAAACTGACAATTTAAAACTAAAACTTCTAAAACCAACTTTAAAATCGAAATTTTAAAATTAAAACATTAAAGCTGATAATTTAAGGCAAAACACTTCGTAAATACTAATAGCTAAAGCTAAAAAAAAAAATTAAAAATAAAAGATTACAAGAGAAATTTTAAAGCAGGAAAAAAAATCTTAAGATCTAAACTTTAAAAGTAAAATATTTAAAACTATAAATTGTAAAATAAAAAGTCTTAAAACTGAATATTTTAAGTTAAAACCTTAAAATCTCTAACGTTTTGAAACTAATTAAGCTAAAACTTTAAAAATAAAACTATGATTAAAAATAAAACTGAATTTCCTAAGTTAAAACCTTAAAATCTATAACGTCTTCTAACTAATCAAGCTAAAATTTTAAAAATAGGACTATGATTAAAACTTTAAGGGTAAAAAATGGTTTTACTTTAAAGTTTTAAATTTAAAGTTTTAGATATTCAGATAATTTTAAAAAGATTTTTACAAAGAGTTTAAGAAATATTTAAGAAATTTAGAAATTTTTCAAAGATTTTAGTTTTAAAGTTTACATCTTAATTTTTTTTTCAACTTTAAAGTTTTAGTTTGAAAATTTTTTTCTAAGGTTTTACTTTTAAAGTTTTAAATTTAAAGTTTTTGTTTTAAAAGCGTTTAATTTTAAAGTAATAGTTCTAAATGTTTCTTTTTTTAATGTTTTCGTTTTATTGTCCTAGCTTTAATATTTTACTTTTCTAGTTCTTAAATATTAGTTTTAAACTTTCGTTTTGAAGTTTTAGTTTTAAAGTTTATCTATACAATTTTGGTTTTAATGTTCTAATTTTAGAATATTTTAGTTTTAAAAGTATTGACTTTAAAGTTTCAGCCGCAAAGTGTTCGGATTCAAATTATCAATTTTAAAGATTTTGTCTTTTTTTATTTTTCAAGTTTTAGCTTTGACAGTTCTTCCAAGAGTTTCAGTATTAAAATTTTATTTTTAAAAATTTTAAATTATGAGTTTTAAATCTTGGGCCTTAGTTCTTTTTCTTAACTTCATAAATTTAAATCTTATTTTCTTAGATTTAATATGAAACTTATAGTTTTAAAGTTTGAATTATAAAATTTTTAGTTTTGAAACGACAGTTGTTAAAACTTCTCTGTTTTAGGGTTTTACCTTTAAAGATTTAGTTTTAATGTTTTTTTCTGGCTTGAAAATTGTTGTTATAAACTTTTATTTTGAAGTTTTGATTTTGCAGTTTCAGTTTTAAGGTCTTACGAAAAGTTTCTTTGCATTAAATTTTCACTTTTTATTTTAAATTTTAAAATTTCAATTTTAAAGTTAATTTTAGAAGTTTTAGTTTTAACTTGCTGGTTTTAAATTTTTAAAGTTTTTTTTTTAAGTTTCCGTTTTAAAGTTTATTTTTTAAGTTTTATGTTTTAAATTATCGGTTTTAAAGTCTAGGCTTCATTTTCTCTTAGTTTAAAACTTTAAAACTGACAATTTTAAACTAGAAATTCTAAAACCAACTTTAAAATCAAAACTTTAAAATTAAAAGTTTAAAACTGAAAATTTAATGCAAAAAAACTTCGTAAATCCAAATAGCTAAAGCTAAAAAAGCAAAATTTCAAAATGAAATTTTACAACAAAAATTTTAAAGCAGGAAAAAAAAAGAAACCTTATGGTCTAAACTTTAAAAGTTAAATATTTAAAAATATAAATAGTAAAATAAAAAAAGTTTTAAAACTGAATACTTTAAGTTAAAACCTTAAAATTTATAATGCCTTGAAACTAATCCAGCTAAAACTTTAAAAATTAAATTATGATTAAGACTTTAAGGGCAAAAAAAGGTTTTACTTTTAAAGTTTTAAATTTAAAGTTTTAGTTTTACGTTAAAGCTTATACTTTTATAGATTTTAGATGTTAATTTTAAAGTTTTTTTTCAATTTTAAAGTTTTAGTTTTAAGGTTTTACGATTTTCATATTAAATCTAAAAAATAAATTCAGTTTTATAAATTTAAAAAAAGAACTAAGGTCGAAACTTTAAAACTGATAATTCAAAACTTTTAATACTGAAACTTTTGGAAAAACTTTCAAAGCTAAAACTTGCAGAAAAAATAAGACCTAAACTTTAAAAATGACAAAAAAAAACTTTGTGACTAAAACCTTAAAACCAATTGTTTAAAACTAAAACCTTTAAAATTAGAACTTTAAAACTAAAATTTTATAACTAAACCTTAAAACTAAAACTTCAAAATGAAAGTTTAAAACTAATACTTAAGAACTAGAAATGTAATACATTAAAGCCAAGGCTTTAAAAAGAAAACCTTAAAACCAAAAACTTGTTAAAACTATTAGTTTACAACTAAAAACTTTTAAAAGTAAAACTTTAAATTTAAAACTTTAAAAGTAAACCCTTAGAAAAAACTTTTAAGACTAAAAATTTAAAATTGAACGAATCTTTAAGATCTTAACTTTAAAACTAAAATCTTTAAAACTATTAGCTTCAAAATAAAGTCTTTTAAAGCTAAAACTTTTCAAATAAAAGAATTAAGATCTAAGCTTTAAATTTGATAATTTTATATCAAAAACTTTGTCTAAAATAATAAAACCAAAACTTATAAAACAAAACCTTCAAAACAAAACTTTACGCGTAAAATTTTATAAATAAAAAATTTTTAAACTAACTTTTAAATTAAGAAAAATGAAACCTAGACTTTAAAAATGTTAATTTAAAACTTAAAATTTTAAAACTAAACTTTGAAGCGGAAACTTTAAAACAGAAACTTTAAAACAAAAACTTCAAAACTTTAAAACTGACAGCTTAAAACTAATACTTAAAAAAAAAATTTTTAAATTGAGATTTAAAAACTGAAAATTTAATACAAAAAAACTTCGTAAAACCTTATTACTAAAAACTAAAACTTCAAAATAAAAGTTTACAACAAAAATTTTTAACCCAGAAAAAAAAAAGAAACTTTAATATCTAAACTTTAAAAGTAAAATCTTTAAAACTATAAACTGTAAATAAAAAAAAACTTAAAAAACTAAATCTTGTAAGTTAAAACCTAAAATCCTAAAGCTTCTTCAAACTAATCAAGATAAATTTTTAAAAATAAAACTATTATAAAGACTTTAAGGGAAGTAATAATTTCAAAACTAAACTTTTAAAAATAACGGAAAAAACTTTAAAACTCAAGTGTTGAAACTGATAATTTAAAATTGAAGCTTTAAAACTAAAACTATTAAAATTAAAGCTTTGAAAAAATTTTTGAGATAGCCATTTTGTTCAAGGTAGTTGAAAGGTTCGGAAATTATATCTTTGAGGATGAAACTCACCCACGGTCCTCAGGGCAAGGGTGGTAAGTTATGCCCTGGGGGCATATAAGGTTTTTATTGAAAGAAACTTGAAACAAGGGCTCATTTGATTGGAAATTGAATAGTCGAAAGCGATTGGAGGACAAATAACCCCCCTCTCACGTCCATCTTTTCCCAAAACACATCAAATAAAAATTTTTAGGTTGCCATTTTTTTCAATGTAGTTAAAAATTATGGAAATTAGGTTTTTGAGGATGATAACCCCTCGGAGCCCTCAGGGCAAGGGTTGTAAGTTATACCCTGAGGTCATATAAGGTATTTATCGAAAGTTTTGTCGTAGAAACTTGAAAAAGGGCTCATTTGATTGGAAATTGAAAGCCCTAGTGCCCTTTTTAATAGTCAAAATGATTGGAGGGCAACTAACCCTCCCCCTCTCACGCCCACCTTTTCCTCAAACAAATCCAATAAAAAAATTTGATAGCCATTTGCTTCAACGTAGTTAAAAGATTTGGAAATTAGGTCTTTGAGGATGATGACCCCATCAGAGCCCTCAGGGCAAGGGTTGTAAGTTATACACTGGGGGCATATAAGGTTTTTATAGATAGTGATGTCATAAAAACTTCAAAAAGGGCTCTTTCGGTTGGAAATCAAAAGGGATAGTGCCCTATTTAATAGTCGAAAGTGATTGAAGGGCAACTACCCCCCTCGCAAGCCCACCATTTCCCAAAGCACATCCAATCAAGATTTTGTGATAGCCATTTTGTTGAACATAGTTGAAAGTTCTTGAAATTAGGTCTTTGAGAATGATATCTCCCCCTTCCCCCTGCAGCCCTCAGGGTAACGGTTTAGAGTTATGCTTTGGGGGCATATAATGTTTATAGAAATAGTTGTCGTAGAGACTTCGAAAAAGTCTCATTCGATTTGAAATTTAATAATCAAAAATTTCGATTTAATAGTCAAAAGTGATTGGAGGAGAACTGACACCCCTCCCACACTCACAATTTCCCCAAAAACATCCAACAAAAATTTTGAGATAGCTACTTTGTTCAAACTAGTCGAAAAGTCCGGAAATTACATCTTTGAGGATAATACACAGCCGTCAGCGCAAGGCATATAAGGTTTTATAGAAAGCGCTGTCATAGAAACTTCAAAAAGGGCTGATTCTTTTGGAAACCGAAAGCGCTAGTGCCCTATTTAATTGTCGAAAGTGATTAGAGGGCAACTGACGCCCCTCTCACGCCCACCATTTCCCCAAACACATAAAATCAAAATTTTGAGATAGACATTTTGTTCAACGTAGTTAAAAGTTCTGGAAAGTAGGTCTTGGCCAGCGTTGTCGTAAAACTTCAAAAAGTGCTCATTCAATTGGTAATTGATAGTAGGAAGCTATCAGGAGGTCCGGATTACACTGCGTGCTGCCATCTACAATTGAGTCTAACGCCAAGCCTACATATTTTATTCAAGGATTATCGATAGAGTCTAATGGGGTAAAGGTCGATTTATTTGTTGTTCGTCTAGTTGTAATGACTCCAGGGGAGAAGTTTGCACATGCGCATTAAGGGGAAGAGATGTATTGAACTAGGACAAGAGGGGGAAGTGGATTTACGAGAACTTGATTTACATAATCGGTGGGGAAATGTATTGATCCACGAGTCTAACGGGAACAGGTTCATGTGTTTCTTTCTAAGCCAATAAGGGAAGTTATGTAAGGTTTCCAATTACATCACAACTTGCCCTTGAGATTTTGTACATAACGGACCTTTGTTATGATTAAACTATTATAAAGTTCCAAGACATCATGGAGAATACATCTGACATTATTGATTTTGAAGCTTTGGCTATAGCGATTTATAATGTGAGTTCAGTTTAGTAAATTGTCTTAGTTTATTTCCAAATAAAATCATTTTACATAGTCACCCCTCCAGTAAAGGGGATACCCCCCCCCCCGCAAAACAAACTCCATTACATGTTGTTTATAGTCGACAGAAAGCATAAAATACGTTCTTTTTTACCATGTAAACCTCCCCCCTCCGCCCTCTGTTTGCGACTTTAGTTCTTTCTATGGAAATAACTATGTTTTTTGTTAATTTTATTCTTAGTCTAAAAGTGACGCTCAAATTTCTGTCAACCCTTTGTTATTAAGCCACTACGGCTTGACTATAGATTTCCCGCAAAGATTTAAATAGCTGATAATTACTAACACCCTTTGAGTTACATCCGGCTTTGATAAATATACAAGGAATAGCATTACACTGGTTTCACTGAAAAAGGATACTTTTTGATCATATTAACAACATACCTTCTTCATCGCAAATTTTACTTTTGCTTTACTGAAAAGGGAGAGGGGCTTTCTTCTGTAAAAAGAGGGGGGGGATTGTTAAGAGGGGATGGGTGTTAGTTTCATGTAGTATTCATTTTCCATTTGAGTACTCAGTGTTTATATGGAGGGGGGAGGGGGCAATGCCTCGCTTCTAACACCTTCGTTGTAAGGTGAAAACAAACTGTTTCGTCGCGTGAAAAGTAAAGGGGGGGGGGGTGTTAAGAAAAGATACATAGCTTTTTTATGCGTAAATTGAATAGCATTTTTAAGCTATGATCGCAAATTTTAGGCCTATAAGCTGTGTCTTAACAATCTCTTTTATCTTATTTAAAGCCTATAGACTGGAACATTGAAATTTTTTTATCAATGGTAAAAATATAAACATTGATTTCTGTCTTAAGGCTACAGACTACTGTTTGTCAAGATTTATATTTTCACGAGTTGTATAATAAAAACTTTTGATTTCTGAGCCTAGTATATTTCTCGTGAAATTTTACTTTTTGCTTTGCTGAA
Organism: Artemia sinica; assembly: GCA_027921565.1. Taxonomy (NCBI): domain Eukaryota; kingdom Metazoa; phylum Arthropoda; class Branchiopoda; order Anostraca; family Artemiidae; genus Artemia; species Artemia sinica. Next base: position 36,730,606 of record CM051268.1, read on the forward strand.
AAGGGGGGAGAGGCTTCTTTGTGATAAATGCTTTCTAGACAAAATTCTGGTTATGGGGGGGGGGGTACTAATTTTTTTCTGTAAAAAAAGGGAATCATTTTTCCATATTTAATTTTTTTCTTCTTTTTTAAGGCCAATTATGAAGAATGCGTGCCCCCCATCAAAGAGAGCAAGAGAGGGTGAGGCAGCCCCATCAGTGCCAGCCCCTATGCAGTCTGGTCAAGAACCGAAAAGACAATGGGCCACAAAGATGGAGAACTCCGCTGTACAAGCCAGCGACATCGATACCACATCTATGCAAGCCCCTCTTCATCAAGCCTCAATGCTGCCTCGTCAAGTTACAACCTCGGCTGCACGAGCCCGGTATATCGCTGGCCCAGCTGAGAAAGATCGTGATGGACATGGATATGATCCATTTAAACCACAGTCTAGCTACGAGGCCTACCATGCAAGCTGCAACGCCTGGGTCTTCAAGACAAACGCTGACTATACAAGGCGAGAATGAGCCTCATTCAACCCTCCACTTGCAAGCTGCAAATCGTAATGTAAGTTTTTAAATATTATTTCCGGTAATGAATTTTCTCCCAAGTGGATTTGAATGTTAGAGAATACCCCGGTTTTTTCAAAGCAGATAAAGAGTATTAATATGAAATTTTTTGAGGGGTTGTTTGAACAAAATCAAAACCTACTATACTACAGCCGGAATATGGAAATGTAAGCTTATATACCTCTACTCTCTATCTGGTTTTAGAAAAATATATACCTATTTCTTCCATCTGTTTTAGGCCTTTCTTTTCATCATTTATCAACACAGTAAAAGTGTGTGTTAGGCCTTTCTTTCCGTCATTTTTCAACACAGTAAAAGCGTGTGTAAGATATTTTTTTCTCCCCAAAAGGAAATATATCGTTCCTCCTTTTGAATCAGGTCAATTACTAAACACATTCAGCCATCTGAATTCTCATAGCGAAGCCAAAAAAGGCACTATATCCCGTACATAATTCCCCCATAGTAAATAGCAAAATCATTGCGTTATAAACTTTCTTTTCAAAACAAATGCTTAATCTTACTTCTACAAATATTATAAAAATAATTTTCTATCGGAAAGAGCTGTATATGGCCTGAAAGGGATAAGCTACCAAGTAAAGACCCCGTTTTTTTTCAAAGCAGACAAAGAGTATTAATATGAAATTTTTTTTGAGGGGGTGTTTGAACAAAATCAAAACCTTCTATGTTATCTTTTTGATTATATTAAGTTGGAACTTTCAGAATATATAGAGTAGGGAACCAAATGCTACTAAGTACATGTTCCAATTTTAAAAATAGGGATGATTTAGACACCTTGAAAATAAGTAATTTTCTTTTATAGGTTGTATTGGTACCATATTCGCCATCATCATCCTCATCAGTTGGAGAAGGAGAAGACGCGACTATGGAGCTCTCCAACAATTCAACATGGAATGGTGATTTACTGGAAATACCAGATAATATTGATGATTTTTTGTCTGATTATTTTAATGTCGATAATAGCGCAGTTGAGCAGGGGGACTTGAGTCCAAACACTTTACAGATTTTAGTGCATTTTGCCAATGAATTAACAGGGAACCCTCTCCCCACTGATTACATACTTCCACTCCAAACTAATGAAGTGGTTTCCCATAGCCCTATTATTGAAAAATGTGGGGGAGGGTGGTGATAATATACATGAGGGGAGGGGGAGGATGAATTGTCAACGAACAATCCTATTGATGAACAACTTGAGGGGGGTGGTGATGATATACAAGAGGGGGAGGGGGAGGGTAATATCCAATTTACATCATTTCCTGACTTTTAACTGTCAAATTCTGTTTTAAATACGATAGTCGTTTACACTGCAACATTTGGTGATCCTTTTAATTCGCTTTTGGGAGGTAATTTTGTGTTTGACTCTGTAGAAACTGTCCATGAATATGTAGATAGAATTCGTGCACAGCTAGAAAACAAGATTCAGTTGTGGGGAGGTAGGGATTCAATTAAGGTTTCAATTGTTTTAAAGGCGTTTTCCTTAAATGAGGGAAAAAGCGAGGTTTATCATCACTATGTACACACCGAGATGTTGGTGGTCTATTTGCATTTAGAAAATTTTGAGGGTGTTCTTATGGATTGGATAGACCACATTATTACCCATCTTGAGAATTATAGTGAAAATGGTAGTGGGTCTGCAGTTTTATTTGTTGGAAATTTAAGCGTTAATATTTGTAAATTTAAAAAGGAGTTTATTTTAAGAGGGGGGCATGGGGAGAGGGCAATAGTTTTAAAATATAATCCCGATTTAGACGGGTGTCAAGACGCTCAGCGAAACTGTTTTGCAACGGGCCAAAAATGTTTCAAGTACGCTTTCCTCATATAAGCATTTGAGTCTCTAGCACGTGACGCTTCAAAGAAAAATTTAGAATATTCGGCTGTGCATGGGACGGAGGGATCCGATTTTCCTATTGTAGATTTCCCTTATTCAGAGGGAAAATACCCAGTAACGCTCAGATCCATCGATATTTTTGAAAGGGCCAATGCTCATTTAAATATCGGCGTTAATGTGGTTCAATAGGAAACAGAATTTGAGGATGGTGTTCATTCTAAAAAGAAGGGGGTGGTGTTCTCAGTAAGGGGCCCGTCGATTGAATTGGTGAAGCACTGGGTTTGGTTGTTGTACACACCACCTAGTGAACCCAATGCAATTGGCCATTCCAACACAATTACAGACATTAGTAGAGTTTTGGGGGAGGATAAGAATAAGGGGGTACGTTTTTACTGTCCAACATGCCTGTCTCGATTTTGGACAGAATTAAAGTTACGAAATCATATGAAGCATTGTAGACGGTATGGCTATCATTTAGTGGAAACAGTTTCGGGGGTTAGGGCCATTTCACGCTTTAAAAATTTTCAAAATACCCTCCTTCAGAGCAATAAAATCTCTTTGGACTGAGAAGCGAAGCTAGTGGAAGTGAACGATCCTCGATTTCCAAATCGAATCAAAGAACATCGAACCATTGCAGTCTCCTACACCCACGCGCAAAGAGACAGTTCTAACACTATGCAGTTGTTAGAAATTGTCGAAATGTTGGATGAGGGAGAGTGCATGGTCAAGGCACTGTCTAAATTAATTGGCATCGCTAATGGAGCTATTTCTCGTTTGAGAAATACCCATTATCCTATGTTGTTGTCTGCAGAGGATCGTCTCGAGATTAAAAATAAAAAAATATGCTGGGTTTGTAAGGGGGAGTTTGAAGAGGGGATAAGGGGAAAGGGACTAGAGGGAAAAAAGGGGGAAAGGGGAAAGTCAGAGATCACAATCACTTGTGGCAAGAAATATACTCTGGGGGTAGTAATTTTAGAGTGGTAGCACATCAATTATGCAGCATAAACGTTAGTCAGCAGTTTTTTATTCCAGTTTTTATTCATAATTCAAATTATGATTTCAAATTTATTTTACCTGCTTTTGCACGTATGCGTAGGGAGGGAGGGAGAGCAGATAGTCCATGGGTAAATAATTCATTTACCTATAACATCATTACCAAATCAGCAGAGAAGCTGGTGCTTCTCGAGTTGAAATGGCAGGTAGTAAATAACGGGCATACGTGCTGGAATAAAATAAGGTTTTTAGATTCATTTAGTTTTTTTCCCAAGGCATTGAGTCAATTGATTCAAGTGCAGAAAAGTGACAATTTTGATAGTTTTGCTTTGCTTAAACAGCACTTTCGAGACATTGAAATGTATGACCGATTGACCTGTAAAGGTCTATATTTATACGACTATTACTGTTCTGGCACTCGCTTAAGGGAGTTGAAACTACCTCCAATTGAAGCTTTCTATAATTCACTCACTAACAGTGAATGCACAGCCGAGGAATTTGAATTTGCCAAGAAGGTGTGGGCTAAGGGGAACTATAAAAATGGGTGAGATTATTGTAGACTGTACTTGGCCAGACCTCTTTATCTCTGTTAGATATTGTCTGCAAGAACACAGATCAAATCTACTCAGAGTTTGGACTAGATATAGGATATTATTTTTCACACCACATTTGGTGATGGACTTCATTTTAAAAATTAGTAGGGAATAAATACGCTTGATAATTGATGTAGATCAACACCTTTTTGTAGAAAGGTCAATGAGGGGTGGGTATGTTTTTCATGGGGATCACGTTTTGACAACAGATCCGAGCGGACAAAACAGCACCTGTGTAAAGTCAAATGCAGTTTGCTTGGACATAAACTCATTGTACCCCTCGGCAATGTCTCACTACTCTTTGCCGTGTGGGAACTATAAATGGCTTGAGAATCCTTGTGAGTTCCCTGACATTAACACCGTCGAGGACAATGGGTCACAAGGATGGTTCTTTGAAATTGATGGTCAAATTCCATTGGCGCTTCATGATTCAGTCAGGGATTTTATTTTCCCCTGTATCAATCGACCAGTGACCAGGGACTCACTGACTCCCTACAGTCGATCATTGGTTGAGGATATGGGGATGCACTGGACCCCCTCTAAGAAAAAACTGATTGCAGATCTGGACCCTAAAGAGAATATCGTTTTCATCATGTGCTTTTGCACTGGATGGTGAAAAATGGTTTCAAGATCACCAAAATACACAGGGTCCTGCAATTCAGTCGAAAGCCCTATTTGAAGACGTTTATCGACACCTTTCTTGTTAAACGCTCTCGGGCAAACACCGAAGTAGAGAAGGAAATGTACAAATTCATTCTAAATTCAGCGTTTGGCAAAATGTTTGAAAACGTACGGAACAGATCTCGTTGCGACGTCGAGACTGACCCTCAAGAGTGCGCACGAATTATTGCCGACCCCAGTTTTACATCGTGCACGACCATAGAGACAAGCTTGGTTCTTCTACACAGGAAAAAGAGAATTGTGGTACTGAACAAGAATATAGCAGGAGGTAGTTCAGTACTTGAAATTTCCAAAAAGCTCATGTTTTGTTTTTTTACAATGTGTGCAAGGTGCAATGGCCAAGGGAGAAGGAGGTTCAAGTTTACTATGGGGATACAGATTCTCTGCTGTTAAAAGTAAAAACCGGGGATTTATTGGGGGATTTAGAAAATCGGGAACACATCATCTCGCGGATGGATTTCACCAACTGGAATTCATCCCTCTACCCCGAGTTGGTGAAACGTGAGGCTCCCAACCAACTACTCATGTTAAAATCAGAGACGGAGAGTTATTTGACATCCAAGGGGGTGTTCCCAGGTCCTAAAGTTTATTGCGTTGAAACTCATAACAGGGATGTAAAGCAGGCGTGTAAAGGGGTGTCTGCACATTTTGTAAAGAACAATTTCAACATGAGTGTGTATAGAGACTGTGTAGAGGGTAGCCTAGTGCCGAGAGCACAAGTCCTTGCAATTCGCTCTCTACAGTATAAAAATTATACTGTTAGAGTGGAAAATAATGAAATGTCATGTATATCCGACAAAGTCTTTGTGCTCGAGAATGGTGTAAATGTACTCCCCCATGGCCACTATAGAATTTCAGACCGGGTTGAATGAATAGACTATCACAATCAACTTGGTCTGGACAAATTAACCTAAACCTCACCTGATAACAATCAAACCCAACCCTAACCCAATCAAACCTAACCTTTCATGAATTAACCTAACTAAACTCTAAATCTTTTATACCTTAACCTAACCTGTAGCAGCAGTGACGGCGACTATAGTATACAGTTTTTTCCACAGCGCCCCCGGGGGGTGGAGGGGGTGGGATCCCGCCGGTGGCCGGCTTTCACCCCGTGGTTCCCGGGGGATGGGGGGTCCCGCCCGCAGCCGACTTTTGCCCCGCAGCTCCGCGGAGGGTGGAGTGTATTAAATTCATAGTGTTCAACTGTGCTATTTTAAGTTCATGTTCATGTTTTTCTAAGTGTTGTTGTACAAATAGTGAGTGTTTGTACAAAAATGTGTGTGTGTGCACAAATAGTGTTCTTGCTGGACAAAAAGTGTTTTTCTATGACAATAAGTGTTATTGTTGTTCTTGATGAACAAAAAAAAAGTATTTTGATAATAAATAGTATTCTTGTTGAACAAAAAAAGTGAAAAAAAATGTTGTTGTTAAAAAATATTATTGTTGTTCATGTTAATAAATGTTATTGTACAAATATGGTTTTTGTTCTTGTTGAACAAGTGTTTTTATGTCAATAAATGTTGTTCTTGTTGAACAAATAGAGTTTTTATGTCGAATAAATGAATGAAATATTGTTTTGTTGTTCTTGTACTAGATAGATCTAAAACTAATTACTACTTATTCAATGGAAAAGTATGGTTTACGGTTATTTGTAATCCGACTTTTGTCAACAGCAGCAGCAGTATGTATCAATTTAAAACACCATTCAGGTTGTTTCTGTGTGGCCCATCAATGGCTGGGAAAACGACACTTTTAGCTAAGTTAATTCAAAATTGTAATAAAATGTTTTTGGAAAAACCAAAGAAAATTTATTATTGCTATAGTATTTGGCAGGAGTCCTATAATCAAATAAAAGCTATTGCCACACCCATACCAATACAATTAATACGGGGACTTGATGTTCTCAAGAGTATTGAACCAAACTAGTGGCTGATTATTGATGATTTGGCTGAATCCATTCAACAGTTCTCTCAGGAAATGCTATAGCTGTTCACTGTTCGGTCTCATCATGAACAGATTTCCATAACCCTAGTTCCACACAACCTCTTTCATCAGAGCAAATGTATGAGAATCCTTGCTTTGAATAGCACCATTTATACTATCTACCGAGGTGTTCGTGATTCTAGCGCGCTAATAACTCTCAATAAGCAAATATACCCCGGCACACCCAAATTTCTGCTGTCAGCGTACACTCAGGCGACAAATAAGCCCTACGGCTACATTTTGCTAGATCTTAATCAGAGCACAGGATCTACGTGTAGTCACAGATATTTTCGACAATTAAATCCCTGTATATCTTCCGGTGAACTGTAGAAAAAGCTATTAGTTGCCATTATGACACTGAAGAAACTACACGAACAATGGCATTTATTTTCCGTTTTAGGCACTTCAAAAACTCCACTCAGGAAGACCATGCTAAAACATGGTGTTGACAATGATTTCGTTAACCTAATATCTGAACTTTGTTTAAATTTAACTGAGGGCAATGTACACTTGCCCGAAGGTTTTAGACAACAGAGAAAGCAACATCTTTCTACTCTACGTGCCTTGGCTTGCAAAAACAAGGGACAATTTTTAAAAGAAAACGTCTCCTTCAAGCGGGCGATAGCTTTTTGACACTTTTACTGCCGATAATTGCAGGACTTGTATAACAGTTTTCCCTAGAGAATGGCTAAACCCTATAAATTAACGCCATTTAAACTTGTCCTCTCGCCCGTGGAACATTTTGAAGACAGTCTAAGCAAATTCATTAATGATGAGAATATTGCCGATGACAAAAAGCTAGTTTTACTTCAAGATGCATTGCGACGTGTGGACCAACATAGACCTTATCGTGAGCGCTCCGCCGTCACCGTCACAGATCCCTCTAAACGGGAAACATCTCCTCAAGTTTCTGTGCAATCAAAGGAGAAGGAATTGAATTCCATAGTGACAGCGATTGGAAACCTATTGCCGGTGACCTATCAAGGACAGAGTAAAAGAGTATTATCATATCTCATGTTGGAAACTGGTGGTGATGATCAAGTTCAGGTTGATAGCGCAGGGAAATGAATTATAATTCAGGGGAAAAGTTATAATCTATTTGATTTAATTTGTGATATGGTGACGAATCGTAAAGGACTTTTATCTTTTGACAATAATCTATACAACTTTCTAAATGCATCAAACTTCCCCAAAAGTCTTATTGGCAATAAGCAAATTCTAAAAAAACAAAGAGAATATAGTCCTCTGACAACGCCAACACCCCCACAATCATTTGAAAAAGAAGAAGATTCAATATTGGAAAATACTAGCAGCAGCAGCAGCAATGATTTTATAACACCTGTGGCTATTCAAAAGCGAAGACGGATTGATTTACCTTCCAGTGTTCAAAAGGGGAGTGGACATTACACTATGTTTTTGCGTTCAAAATGGCTGAAGTTCTGAAGCATGTCTATGAAAATATTGGTGAAGCGGGAAGTCTAAGTTCCCCCAAAACGCTATCTAAAGTTTCCTCTGACATAGACGCTGGCAGCACATTAAAAAAAGCAAAAGAGTATCTACAGAATGAACCAAGTTACACACTGCATCGGAATCACAGGATTTGTGGCAAACAATATCGACAAACTAAAGCCTTTTTCCCTCTGCATATAATGTAAACTGATCTTTTAACTTTAGAAACGATTCAACGACGTCACAATGCACCCTACAAATATATTCTAGTGGCAATCAGTGTCTTTAATCGCTATGCCTATGCCATTCCATTCAATCAAAGAGAGGTATTGAAGTTGCTCATGCTTTAGAAAGTATTCTTGAACAGGATTGCTATAGAAATATTCAATCAGATTGCGGTAGCGAATTTGTTAATCCCTATGTGCAAAAAGGTTCTATTGAAATATAATACAACACTTTATCATAGTCACAGCCCGATAAAGGATGCATTGCCTGAACGATTGATAAGAACGATTCGTCTATTAATTTCAAGATATTGTAATCTGAAAAATACTGCTGCTTTTATTCATGATTTAGATAAAATCAAGCAGATATATAACCAACGACCTCATCGATCTCTGTCCAACTCAAGCCCTTGGGAAGTTCATTGCACTGAAAATACATTGATGATTTTCTTAAACAATATTCCAAAGAAAAAGGAAAAAGGGTGAAGAAGAAATTCAATGTTGGTGATACTGTTCGAATTAATAGAACCACCAATGTTTTTGAAAAGGGGAATTATTTATGGAGCACTGAACTATTTAAAGTGTCCAAAATCCTAGACAGCAAACCCACGACATATCGACTGCGAGACACCAAAGATGATGTGATTTTCGGCGGTTTTATGAATATGAACTGCAAAAAGTTAGAAACCTTAGTGAAATTTATCAAATTGAAAACATATTAAAGAGTCGTACTCATTGGGACAAGAGACAGTTTCTTGTTCGCTGGCTAGTATACAACTCCGATTTTGATTCATGGGTCAGTGCTGAAGATATTAACAATGCCCAATGATTTCTATGTGACTTTCATGTCCAATGTTTCTGATCCTCTCTACAATGACTTGAAAAGAACGAGTGATTTTTGGACGAAACCCTCTCCCACTATCAAATTCGATGAAAGAAAGTATGAAGGGGCTCTTGTCGACTGTATTCTCAAAAATACCTACGTAATCTTGAGAAGGGATCGCAAATATGAGATAAAAGTTATACCATTCCATTGGTCACTCTTTGCCGAGTATGAATGGGTGGAAGCACTTAAATCGAGTGAATATCCTCATGTCCCATTGAAATATAAAGAATATGCTAATATCACGGAATATTGTGCAAAAATCAATAGAAAAATCTCATATCGTAGGAATGGTTCATTCCATTTTAATTATTCAATGGAATATGATAGGATTTACATTACCTCACCCGTTGACACTGAAATGATTAACCTCAATGATAATCTGAGAGGTGTTCTTGGCTTTAAACAGAATATGATCAGTGGTAGAAATTCTGCAACTGTTAACGGGATAGATAATGTTATTTTTGCTGATTATTGAACTGGTTTCGCCTCGGACACTTGTATATTTCTCTACGCTTCATTTGTGGAAACATCGAGAGTTGGTAATTCAAATGTTCCCCTCATACGAGTTCTTGAATGATTAACCAATCAAGAACATATTCACCACTACAATATAAAGCATCTCCAGTATATTACCGTAAACCCTTCCTGTTTGGAACTCTGTCAGTTAACACTAAGAACTGAATTTGGCGATCCTCTAGCAATATCAAAAGCTTTGACTGTGATTACATGCCATTTTCGTCCCATCGCTCAACAACAACAGGATGTCTAATAGAAAAGTTGTATTCATTTGTCCTGATATTGACTGCTATGTTAATACTCTTGGCCCAAGACAACAGGGCAATGGAATGGACTATTACAAAGATCGCTCGTCAATGTCTGGCTATGGTCTTGGCAGTTGGTTTTCTAAGCTGTTTCGCTCTGCACTAACTCTGGCTAGAAAATATATTTTACCGGCTGCGACAGATTTCGCATCCTCTACACTATACGATTAAATCTTAGGTCCGGAAAATCTTAGGTCCAGTGCGCGAACCCTTGGCGAGAGATTAAAAAAATGGAAAAGGTTAAAAAAGGTCGAGAAACAATGCATTACTCATCAGTCTCTAGTCAGGTCAGAAACGAAAGACCTCACCCCTGTCAAAGAGAAGAAGGAAAAAGCCGACACGCACTGTAAACAGTAGAAGAAGAAGAAGCCCCAGGAAGAGGATTGTAAGATTGAAACTAGATTTCTTTTCCTAAGATGCCCTAACTACTGCATAAGGATTCCCAACCTTCAATCACCTCCTCATTGAATCTATTCAATGCAGAAACTGTTGATGTGAGTTTAAAACATGGATACTATGAACAATTTTATCCACAACAACCCCTCACCGATAATATCCACTTTCAAATTTATTCACATGAAGACTACTTTATGGACATATTTTTGACATTTATAGATTTACAAATGAAAGTCCGGAAATCCGATAATATGTTTTCATTTCTTGCCAATGGAATATCCTATGAAAATTGTATATTACATAAATTATTCCGTCAAATCAGTGTCTATATCAATGGCACGCTGGTGAGCACAAGCAACAACCTCTCAAATTATACAAGCTATATATAATTCATGCTGATGACACCCAAGTCATACAAGGAATTGAGAGGCACCTCCAATGGATATGAATATATTACTAATACTGATAGTACAGATGCACTTAAAAATGCTACAACTAGTGAATTACATCTAGTTGGAAAAATATATCATGAAATATTTAATATACCCCAATGGCTACCACCAAATATTAAAGTGGATATAAAATTGACGCTTGCTCCATCCAATTTCATACTGAGAAAAGAACTTGCTGCCAATCCTGATGTGACTTTCTCCCTCGACTCGGCAATACTACATGTACGCAAACAACAAGTTATGAGTTCTGTTCCTTTGGTTGTGGAAAAACTGAGAGCTAGTGGAAATAATATTAAACTACTTGTTCCTCATACAAGCACCAATCAACGTCATATTGACATGGGGTCACGCACCTTCACCGACTCATCCTTTATCAATGGCGAAATTCCGTCAAAACTCGCTTTGGCATTTGTAAAAAGCGCTAGTGCAGTAGGATCGTGGACTGGACGCCCACATAAATTTGAAATGTTTGGGCTTTCATCTCTTGTCTGCAAAGTAAACGCCATCGCACTCTACAATCTATCTTTTGATAAATCCTATAGAACACTGTATGAGTTGACCATGCAAACCCTAGATCATGATTTGCAACTATTTGAAAAAGGTATAACCGAAGAGATGTTTGCTAAAACACATGGTATCATTGTATTAGATTTGTCTGGCACACAGGATATGAATATAGTACGTACGGGGAGTGTGCGTTTTGAGTGTACATTTGCCGACCCATTAGCTGAGAGTATTGCACTAATCTCGCTAAATCAATATGAAACCTATTGGGAAATCACTCCCGAAGGCAGTGTTCTACTAGACTTGGCACAATGAACACCAGTCAAATAATCAATGTATTTAATATGGATCCCTACATGTCCCAGTACAAATCCTATTTTCTGCCCTTGGACTTTCTTGGAAAAATTCAAAGTGGCAACAATACCCTAATTATTGTTAATAGCAGTCCGTCGACGGTGCTGACGGGTCATTGGCTGTGCATCTTTCAAACAATGAAGACGATTGAATCTTTTGATCCTCTTGGACTACCCTATAGATTCTACACACCACATATCAACAACTATATTGAGAGCAGTGGGAAAAGTCAAATCGGAAGAGAGTGCAGGATCTGACGACTAAAAGCTGTGGCTTCCATGCACTACTATATTTTGTGTTCCGATGTCACGGCTATACTTACACGCAGTTTCTCAACATTTATGCGGACAATCCACGTCTGAACAACCTTCTAGTGCAAAATATCCTCTCAGACCTGTATAATATTGATTTCGGTGCCCTAAGAGTAAAGTGCTTTAAAAATATATGTGAATTTGTTTATTAATAAATAAAAAAAAATATATATATATGCCATCTATGTTATATACAGAGTTATTGTAGCTGAGTTTGCATCTTTGCCCTTAATGGGATAAAGATTCTGCATTACCTTGAGGTTATTTCCATATTGATTTCTACACTCTAATTCTAGATTTTTAGTTGAGTAGTATTTGAGGGACCTTCTATAATTCCTAGTATAGGTATTTCTCTCTGGGTATTCTCACCAGCACCATCTTCTTTTTTTTCTTATATAGACTGGCGCGCCATCTATTCTGCTATTTTCGTATAGCGCCATCTTTGTTGCCATCACTGTTTCTTCTGAATAAGTGAAGTTACATAGTTGCCAAATATTGCATAGCTGCCAAATTTAGACAGTATATTTTGCCATTTTCGGCGATATAATTCGGGCTGCATTTTTCGGAGATAGCCTGTGCAGAAGTGAGCAACAACGAACATTCAAGAGGCCGTACAGTACTAGCGGGATTTTTTATCCTTAAACTGCTGGGATAAGGTGATTCGTGTGTTGCACTTCCCACGGGTCTTATCTACCGCTAAATCTTTAAAGCCTTAATTGCTCTCGGATTGCGAAATAATCATTCCGTAGCAAAATGGCGAGCGTGAAGCTTGTGTTAAATGCTGTACTGAACTTTGTTGAGCGGGCGATGAAGGCTGGAAACCCGATAGACAGTATTGTCAAAAGTGCGGTTTCACATTTCTCCGATGCGGATATATTGGAAGCGAAAAAGGTGATTTGGGATGAAGCCGAATATGCGACGAGAGTGACTGCAAGAGACAAAAGTTCGGATAATGTCATTGACATAATGAAAGTTTTTAAGCTGTGTGACGAAAAAAACATTTCGCTCCCGCGGTTCGTATTATACCAACCTGATGACGTACCGATTATTCCAGGCGAAATAAGTGCAACTTTGACGAGAAAAGTGGGAGAGCTATGCCGAAAGTTCGACAGTTTCGTCGAGTCTGAGTACCAGCTGCGCAATCCCTATCACTCACGCGAGAATAACGGAAAGCATAAACAGACTTACGCCGTAGTTCTCAAGAATCCGCCCCAAGGACTGACTGATCCCGAATCACGGAAAGACTATTTAAATGGACTTTGCGGACAGACAAGCAGTGACATCGTCGAACTGAGGCCTCGTAAGAGTGCTTGGAGCGTTCTCGTGAAAGACAAAGCGACCGCCGATTCCATTGCACAGGCTATTACCAGTACCGATAATTCCGTTGTCGCGAGAGTAAAAAGCCCCTCTTTCTTCGGGATAATTCGCCACGTCCCTGCTAGTATTTCAGAAGAGGACTTACGCAGTTTAGTGTCGAAATGTGTCGAAGCTTCTGGAATAGGCAAAACCAGGTCATTCAAACTGAAATTTGATTCGCGGGAAGACCTACAGAGTGCAATCAAGTCTCCCCCCGTGATTGGGTATGAGCGGCTGCCGATTCACGAATACAAATTTATGCCAATCCAGTGCTACAAGTGTCAATGCTTCGGCCACGTAGCAAAGGCATGTCCAAATCCGCCAAAGTGCTCCCATTGCGCTGGTAAACACTCCAGCTCAAAGGACAATCCCTGCCAGAACCCCCTCAAATGTGCTCTATGTGGTTCGGCAAACCATCCCTGTTACAGTTTTAAATGCCCTGAAGCACAGAAAGCATTAAAACAATGAATAATCTTGAACTTAAAGTTGTATCATGGAACATGAATGGTGGAGTTCTGGCTAAACTACCTCTGGTTGAGCAATTAGTACAAGAATATGACGTAGTCTGTCTACAGGAGCACTTTCTTACAACAGAAGGACTTCAGCTTCTTGAGGTCAATGACAGTTTCAGCGTATTCAGTGTTCCTGCAAAGCGTTCTGGCAGAGGTAGACCCTCTGGTGGTATTTCAATACTGGTACGCCGAAGTCTTAATCCTTCCTTGTACAAGCAGTCTGATTTCTTCGTCGGTGTCCGCATTGCTGATACAGCCCTATTCTGTGTCTATATGCCCTCGGATTATCGTGACGATGAATCTGATACAAGATTCAATGTTGCTTGTGGACAGATTTGTGGAGCAGTTGACGGATGTGTTACGCAAAAACTGTCATGCATTGTAACCGGAGACATGAACTGTAACCTGTGCGACAACAGCCCAAGAACTCAGGTTCTGGTTGCTGCCTGTGAAAGTCTCCGTGTACTTGAAAATGACCTGGACTACACGTATGTACATAACTCCGGCTCTGTATCCTCCCTTGACTCAATGCTGTGCTCTGCAGATGTGAAGACAAACGGAAAATGTAGGGTAAAATTAAGCATCTGTGCTTCCGACCACCTACCTATCTCATCTGCGTTCTGTGTCATTAATAAACCTACTCAGCCCGATGAATGTCACCGTAAATGGGTGGTAAAATCTGAGTGGGGAAAAGCCGACTCTGCGCTTTTCAAGTCCGTGTATGATAATATACTTGAAAAGATAAAGGTCCCATTTCAACTGCTTCAACAAGGTTCACCTGTTCCCGATAATGAGAAGCAGATACTCCTGAACAATTACTGTGCAGAAATTACACATGCCCTACGCTGTGCCGAAAAGGCTGCAGTTCCGACACGAAAAGTTCGAATCGGAAGTGAAAATCCACAGTGGTCTCAGAATGTACAGTTGTCCGAGTCTTGTAGTCGATCTAAATTCTGGTATACACTATGGAACGAGTGCGGGCGCCCTCGTCAAGGTGTCTTGAATGATATCAGGCTATATACTAAGCGAAAGTTCGCCAAGACCCTTGCTAAACACCGAACCGACTTAATGGACCAGAATTGCAAAGTGCTTGAAGGTGACCCAAATGCAGTCTGGAAGTATATTAAAAAGAAAAGGGGTCCGAAATCTCGCAAAGAAGAAATTTTGCCAAGTGAAAGTGATTGGAATAAATATTTCACTGACGAATTCTCACCGCCGAACAAGGCTCTCGAGGAAGAGTTCGAAAAAGAGCTCGACTCCCTCCTAGCGTCAAATGAACGAAGTGTCGGGTTCGTTGTTACTGTCTCTAGTATCCGTCATATGCTATCTAAACTGAAAAAGAAGTATTCTCGAGGTGATGATGGTATTTGTGGAATGCATCTGGCTATTGGGGGTGACAGTGTGTTAAATCACCTTGCTCTTATGTACCAGATGATCTTTAACTGCGGTCTTGTCCCCGATGTTTTCTGTGTTGGCGTCGTTACACCAGTTCCCAAAAAAGGGAATGATCCCAGGAACTGTTCATCATACCGCCCCATAACTGTTGCGCCGGTATTCTGCAAACTCATGGAAATGCTTGTTTTTGATGACCTAAGTGAAGCTTGTTATACACCCGATTCGCAATTCGGGTTTAAGAGTGGTACTAGTCGCGAGCATGTTCATTCGTTGATAGCTAATCTTTTGCTCAGTGCTCACGATAATAATGATACACTTGTTCTAGCAAGCCACGATGTACGTAGAGCATTCGACTCCGGTATCCACGCACATATACTTAGTTCTGCTTGTAAACGCGGAGTTGACCGTTCGGTTGTCGTTGTATGGAGGAGCATGTATAGGAGACTGAGAGTGAAGATTAAAGTCCCCACTCATCGCGGTATGGTGGTATCCACCGTAGTTATACCTGTCCGTAAAGGTATCCGGCAAGGCTCCATTACTTCCCCTCCCCTATACAACAACAGTATTATCGTCCCTCAAGAATCTGCCAAAACGTGCTGCATATATCTAGGTATAGACGTGTCTCTCATCAATTACGCTGATGATATACTTAACGCAAGTAGGTCTGTTTCAAGGGTTGAGGATAACTACAATATATTGAGTGATGAATATGCTAAGATTGGGCTAGCTTTTAACGCTGCCAAAAGTGAAGTAGTTGTTTTTCGTCGCAACGCGAAAGATTCGACCCCGATTAGCGTGCTCCTAGGTGATACTGCGGTGAGCTCAAAGCCATCTCTCACTTACCTTGGACTGCCGATCGCTTCAGATCTGCGGTCTACTCGTGAAGCACTGGTTGAGCATTTTTCAGAAAAGGCACGCAAAGCATACGGACTACTCCTACCCTGCAAACGTATGTATAACCGCCATATACTCGGAAGGCTTTATTCCGTGTTCGTTATCCCGCATGTTCTGTCACTCTCGCCGTTTTGGTCTCTTTTCACCGAATCAGATAAGCGCTCAGTCCGTCGGGTTTACTATAAGTATGCAAAATATCTGTTAAGTGTTACGCCATGGGAGAGAAATTCAAGAGTTTCGAAAAATTACAGCGTTGCGGACCCGACTACTGCAGCTACTGAGCGAATCGTCCGATTTCGGCGTTCGCTCAATCCTGATCATGATATGTACCGAGCTATCGTAGGCTAGTTTGATTACGAGTTTAGTATGCTGTATATAGATTGTTATTGAAGTCTTGTTGTTTCTCTTATTGCGTTTTCTTTTTCTCTTTTTTTTTCTTTTTTTCATTACTCCGTTGTGTAACCTTGTGTTATTTATGATGGGAAATAAAAACCATTCATTCATTCATAGGCAACTGTCGTGAACCACTAATGCCGGTAAATCATTTGGATTCACTGTATATTGATCTTGATTGGCTGCAAACTCAGGGTCGCATTTTCTACAATATAATGTAACTTCACTCTTGTCATATCTCTTTGTATAGTCAATGATACTATTTGCATTCATATTATGAAATTCACGATTTTCAATCTGTCTATTTGAAGCAATATCACATACAGTGTTTCCAAATGATGAATCACATTCAGTAATTACCAAATAAATATCACTTGGTTTATAGTCATAATAGGCAGTGTCGTCACAACGATGACGTTGAAACCAAATTGTCTTGTTACCCCAACAGTTGAATCGTAGACCTGATTCTTCCTCCCAGAATAATTTAAATCCACGACGATACCAATCTCGTAGAAATAAACTAAAATCTCGTTTGGGATTCTTTCCAATCATACTGGGGTAAGTATTCTCCCACTGATCACATTTGTCATAGTGACAATTGGAGCACAGATGTCCTCTAGGGTGAGAGTCACAAATCTCTTCAAGACATGAATTACATCCTTTAATTTGTACTGCATAGTCTCTATGTAATTTACAAGGATTACATAATTTGGACTTTTCATTATAGTCATCAATAATTGTACAATTCTCACATTGTGTCCAACTGCCAAGAGTGTACATGCATAGTGGACATGTATAGAACATTTTTAGGTTTCTGATGTCAACTCTCTCACAGCTAAAACGAGACTGGTCATCCTCGTTTGATAAATTCAGAGGGAGGAATAGGATAGGAGTAACTCTGTGACGTCACCTCTTTCGAAGGGGGAGCCATCTACATTGAATCTATGGCAATGTTTTCAAAAGTATAACCCCGATATTATTCTGCTTTGTTCCAATATATATATCAGTGAATTGAGTATAAGCATTTCAGTCACATCGAAAAAGCTTCATACAATAGTCCAATGGGGGAGAATCAATCCCCATTATATTGTCAAGTGTTCCCCGAGAGCATATCTTTCTTTGAAGGAATAACTCAAGAAAATCATCATCCAAAATCAAAGGTTTTTCCATAGACACAAGATTCGATCTAATTCTCTCTTTCTCGAATTTATTCATTTTTCAATCCTATCACTCTGACTGCTGACTCTAGACTGACCATGAATCGTTAACCTAACATTCTAACAAAAAGAAAGGGAACATTTTTGATTTTGAAACAATTTTATTGTATAATTACAACAATAATACTAGACATGTACAATTAGCAATTGTCTTGGATATGCTTTACTAATGTACTTAAAGCACATTGAAGTCTATTCACATGCGCTATATCAACTTTTGCAGCGAAGCATAATTGATCCTCCATTTTAAATTTGCTCAAGGATATCACATATCTTGCATATACTTCATCCCATTCCAGACAAAGCCATGATCCTCTCGTGATATCCACCGCAATGTTTGGTGATCTTGAATTATTGCCACCAACTCCACTATCAACTTCTAATAGGGTAAACATTTCACTCATCATTATTATAAATATATCCAAATGAGTAAAGTCAAACTGTTCTTGCTCCTTTGAATTCTATTCACACACTAATAAAAACTATAGCAAAAATCCTTTCCTTATATTATCTGCAATCCTCTCCCGCTAATATTTCCAACTCCCTGATTGTCTTAGAAGGAGACACGTGATCCTGTTCTTGTCCTAGTCGATTACGCAATCTATTTCTCAGAAATCTAGTTCCCCTTCGATTACGTAAATCAATTTCTCAGAAATCCAGTTCCCCTCTTGTCCTAGTCGATTATGCAATCAATTTCTCGGAAATCTACTTCCCCTTCTTGTCCTAGATCAATACATCTCTTCCCCTTAATGCGCATATGCAAACTTCCCCCTGGAATCATTACACCTATACGAACAACAAATAAATTGACCTTAACCCCATTAGACTCGATCGATAATACTTGAATAAATTATGTAGGCTTGGTGTTAGACTCAATTGTAGATGGTAGCACGCAGTGTAATCCGAACCTCCTGATAGCTCCCTACTATTGATAGGGCCAGTGCCCTTATTAATAGCTGAAAGCGATCGGGGGGCGAATGCCCCTCCCCCTCCCATACCTATCATTTCCCCAAACACTTCCGATCAACATTTTGAAACAGCAATTTTGTTGAACGTAGTAAGGGTCCAGAAATTATGTTTTTGAGTATGGAATTCCCCCAGAGCCCTCAGGGTTAAGGTTGTAATTTATACCCTGGGGACACATAATGTCATATAGAAAGTGTTGCAAAAACTTCCAAAAGGGCTCTTTCGATTGGAAATTAAGAGGGATATTGCCCTTTTTAATCCGATCCATATTTTTATATAGCCATTTTGTACAACCTAGTTGAAAGGTCTGGAAATTATGTCTTTTAGAATGACAACCCTCTCCCAATAGCCCTCATGACAAGGGTCTTAAGTCATGCCCTTAGGGCTTTCTATAACGTTTTTATAGAAAGTTTTGTCGTAGAAGCTTCAAAAAAGACTTATTCGCTAGGAAATTGAGAAGACTAGTGCCTTTTTTATTAGTTGAAAGTGATTAGAGGGCAAATATCTCCCTCCAAGCCAATCATTTTCCCAAACATTTCCAATCAAAATTTTGATATAGCTATTTTGTTAAGCCTATCAGAAAAGTCTGGAAATCAAGTCTCCGAGGAAAACAAATCCTCCCAGCCCTGAGGACAAGGGTTGTCATCTATGCCCTGGGGACATATAGAATTTTTATAGAAAGTGTGGTCATATAGTTTATTACAAGTAATTACTTGGTATTAAAAAAAACTGTCTTCCTAATTTAGTAACTGAGATAAAAGAACACTTGAACAAGGTTTAGACCTTACTCATCAATCCAATCACCTAGGACAAAACAGTAGGCCTACATCCAAACCAATAGTAAAACATCCAGTCCAAAATAGAGCAAATTCAGCATTAATAAGCGTAAATCATTGTCGAAAAACCAAGCCATAGCACCTTAAGTCTACGAAGTTTAATGTTCCCCAAGTAATCACTACATTTCAGGGCTCCTCAGAGGAAAACTCACTTGCCTATATAGGTTTTGGCGCTTCAATTTCCTTACCCAGGCAAATGAGCGCGCCTGCCATAGAACCATGTGGCATACGCCTATGTAGTATCACCTGTGGAATATCTACGAACAATACAATACCCAAAAATATAAAAATACACCCAAAAAATTTTTCAAAGCTTCCATCACCACCTAGAACCGTCAAAATATATTGATAATTTTTATTATACTTATTTAAAAGCTGATTATATTGAAAACTCAGTTTTTAAATTGCCAAGCAAGTTTAATGGTGGAAAAACCTCTTACGATTAATTTATGGCTAAGTGTTTGACTTCTACTTTTAAAATCAATGTATTTAGTACAAAATTTTGCATATCAAAATTGCTGGGAAAAATACCATGAATATATTATATTTGAATGTATATTACTTTTAGAAAATGGGAAATAAACTATTTCAAAATTTAAATCATCTGTTTTATTACATAATTTAAAAACTAATGTGTTATTAGGTGCAACATTAATATCTAAATCTAGAAAATGGCCATAATTTCCTTTCCCGTTGCTGGGTTCCTGCTTTATCTCTGGTGGGTATATCTTCTTAGAAATCTCTAAAAACTCTGCACAAATTATCACCAGAAGGTTATCTAAATATGTTTTTATTATTTGAAAGCAAATATTTTCTATTACTTGAGTTCTTTTTATCAATCATAAAATAATATTCTTAATAGCTTAAAAACCTGTCCGCTATAAATGGACTAACATTGCCCCCCAAATTTTTTTAAAAGTATTAAATAGAATAAATTCTAGTAAATCGTAAATCATATCTAAGCTATAACATCTTGAACTAGTGGTACTGGTAAGGAAATTAGTCCATCTAGCCATCTTATTACACGTATCAATTTTTTAAAAAGCCATATTGGACAAGAGAAAGGCCTTTTTATTATTCTTTATTAAATTTACAAATACTAAATTAATTGGTAGATTTGTACTTTTGGCTGAAACTAAAGCCAAAGAATTTATTACTTGCAGTGAATTATTGACGCTCTAATATGGATTAAAATTAGATTTTTTTTTAATTCCCAAGCAATATGACATAAATTTATAATTTCCCCTAAAATATACGACAGGTCAATCACTACAATTCTGGTAGGGCATCTGGCTGCATCTACAATAAAACGTGGTTTCGGGGGATTCTTAGGAAATTTTGCCGTCCAATATAAAAAGGGAAATTTTTATCATTATCATTAACATTAATATTAATTTTTTTTAAAGTATATCTTCTATTCCGTTCAATAAACTATTATAACATCTTGAACCTTTTCATATGTATTCGTTGTACTTAGCTCCTTTGATAAAACATCACGATATAGCTTCTAACAAATTATTGCAAAATTATTGTTCACTTTATCAATAGGTAAAATTACAAAATCCTTCTCCAACAAAGATTAATTTCTGCTCGTTTCGAGTTTGACTTATTTTAATTTCTGTTTGTGTTGGGTTTCATTTATTTATGGATGTATTGACTCCCAGGCCCTAGGAAAGCTTATCCTCTAAATTTCAGAGACTTAATTAGTTATTTTTAGTCTCTACAATCTATTTTCGACGCAAGCAAATAGAAAGTAAGATTTTCGTTTTTCGACAAAAAGAACTTCAGGGAAAGAGCTGGAATTTTTTGTAGCTTACAGTTGGTCTTGTCAGGTTAAGAGGACTATTTTGATCTAATTTAATAATGAAATACTATGCTTTTAGGAATTTCAAAAATTAACATGAGCTCTTATAGGAAAATGAGGTTTTTCGTAAATGTAAATTCGGGGGATAATTTTTTCGGTCTGAAAATATCAAAAGGCCCTAACAGGTCGAATGCTGCTTCGAATGAGTCCTCATTAACCCGGATCCGTTGCCCACTGTGGCCTGTAGGCGTGGCTAACAAAAAAAATAATTTGATGAACATTAAGTGGGTATATCTGGTTTTTGGAAAACAGGGAAGGAGTGATCGAATTGAGCTGAAATTTTGAGAATAAATTTCCAGGCCCTAAGAAAGCTTATCCTCTAAATTTCAGCCCGATCGAACAACGTTAAAGGGGGGCTGTGGTGGGAGGGTCAAAACTTCCGGCCCCCCCATGAAGATAAAGTCGGAGGGGGTTGAAATTTTACATGTTTCTTAGTTTGGGCTTAGGCTACAAAATGCAATCACCGCCGTCTCTGCACCAGGAATAGAATACCAT
This sequence comes from Artemia sinica, assembly GCA_027921565.1. Taxonomy (NCBI): domain Eukaryota; kingdom Metazoa; phylum Arthropoda; class Branchiopoda; order Anostraca; family Artemiidae; genus Artemia; species Artemia sinica. Next base: position 36,752,577 of record CM051268.1, read on the forward strand.
ATATTTAAATTACAAGATTCTTTCCTTCTAAAGATGATTCGGGCAGATATTAAACGTTCCCTAATTGAGTTCAAATACCGCTTCCAAGAGTCTAAATTTTTAATCAGCAAAAAGATAAACTGCGTTCTAGCTTCAATCAAACAACGACGCTAGTCGTTCGAATTTCGCTAAGATAACTAGTAGCAAAAAAAAAATGCTACGTACGATATTTCTAAGGAAGTTTAAATGGCAAAAAACCGTGTGAATGCTTGAATCATCAAAAATATTTAAAAAAGATTATTGGACGAAAGATTTACATCCTTGGCCCTCTTGAGCCAATGGCGGGCAGTCCTTACAGCGCAGGACGAAACAACTGCGTTTGGTAGTGGGGTAAATGTGCCTTTTAATTTTAATCTTTATTCAGATCCGAAACGATTAGTACCTTAGAACTAGAGAGATTCAGACGAATTTATTGTATTTTGGTCACCGTTATTGTCATAGAAGTGACCCGTTCCTGTGCAACTAAGCATGTAAGTTCAATAAATCTATTGTCTTTTTATCTGTGTTTATTTCATTTATATGTCTGCGTCTAGTCCAATAATAGGTAATTAGTTCGTAAGTCTCCAAGGTAAATGCTCCCAAAGGAATCTGATCTCCAGATAGCCCGAGAAGAAAATTTGACTTTCTCACAACTCTTATTTTTTCAAACAATAAAAAACTTCAGCGTAAAGAGCGAGGCGTTGAGAAGGGGACAGCCCCTTTCATATACGGAATAATTTCTGTTCGTTTTAAGTTTTAACGTCGTTCCTTACTTTCAGTTAAAAAAAACTTTTTTTTATTTAATTACAATAAAAGTTGAAGCGGATATGTTGGGACCCGTATCGAGCTTGATAAAAAATTAATTTAAAAAAAACCAAGTTTTTCCGAGGGAAGCAAAGAGCAAAGGTGAAACTTAAAACGAACAAAAATTATTACTTAACAGCCTATGTAAAATATATCAATAAAACTAGTGCAAATAAATCACTGGTGATATTTCCTTACATTTTTTATATTACAGAAAACTAGCACTTTACTGAAAACTCAAAAGCCAAGTATTAAAAACGAGAATATGAATTTAGGAGTCAAAAGTAAATACGTAGCCTCACAACAACAAACTAATCTATAACGCTTTTCGTAGTCTTACAGGAGCTGTGATATGAGTAACTTTCAGAATACAATTAAAATTATCTTAAAAACTTAGGCATAAAAATAATTAGTTTACAGTCATTAGAAACCATTAAAAATAATGGATTGATTTATCGGGTAACATCTTGGTCCCACTTAGCATTACACGAAATGAAGAGCACATCAACAGTAATATGGGCTCTGGAGATCCAGTTATTTCTCTTTATAAAATGGAGAATTTCAAGTTGTGATACAAATTTTAAAGCGAGTCTGTAGTCTTAATACTAATAAGATTCCATCAGTTTGAATTTGTCGACAAAATAATCATGAAATGTCTTTTTCAGATCCAAAATGACAGTTAATCATTGAACTGAACTGAGGTGAGCAGAGGTGATGCCAAATTAAACGAAAAAATAAATAAATAAAGAAACAATCAAAATGCTTTACTTTTATGCTGTTAAAAGTGCCCTTAAATGTTTATTTTTACCATACCAAAACTCTTATATTGTTTTGTGTTTTCAGTAAAGCGCTAGTTTTCTGTAATCTTACAAACATAGAGAAATATCACCAGTTAATTTATTTGCACTAGTTTTATTGATATATGTTACATAAGCTGTGAAGTAATAACTTTTTTTCGTTTTAAGTTTCAACTTTGCTCTTTACTTCCCTCGGAAAAACTTAGTTTTTTTAAATTAATCTCTGCTCGTTTTTGATTAAAATTTAGTTTAGAAACAACACTGCCATGATCTTTTTTGTTTTATGGAACAACTTCTGTTCGTTTTAAGTTTTAATGTTGCTCCTTAGTTTCAGTTCAAAACTTATTTTTTATATAGTTTCTAATCACCTCCAATCTAGGGAAAAATAGTGTCGTTTCTTTTTGTATTTTTTTTTTTAGGAAGAATTAGACCTTTAATTAGTTGTTAGTAGCACTTAAGAAAGTAGCTCCAGGTGAGTAGCTTCGGCACAAAAGGTTAACTAAGCGGACAGGTTTACACATCGACATGCTCGTGGGAAATTTTGCTAGCTCAACAGAAATTTGCCTTTATAGAAAAATGTCCCTAATTACAAAAGCCATTCAATGGCATTAGTGCTAGAAGATCATATATAATCTACGCTGAAATCCAGCATAATTGAGAAAAGGGCCTCTTCTTTTCCTTCTCCTCTTTTCATTATAAGGAAACACCCTGCCAGTATAAATGAGGCCATTGCCAGTATAAACAGAGACAACGTTTAATTTTTAATATGTTTACGAATAGCCAGTAATACGAGTATGAAAGACAAATAAATAAAGACTCGTAGTATGAAAGACAAAGACTTCCTAATCCCTCGAACTTCAGATATTTTGCAAAACTTATCGAAGGAAACGTTCGACAGTGGACTTGACTCTCGCCGTGGCTTCCAATTTTTATAGCTGAAAAGTATTAGAACTCCTTTCATTCCCATCATCTTTAACTGGTCGTAACCATTGCTACACAAAAAGTATGTTTAGGCCAAGGCTTTCACTAGTTTCATGGATAAGTTATTTCCAGAAAGTTATTGTTCCTTCATTTTCCCTTTTTCGATGATATATTTTCTAAAACAGAACCTCCGAACCTAATGAGCATTTATTTCCCGTCAAGATATTTTTCACGCGTTTAAAACTCACAGCATTAAATTATTATCTTCTAAATCATAATTTTCTAAAGAACCTATTCCGGTGTTAAGGTTCATCGTGTCGCCTGGCAAATTAGACCTTAAATATCCAAATTGGTTGCTATAGAAAAAAAAACAGAAAAGCCTGAAAATGTTTCTGAATTAAGATTTCAATTAGGACGAATTAACTATTATAAATACTGTTCTTTGTCAGGAATAGGATGACGGAACGATGAGAGTCGTTTGTTCTTTCAGCCGAGTTTTCTCTAAACCCTTTTACAAGTTGTCTTCTATCGTTAGGGAGCCATACCGCTTATATGAAACTCTAAAAAGCTCTCAAATTAAGAATTATTTGAAGAAGATTGTGTAATATTTATGCGGATGCTAAAATTTTAAGTATTTATGTAAACACTGGGATCTTTCTAGCCAGATTTACCGGGTATCATTACTGATGGATAATCCTTTATATGCGTTTAGACATATTCCTGTATCTAAGATGATAATTAATTTTTTATTGAGGCCAAGTCGGGAGATAATAGACGGCAGTCAGACCTTATATCTGGTTCATAACGAACTAGAATTTTTAGCAGCGGGCGTTTTTAATGGTAATCCTAATGTAGATTACCTAGGTCTGAGAGCTGAGGAATTAAGCCACGGACAATTACAGGATCCCGAGACAGGACTTATTATTGATTTATTGAAAGAGCCGGATGTGTCCAAGAACTACCGTGCTCAAGAGAGGAGCTCCATATATAATAAGCCCGCTAGGTCACAAGTGGATACTGATCCCACACTCCTGGTGTGAACCAGGGAACCAGAAGGATTGGCCAATCTGCGGTGACCATAGTGTCTACCTCATTTGTAATTTTGATCATATGGATATTAAGAAAAGAATATGATATATGATAAAGTCTTTTTGTGGTTTATTCTTGTTATTAAAAATTAGTTTCAATTGATGAAAGTCTGTAGAGAACAGAGTATGCTCCGAATAACCATTCTACACTAAACCAAAGAGCCCGCTCTAAACCATCTATTCAGATAGTTTTGCCCAGAATGATGATTCCAGGCATCTTAGAATTATTTCACGATTATTTATTGTTCAGTAGCCATACTGGTTACGATAGAACTTTGTGGAAACTCCGACAGTTTTGTATTTTTGAAAAAAAGGCTTTCGTTATTAAGGAATTTGTTGTTAATTTTGAATTGTGTAACCGCGTAAATAATGAAAACAGAAATAGAAAAAAATATTTAAACCTCTGAGAAAAAAATGACTAAATTGCATTTTTTGTTTGGGGAACTAATTATGCTGTTATAGCAAAATGATTCCAATACTACTAAGGGACCACAAATATATTAAGACGGGAAAACTGGATTTCAATTTACGAGTGGACTGGTCGACTGAGTCTAATGGTCACTAGATGAAATGACAACATTTCAATTCATTAGAATCGATCTGTTTCCTGCTTTCTTCTTTTACTCTTAGCCCCAACGGAATAGATGTAGTTAGTACTTAACATTGAAAGAGGGTGATGGATTTAGTTATGATTGCTGGTTTGGTCATGTTTTAGCTTGATGTTCGGATCATGTGCGATTCTTCCCTAGTTACTAAGATTCTATTAACTTCTAAGCACCACTTAAAATAATAATTATGTATGTACTAATTAATATATATATATATATATATATATATATATATATATATATATATATATATATATATATATATATATATATATATATATATACAGATTAACAAGTTGAATATATACCTCTAAATAATATTTAACCTTTTTAAACTATTTTACTTAAAAGAAAAATGATAATCGTTTTGTATATATATATATATATATACAAATCGTTTATATATATATATATACATATACAAATATTATATATATATATATATATATATTATATATATATAATATATATATAATATATATATATATATAATATATATATATATATATATATATATATATATATATATATATATATATATATATATATATATATATATACAAATCGTTGATAATTGTTTTGTATGTATATATATATATATATATATATATATATATATATATATATATATATATATATATATATATATATATATATATATATATATATATTATATATATATATATATATATATATATATATATATATATATATATATATAAGAAAAATGATAATCGTTTTGTTGTCCTTATTCTCTTCAATGGCCTTGAATAAAAGAAAAAGGAATCGTGTTGTAGAAAGGTTCTACGTTTCTTAATGACAAGATTAGACACGATCGTAGATGTGAGGAAAATAGAACAAGCACCGCAAATGATAAATAGTATTAATCATTAAAGACTAAAGAACAGAAGCTACCTTCATCTGATAATCTTCTGTCGATTAATGGTCTTTAAAATTTTCTTGGCCACTTAATCCTTCAATAGCGCTGCAGTCTAAAATTCAATTGATTTTCTATTGCTGCATACTAATTATGTTTTTAATTCTGTGTTTTTTTTCTATTCTTGTCTTTCATGATATATGCTTATAAAGGCCAGCGTAAATTAGTGGGGCCACTATAATAGCTTTCTATAATTATTTGAAGGTATCAGCATAATAATATCTTTAAAAACGTTTATGCAAGCTTATATTACATTTTCGGATTTTATAAGAAATGTCCTTTAATTTTAGAATTATTATAGACTTACTATGAATTTTGTTAGAATCCGGCTCATGCTAATGCCCATGAAAGTATAATTGAACCCGATGAACTTATTTGCAAACATATACAAACCCTTTCTTAGAATTATTGAACTTAGCTTCGTTTTTTTGGCAAATAAGGGGGATGCATGGATTATAGAAATACACTGACCATGGAAGCCAGTTGGGGTTATAGCTTTGCTCAAGCTTCTTGTACGCATATAGAACGTAAGTCTGGCAAGACAGCTAAACCTTAAAGATTGTGTTATTGTAGACCAAAGACTGGCAGAATCAATTCAAGCTAATTGGGTATATGGGAGTGTTGTTATTGACGTGAAAAGTGAAGATCACATATATTAGGACCATCGGCCCTGGGAATGTGAGGGCTATGTTAAACCCAAAGGTGTATTTATTAGACCTTTCATTGTTTCGGAACAAATGACAACTCAGAATTTGGATCAAATATCATGGGACCACACGAGGGGTCAGATAGGAGAAAAGGGCATGTGAAGAAGGCTGTGGTTATCCTCCAATCACTTTCATCTTCTCTAAAGAACGCTAGAATTTTTAATATTAAACCCATGAGCTGCTAGTGTGCTGCCTCTGATCAGCTATCTCACCCGTTCGAGTTTACTGCTTTTCTTCTTTGTATTTTAAGTATATTACAAGTGATCTACAGTGTTTTTTTTTTTTTTTTTTTTTTTTTTTTTTTTTTTTGAATAGGTTCGATTAACTAATAATAATTTTCAAATCAAATGGAGAGAAAAGTCTTTTAAAGAAAATTGAGATTGGTTGTGTGTGTTTAGTCTAGGGGTATTTATTTTAAGTTCCAATTGAAGCAAATTTCACATTTCAAACTATGAAGAATCAAAAGAGGGTAACTTACTTGTAAATGTATTATTTTTAATAGAGTCAATTTCATTGTTCATCAAATCAACCCAAATCAAACTGCGATTTGATGTAAATGATAGCCAGTAATCTCCAAGACCAGACAATTTGTTCCCGTTCAAATGTAAGGATGATAAATCTGTTGCCCCTTCAAATGCAAATGGTTCAATTGAACTAATCAAATTGTAGCCTAAATAAATGTCTGATAAATTTGGGAGGAGGGGCAGAGAGGTTACTTCTGTAATGCTTGTAAAGCAAGATGGAGTTTGTTCAACAGCTGAAAGCCCTCTAGCATATTGAAGTCAAAGGAAGATAGTGCAGGGCTTCCATATATTTCTAATGTTTTCAGCCCCGCCTTCATGTTGTCGAATACGCCAACATCGATTGATGTAATTTGATTATTACCAAGATATAGATTATCGGCAGTTTTGTCTGTGAAAAAATCAGCTGTTATAGATCCAATATCAGAATGCCATATTTCAATAGTTCTCAAATTTGGCTTGTCAAATTCTCTTGCAAAAGCTGCTTTGATGGTTGTTGCATTTGAATCTCTACAGGTGACCGTATAGCGTCGATCAAGAATGTCTCCCTCTGTACATTTGCATGGGCCTAGCAATATGGCATCAGGACAGGCAGTGAACCCCGTAGTCACTAGACAAGCAAATATAGCAGTGATCCGGAACATTCTGAAAGGCATTTAAAGAAAATTACCTCAAGGCCAAAAATATTTTACTTAAGCTGGCTTATATTTTATTTACAAAATACATAGAATAGTATAGTATTTTTGGTACTTGGGCATTATATGGGCCTTTCTAAAAAGTCAAGTTTGGTTAATGCTAATGAAATAAAACAAAATAGGATAAATATAAAATAGTTTATAAAGAAATTTGGACTATATATTTGCAAATTAGGGGGGGGGAGGGGGTAAAGCATAGCATATATTAAATACGTAACCTAACCTAGGTACCCCCGCTAAACCCCAAAAAATAGCAGTTTAAATATCGTATACGCAATGAAAACCACGCTATAGATGGCTTTACTCTATAGCCGTCTCTTGAATTAACCCGTCAAAAAGGGTTTTTGTGACTGGTTTCCTTGTAAAGGCCCTTATAGTGCCAAAGTATCGCATTTTCTAATTTAACCAGGCGTTTTTTTTCTATATCTATGGTCCATCATGCACCACCTGTTTACTTCATGTAAAAAAAAGCTTTCCATTATCGGAGCCGAAAAAGCTTAACACTTAGAATGGAAATTCCTGTTGTTTTTACTGGTACCAAAAACAAGGAATAAACTGTGGGCCAAATATGCAAGATGTACAATACAGCTTTTTATTCCAATTATCATTTATCCTCCATATTTCAAGAATCTTAAGAAATTTCAAATTTTAACACCTGTAAACCGTATGAATGCATGATGTACACTAAAATATTTCCAAGGAATTCCGCTTTACCGATCCAAAAGAAGATTTATACACGAAAAAAATTACATATTTCATCACAATTCAGCTTATCCAAGAATTTGAAGCTTCATATAGAGAGCAACAAGCCCAAATATCAGTAGAATGTAGATAATTTCTTAAGCCACATTGGCCTGACATCACCTAAAGAAAGAAAAACAAGCACAAATGGGGTTTTTATAGGCCAAATGAAAATACTGAAAAAACAAAGCGAATATTTCGAGAGGACAATCGCCTCTCTTCTTCAGCGCGAAACGAAACGATGTATCCAAGGAAAGTGCCGAAGAGAAAAAAAACAACAAAAAACAAACGCGGAAAGTCAATGTGAAAAGAACCAAAAAACCAAAGAAAAAAACCAAAAACTTAAAAGGTGAATAAAAATCCAAAAATAAAAGCCAAAAATTAAAAGAATTAAAGCCAAATACCTAACAACCATAAAAGCGAGTTATTCGCCAATATCCGCGATTTGCACAAAATCCAAAAAAAAATATAACTTCCATCGACGGATACTAGCGAACAACTGACAAAGAAAAGGAAACAATTCATTCACTCAAAAAACAAAACGAACCAGCAATTAAATAAATTGGAGAACTATGTCATTTGATTTCAGATTTTAATTAATACATTTTTTGCAGACACCCTTTGAGACCTAAGGGGTCGTTCACGTGTTTGATTAGATGACTGGGAAAGTGGTTCAAGGTTTATTTCAGGGATAACTAAAGTATCGGCTTCTCTTTTGAGAAAACCGAAATATGACTCGTTTATTCTTAAATCCCCGGAATCTCTGTTTAAAGCTAGACCTAAATGTTGGTATTAATAAATTTCAACAGCTTCTCTATAGTGCTGAACAATACCTTTGTCATGCGAAATAAGACTAGCTTGATTAAACAAAATACTATGGTCTGGTTTTTCAAAAATGTGCTCTGCAAGGGCAGAGTAAAAATTTTCTGTTTTTTTCCGCTTTTTAAGTGTATTATTAATTGAACTAGAGTGCTGAGTTAATCTATCCGTTAGTCGCTGATCAGTTCTTCCGATATACCAAAGACCACACGAACAAGGAATTCTGTAGACACCGGAGTTTTCACCTATCGGGATAGGGTCTTTACCTTGATAAATTTGGGACCTGATAGTTTTTCTGGGTCTATAATAAGTGTAAATGTTATTTTTCCTTAGATTTTTGAAATGTGGTCTGAAACCCCTTTAACGTATGGGAGACCAAGATAAACTGAATTTTCCCTTTGATTTGTGTTTTCTGTGGAACTATCTGATAATCTTTTAATGCGTTTTGCAATTACAGAATTTATTAAACTAATTGGATAACCATTCCCCAATAAAATATCTCTAAGGTGGTTGAGCTCTAAATCCAAGAAACATGTTGAACAAACTTTCAATGCTCTAGCAACTAGAGAAGTGACAACTCCTCTTTTCACAGCAGGAGAATGATTAGAGGAATAACTTAAGTAACGGTAATTATGGGTGGGTTTTCTATAGACACTAAACTCGAAACATGAATCATTTCAGTGCACCAGAACATCTAAGAAAGGAAGACGCCTCTCTATCTCTGATTCCTGAGTAAATTTCAGTTTTGGATCCAAGGAGTTGAGCAAGTGAAGAAAAGAACCCAGTGACTCGTCACTATGCTCCCATAAATAAAAAATGTCATCTTTAAAACGAATTCAAAATTCAGGTTTACAAGAACTTTGCAAAATAGTCCTTTCTTCAAGGTCTTCCATGAAGATATCAGCCTGTATTGGGAAATTCTTATCAGTTATAATTCGCCCACTAATTCAGGCTCAAAAATCCTATATTAAAAATTCCACTGATTTTGTTTCCAAGGTAAAGCACGTTTCGGTTAACCAAATACAAGAATTGGCAGTTTTGATGCAGATTCAATGTATACCAATTGTGATCCTCAAAAGGCCGAACTGATTTTGGAGCAAATACTGAATTCTAACACACCTATATCACAAAAATCTACTCTTTGGAATCAGACTCTTCTTTCGCTTACAGCCCTTTGTAACAGGACTTCTTTTTACTTCCATTATAGAGGCATTTTTTATAGACAGAAATATGGGCTCTCCATGGGTGCCCCCCTTTCTCCAATACAGGCTGATATCTTCATGGAAGACCACGAAGAAAGGACTATTTTGCAAAGTTCTTGTAAACCTGAATTTTGGGTTCGTTTTAAAGATGACATTTTTTATTTATGGGAGCATGGTGACGAGTCTCTGGGCTCTGTTCTTCACTTGCTCAACTCCTTGGATCCAAAACTGAAATTTACTCAGAAATCAGGAATAGAGAGGCGTCTTCCTTTCTTAGATGTTCTGGTGCACCGAAATGATTCATGTTTCGAGTTTAGTGTCTATCGAAAACCCACACATAATGACTGTTACTTAAGTTATTCCTCTAATCATTCTCCTGCTGTGAAAAGAGGAGTTGTCACTTCTCTAGTTGATAGAGCATTGAAAGTTTGTTCAACACGTTTCTTGGATTTAGAGCTCAACCACCTTAGAGATATTTTATTTGGGAATGGTTATCCAATTAGTTTAATAAATTCTGTAATTGCAAAACGCATTTAAAGATTATCAGATAGTTCCAAAGAAAGGCTTTAATTCTTTTAATTTTTGGCTTTTATTGAATTTTATTCATCTTTTAAGTTTGTGGTTTTTCTTTGGTTTTTTGGTTCTTTTCACATTGACTTTCCGCGTTTGTTTTTTGTTGTTTTTTTTTCTCTCTCTTCGGCAATTTCCTTGGATACATCGTTTCGTTTCGCGCTGAAGAAGGGAGGCGTTTGTCCCCTCGAAATATTCGCTTTGTTTTTTCAGTATTTTCATTTGGCCTATAAAAACCCCATTTTTGTTCGTTTTTCTTTCTTTAAGTAGAATGTATTTATGGAATTTGCTTGCCTTATGTTCCTTCCTCTGCTATTTGCTTGCCTTACGTTCCTTGGCACCTTTCCAGAGCATATACTTATGAATTTGCTAGCCTTATGTTCCTTCCTGTACTATTTGCTTGCCCTATGTTTCTTGGTACCTCTCCAGAGCATTTACTTATGGATTTGCTTGCCTTATGTTCCTTCCTATGCTATTTCCTTAATGCCCTAGGAATTACCATGCTATTTGCTTAATGCTCTACACCTTTTCAAAGAGAGTGAGCACCCCCTCATATGGCCTTATACTTTGGGTAGATTATGTTCCATTTCAAGCAAAGTCATCAAACACATTTTGAAACTATAGTTGAGATTGTATAGTGCATGCAGAAAAACACTAGCTTAGAAATTTAGGACTTTTTTCTCATGAGAAAGATGGAGTTCAATGACGATTTACTCCTCTCTCTCTCTTTATCTCACTCAATTTGTTGTTGCCAGCTCAGTTTCATTGTGGCAGTGAGAGTGTCAACACACATGAAAAAAATGTTCCATACATGTCCGCTATGCATGTACACACTGAGCAGCTGGTCCTCATGTGAGAAATGTACAATGATGGATGAGAATGATGAAAATTGCAGATTATGCAACCCCGTTTAAATTGCATAGAGGATATGCTGTACATATTAAAGGTTGTAATTCCTGTCTTGAAGAGGTGTGTGACTCTCATCCTAGAGGGCACCTATGCTCCAATTGCCATTATGATAAATGTAATCAATGGGAGAATACATATCCTAGTATGATTGGAAAGAATCCTAAGCGTGATTTTAGTTTATTGCTAAGAGATTGGTATCGTCGTGGCTTTAGAATGTTCTGGGAGGAGGAACCGGGTCAGCGATTCAACTGTTGGAACAACAAAAGATTTTGGTTTCCACGTCACCGTTGTGATGACAATGGCTACTATGATTATAAGCCCACTGATTTTTATTTGGCTGTGATGGAATGTGATTCGCCACTTGAGGACACTGTTTATGAGATTGCTTCAAATAAGCAAATTGGAACATGTGAATTCTACAAAATGAATGAGAATAGTATCATTGACTATACAAAGAGATACGATAAGAGTGAAGTTACACTCTATTGTAGAAAATGCGACCCTGACATTGCAGCACATCAGGATCAGTATACTGTGAATTCAGATGATCTACCTACATTAGTTGTTATCGACAAATACTTATACCTAGTAGAAGATGAAATCTAAACGAGTAGAAAAGTCGTTTTTATCATATACGTACATTATTTTTATGATTAAACAATTTATCATACATTTCTAGAACATTTTATTCGTAGAGCACTAAAATCAATATTAAACACGCTTTTAAGTATATTTTCCTCTAAAAGTCGTTCAATCGAGATAAGTCAACATAGATGTCGAGAAACTACTTGTAGGTATAGCCGCGACATCTGAACATTAAAAATAGTAGTGCATGAAACCCACATGTCTTAGTCGTTAAATCCTGTACTCTCCTTTGATTTTGAATAATAGTTTTCCCACTGCTTTCAATAAAGTTTCTGATGTATGGGGTGTAGAATTTATATGATAGGTCAAGCAGATCAAAAAATTCAATATTCTTCGCTGTTTGAAAGATGCATAGCCAATGGCCTGTCTTCAAAGTCGATGGACTGCTATTAACAATGATTAGGGCATTGTTAAAACTTGAAATTTTTTCAATGAAGTCCAATGGTATGCAATTGGACTTGTACTGGGACATGTACGGATCCATACTAAATAGATTGATTATTTGGTTTGTGTTCATGGTATTAGGTCTAGTAGCACACTGCCGTCGGTTGTGATTTCCCAATAGGTTTTAAATTGACTCAGTGATATTAGAGTGATACTTTCAGTCAAAGCATCGGTAAATGTACACCCTAAACGTACATTCCCTGTTCGTACTATGCTCATATTCTGGGTCCCGGACAAGTCCAAAACAATTACGCCATGATTTTTTGAAAACATTGAAGCCGTTATTCCATTTTCAAATAGTTGGGAGTCATGATCTAGGGATTGCATGGTCAACTCATACAGAGTTCTATAGCATTTTTTGTCAAATGATAGAGTGTACAGTGGAATACCATTCACTTTGCACACAAGGATAGATAGACCGAAAAAATTAAAATCATGGGGGGATTCAGTCCAGGATCCAACGGCTCTGCCACTCTTCACAAAGGCCAAAGCGAGTTTTGATGGGATTTCTCCATTGATAAATGATGAGTCGGTACAGCTACGAAAGCCGGTGGCAATGTGACGTTGATTGGTGATTGTATAAGGGAAAAGAAGTTTAATGTTGCTGCCATTAGCTCTTAGCTTTTCCACTGCCAATGCAACAGAGCTCATAACCTACTGTTTTTGGACATGGAGAGTTGCCGATGTGATATTGACATTTGCATTGGGTGCTGCAGGAAGTATTTTTCTCAAAATGAAATTCGACGGGGCTAGTTGCAACTTTATGTCAATCTTGACATTGGGGGGTAACCATTGGAATATATTGAATATCTCATGATTTAATTTTCCAACCAGATAATACTCCTGGGTCACTGCAGTAGTCAACTCACCGTCAGTATCAGCACCTGATCGATATTCATAACCCAAGGATTGACCTCTCAACTCCTTATACGCCTTTGGTGTCATCATTATAAACTGTATGTAGCTTGCATAGTTGGATAAGTTATTGCTAGTGCTCAACTATGTTCCATTAATAAATACATTAATTTGTTTGAACAGATTGTGTAGAATACATTTTTCGTAGGAGAGACCATCGGCAGCAGTTGGAGTTGTATTATCTGACTTTTTCTTCACCGCAACATTTAAATAAATAAATGTTTATGAAAAATAAATAAAATAGTCTTCATTGGAAAATATTTGAAAGTGTATATTTTCCGAGAGGGGTTGCTGGGGATGAGATTGTTCATAGTAGCCATACTTGACACTGACATCAACATTTTCAGCATTGAACAGATTCAATGAGGAACTGATTGATGGATGTGATTCCTTGTGAGCGAGATATGCCATCTTAAGAGAAGAAATCCTTCTTTGATTTAACAATCTTTTTCTTTTTCTTTGTCTTATTAGTCTTCGTTGTTTTATTTCTCAAAGTCCTTGTTGATGTCCTTTACTTCCCGCCTGGGTAGAGACTGATGACCGAATGACGCGCACGCATCCTTTTCAATCCCTTCCCATTTTGCTAAGATTTTAATTGCTCACCAACGGCTCTTGCTGAAGATATAATATTTTCCTTAACACTCTCGTTGAAATTCTTACCTTGAAATTCTCGTTGACCCCCAGTCCTGTAGTGTTGAGGCAGCAAAATTTGATGCAGCAGGTACAAGATATTTTCTGGCAAGCAGTAGTGCAGAACGAAACAGCCTAGCAAACCAGCTACCATGACCATAGCCAGACAGTGTAGTACGCCCCTTGTAGTAGTCCAATCCATTGCCTATTTGACGTGGACTCAGGGCACCAACATAGCAATCAAAATCGGGAGAGACAAATGGAATTCTTCTATTGTTCATTTTAGGTGGTGCTCGTGACGTCGAAAATGGGTCCAAAATGACATGTAATCACTGCTAAACCTTTTGTTATTGTTAGAGGATCACGCAATTCACTTCTTGGTGTTAACTGACAGAGTTCTAAATACGAAGTGTTTACAGGAACATACTGAAGATGCTTTATAGTATAGTGATGAACAAGTTCATGGTTTGTTTTTCGTTCAAGAACACGTAGGAGGGGGACATTTGAATTACCAACTCTTGACGTTTCCACAAAGGAAGCATAGAGAAATATGCAAGAGTCCGAGGCGAAACCAGGCGAATAATCAGCAAAAATAACTTGATCCATCCCGTAAACAGTGCCAGCGTTTTCCCCATTGATCATATCAGTGTCATTTCAGTGTCAACAGGTGAGGTAATGTAAATCCTATCGTGTTCCATTGAATAATTAAATTGGAATGTACCAAACCTACGATATGAGATTTTTCTATTGATTGTACGACACAAATCTGTCATATCATCATATTCAATGTATTTCAATTTGACATGTTGAATTCACTAGATTTAAGTGCTTCAACCCATTTATACTCGACAAAGAGTGACCAATCGAATGGTATAACTTATATGTCATACACACGATCCTTTCTCAGGATGTCATACGTATTTTTGTGAATCAGTCGACTAGAGCCACTTCATACGCACCGTCAAATTTGATTGCGGGGTAGAATTTCGTCCAAAAATCACTTGTTTTATTCAAACCATTGTAGAGAGGATCGAAAACGTTTGATATAAATGTTACATAGACATCATTGGACATTGTCAATATCTTCAAGACTGATCCAAGAATCAAAATCAGTGTTGTATCCTAGCCACCAAACAAGTAACTGTTTCTTACCCCTGCGAGTACGAGTCTTTAATATATTTTTAATTTGATAGATTTCACTATTATTTTTATTTTTTTGTAGCTTATAGTCATAAAAGCCACCGAGAATTTCTTCATCTTCGGTATCGCGCAAACAATAAGTTATGGGTTTAGTTTCTAGGATTTTTGCCACTTTAAAAAGTTCTGTGAACCACAAGTAATTACACTTTTCAAAAACATTAGTAGTTCTATTAATTCGAGCAGTATCACCAACATTAAAATTTTTTTTATTGACAATCGTTTCATTGGAATATTGTTTAAGAAAGTTGTCAATTGCATCATGATCAGAATGATGAACTTCCGTTGGGGTTGAATTTGACAATGATCGATGAGGTCCTTGATTTTAAATCAACATGATTTTATCTAAATCATGAATAAAAGCAGATGTATTTTTCAACTTACAATATCTTGAAATTAAATTTTGAATAGTTCTTATCAATCGTTCGGCCAATGCAGCCTTTATAGGACTATGACTATGATAGAGCAGTATATTATATTTCACTAGTGCTTTTGCAACATGGGGATTAACAAATTCACTACCATGATCCGTTTGAATTTTTTTACGAATCCTGTTCGAGAATACTTTCAACCGCTTGAGCAACTTCAACACCTCTCTTCGAGCGCAATGGAATGGTATATGCATAAAGACTAAAAACACTGATTGCAAGTAGAATGTACTTGTACGGTGTATTGTAACGTCTTTGAATCTCATCTAGAGTTAGGAGATCTGCTTGCATTATATGCAATGGGAAAAAGGCTTTAGTTTTTCGATAATGATTAGCACGAAATCTATGATTTCTATGCAGAGTGTAGCTTGATTCATTTTGTACATAGTCTTGTACACTTTTAGCGTGAACACCAGTGACTGTGGAAAGAGTGATGGGGAACTTAAACTTCCCACTTCACCAATATTTTCATAAACACTTTTCAGAACTTCAACCACTTTGAATGTAAATACGTAGTGTAACGTCCGCTACCCTTTTGTATACTGGTGGTTGGTGGTGGTGGTGACATTGACTTGATACGTCTTCGCTTCTGTCTAGCTATCAGTGGTGTGCTGCTGCTCCTTATTGCTAAGTGTCCAATAGGTGTGCTAGTATTTTCCAAAATTGGTCTAAAATCTTCTTCTTCTTCTTCATTTTAATATTTTAATGGTGTAGAGGGTGCATGTTCATTTAATTTTTTTAGAATTTTCTATTGCTAATAAGGCTTTTGGGGAAGTTTAATGTATTTAGAAAGTTGTATAGATGAGCGTCAAATGATAATAGTTCTTTACGATTTGTAACCTTATCATAGATTAAATCAAGTAGATTATAGCTCTTGCCTTGAATTATAATCTCTTTCCCATTGCTATCAACTTGAATATGATCTTGACCACTTTCCATGAGATATGTTATGAGTCATTTACTTTGTTCATGATATGAGTAGGGCATTAGATTTCCAATTTTCGATACAATTGAATCCAATTCCTCCTTCTTTAATTGTGTTCCAGCAGCGGCAGCAGCAGCAGCAGTAGCAGCAGCAGCAGCAGCAGCAGCAGCAGCAGCAGAATCCTGAGGAGATGATTCTTTTTTGTGATCAATACCACTGGCCTTCGCATAATAGGGCTTATTTTTGTCCCCTCGGCGAAGTGCATCTTGAAGTAAAAGCAGTTTTTTACCATCCTCAATATTCTCGTTGTCAATGAATTTACTCAGATTGTCCTCAAAGTGTTCCACGGATGAGAGAGCGAGTTCTATTGGAGTCAATTTATAGGGTTTGACCATTATCTAGAGAAAACTGTTTATAAATCCTGCAATTATCGGTAGTAAAAGTGTGAAAAAGCTACCACCTGCCTGAAGAAGACGTTTCCTTTTAAAATTCTTTCCTTTGTTTTTAGAGGCCAATGTACGTACAATGGAACGATGTTGCTTTGTCTCTTGCTTAACTACTTCTGGCAGGTGAACATTGCCCTCGGTCAAATTTAAACAAAGTTCAGATATTAGATTAATTAAATCATTGTCAACACCATGTTTGAGTATGGATTTCCTAAGTGGTGATTTTGAATTGGTTAGAACAAAAAATAAATGTTTACTTTCATGTAGTTTCTTCAGTGTCATGATAGCAACTAATAGGTCTTTTTACTGTTCACGGAGAGACATACTGTAATTTCATTGTCAAAAATATCTGTGACTACACGCATATCCTCGGGTGTATTTTGATTAAGATCCAATAGGATGTAGCCGTAGGGTTTATTAGTTGCCTGATTGTACGCTGAGAGCAGAAATTTAGGTGCCCCAGGGTATAATTTTGTTTATTGAGGGTTATTAGCGAGCTAAAATCACGAACAACTCTGTATATGATATAGTAGGTGGAGCTCAATGCAAGTGTTCGCATTAATTTGCTCTGATGAAAGAGATTGTGTAGAACCAGAGTAACGGAATTCTGTTAATGATGAGAGCGAACGGTGAACAATTGCAACATTTCCTGGGACAATTGTTCAATAGATTCAGCCAGATCGTCAATAATCAGCCAAGAGTTTGGTTCAATAATAAAAAAAATTACAACATTTAATGAAAAAAAAACCCTAGAATAATATCACTTTTTTACATCATTTTTAATTTGACTGCAACAACAACAACATGTGTATTTACAAAAAAATCTGCTCTAATTAAAAAAAAAGATACCTTTGGTAGTGGCGGCACCCCCACTGGTGGCCGGCCAGTTCTCCCCCTGACCCCGAACCCCCCCCCCCCCAGGCTGCGAGGCCCCCTCCCCAAGGTTTTGGAAATTTATTGGAATTTACTAAAACCGAGACTTTCCCTATGGCTAACACATTCGGCTCGGTCGGAAGTTAAATAGTGCCCCAGGGGGATGGTAGTCACACCGTCTTGACAAACATAGACCTTGTCAGAAATGGTACTCATGACAATTTTTTCTATATTTACATTGAAGTTCCTGTAGTTCAGCGAACGCATTTCCAACAATTTTTCTCGTGGAATTGTATTTTTAACAATACAATTCCTATAGATGTCCATGTCGAAATTCTTATCCACATAGCGCGTGGGTACTCCTTTGCAACGTTTTTTGATTTCCTCGTCGTGTGTCTGTATAAAGTACACCTTTGGACTTACAAACATACCACGGGAAATAATGTCGCTTCCCGTTTCTGATTTAAGAAATAAAAGCTGATTTGGCAACCGACGTTTCACTAGCTCTGGGTAAAGCCAACTCCAATTGGTGTAGTCCATCTGCTAGCTGATGATTTCACCGTGCGCCAAATTATCAAGTTGGTTTGGGGTTTTTACTTTTAGCAGTAGAGAATCTGTGTCCCCGTAGCAGACCTCTGCTTGCCCCTTCTCCGGCCACTGTACCCTAGCCAGATTGTAGTAGAATATCAAAATGAGCTTTTCAGAGATCTCCAAGATCGCACTGCCTCCAGCAATATTTTTATTCAGGACAATGCTTCTTATTTTCCTATTCAATATAACCATGTCCGGGCCAATGATTGTAAAGGAAGTGTAATTTGGATCGGCAACAATTCGAGCACATTGTTCGGGATCGGTCATGACGTCACAACGATTCTTATTGCGAACACTTTCACCATTTTACCAAAAGCCGAATTTAAAATGAGCTTATAGATTTCTTTTTCGGCCTTTATCTGCGCTTCAGCATGTTTCTTGACAAAAGTGCGAACAAACGTTTTCAAATAGGGTTTTTGACCAAACTGGGGGCTCTATGAACCTTTGTGACGTTGAAACCGTTGTTTCACATCCATTTTAAAGCCAAATGATGTACAACAATATTTTTCTTCGGCAGAAGGTCAGCAATAAGTTGTTGTTTTGAAGATAACCAATGCAATCCGTCCATCTCGACAAAACGTCTGTTGCGAGGGCTCAAAGAGTCTCTAGACACAGGTCTATAAATGCATGGAAAAACAAAATCCTTTACCGAATCGTGAAGCTCGAATGGTATCTCCCCATCAATTTCAAAAAACTATCCAACCGGCCCATTCTCCTCAACACTGTCAATCTTGGGAAAATTGGAGGCTTGAGGGTCATTGAGCCATTTATAGTCATCGCAGGGTAGCACATAATGGGACATGGCCGAGAGAAAGAGAGAATGTATATCAAGGAAAACTGCATCTGAGTTTGTCCCCGTCTTCTTTCCAGTTGGATCATTTTCTAAGATACGATCCCCGTGAAAAACGTATCCACCCCTCATTTACCTCTCGATGAACAGGTGCCGATTGATGTCGGTAATAAGCCCGATTTTTTCCCCGCTAATTTTTAGGATGAGGTCCATTACCAGATGAGGAGATGAAAAATAATATCCTAAATCAAGATTAAATTCCCCATATATTT
Organism: Artemia sinica; assembly: GCA_027921565.1. Taxonomy (NCBI): domain Eukaryota; kingdom Metazoa; phylum Arthropoda; class Branchiopoda; order Anostraca; family Artemiidae; genus Artemia; species Artemia sinica. The sequence goes on from CM051268.1 coordinate 36,772,070, forward strand.
TGTCCGTATTTTTACACATAATGTCTAACCAAGTTAAAACATCACACGACAAATACAGCTTGCAGTAGTCAAACCCAGTTTTACACCCTCCTTTTGCCCACACTTTTTTAGCAAAACTGTATTCATTAGGGTACGATCGTGTAGACTGTCCTAAAATGATTCGATCGAGGGAATAGTTTCCTCGGCAAATCTCGACATGGAACAATAATAATCATAAGGATATATGCCCTTGGCCGTCAACAAATCATATAAATCATTTGGAAATTGTTGCTTGAGAAGGAGGTAAGCGTTGCAACCGTCATCGTTTTTCTGCACTTGAACTAATTCACTTAATGATTTAGGGAAAAAACTGTAGGAATCTAAAAAGCGAGTTTTTATTCGTGTACTCAATGTCGTCTTCAACATATCTCAACATAAATTCCAAAACAAGCAACTTTTCCAACGATTTAGGAATGATTTTGAAGGAAAAGCTGTCTATCACCCATGCATCATCCACTGTTCCATTTCTTTTAAGATGTGCCATTGCAGGTAGCACATACTTCAGATTGTAGTTTGAATTATGTATAAAAACCGGAAGAAAGAGTTGCTGTTTAATTTTTAAATTACATGAATTGTGAGCCCACCCCCGAAAATTACTTTTCCCCGTTGAATTGGGGTCAATAAGATGATTGTGATCCTGGACAGCGTCTTTTGGGGCAAGAGCACCCCTACAAACCCAACAAATTGTCCCCTTTTCTAGTAACCGTTGCTCCTTATCTGATAATAACATTGGGTAGTCGGTGTGACGCAATCGTGAAATTGCAGTGTTTGCTGTTTTTATTAAAGACACCAATAACCTCTCCATGCCACCCTCCTCATCCATAGTAAAAAAAAAGAGTTATGTTCCTTGAATATATTTGGCCTTGATGGGTCCGATACCTCCAACAGTCTTGATTCACAATCTAAAGATACTTTATCAACCTGTAGCAGGGAATTTTGGAAGTTTTTAAATTGTAAAGTATCTTTGCCTTCTGCCGGCATTTCTATTCTTTGATTGCCATGAATTTTGCAATATCTCAGGTGATCTGTGAATGTTCTTTCAGATCTAAATGAGGAAAGGCACATGGGGCAATAGTGACGTTCCCATTCTTCAAACCTTGAGATAAGTTTCGACTTATTGCCGTAACGGGGAAAAATGACCATAGGAATTTACATCTTTGGGAGGCTCATAGATAATCCAAACCCAATTTTTAACATTATCTACCAATGGTGTTCTAACTGAATATAAAAACCCTTTTTATTTGGCTTATTTCCGCCACTTACAAATTCTGTGTTATACTGGAGAACAACCACCCCAACCCAAGATTTTCATTTGCTTTTTCAAATATGGTTATTTCTTTTAAGGGCACCGGATATTTTCCCTCTAAACAATCAAAATTTATTTTAGGGAAATTGTCTCCACCTTTACGTGCAAGTCTGTCGAGATTTCTTATTGTTGAATCTTTTTTTTAATGTTTTATGGGCTGCTGCTAAAAACACATATTTAAAGCATTGCAGCCCTGTTTCAAAATTGAAACCCTGAACCCCTCCTGTAGCTGAAAAATCTGGGTGGCATTTTATTCGTCGACTACTACCCGCCCCCTTAAACTAAAGTTCTTTTTAATCAACTGAGATTCAGATCCATATTTTCAATGTATAAAATGGTGGACCCACTCCCCCTCTCGTTGAATGTGTCCAAAGTTGACATTAATTTATTGACCCAATTGAAAAAGTTACCCTCAAATTCATTTAGACCAGGGTACAAATTTTGGTTGCCAGCTGAAAAATGAAAATTAAAAATGTCCCCAGATGTCTCCTTTTGTAAATAAACTTTTGAATGACTGATGCCTTAATACCCCCCTAACCCCCCAATTCTGAATCTGAATCTCAATAAGGGCTCGAATTCGGTCGATGTAAGTATGAAGAACATTTACAGGGTCTGTTAAAATGACACTCCCATCAACCATATTTTCCTCGGGGGGATTAAAATGTACCCTATGTGTTTCCAAGTGACCAAGAACAGACTCTAACAAATAAAATTCACGTAGTTCCGGGGAAGCGACACTATTTTCATGTCTTGCACCTACTTGCACAGGACCCAATTCACTAATAATACAGTCATCGTCAAAAATGTCCCGGAAACATTAAATTCAACAATTTCCATAAAGCTATTCATTTCTTCAATTGTAAGCTGGAAATCCGGGGGAATAGTAGACGACGTACCTTCACTAACATCATCCGGCGACAGTGGACAATTACCCATGATATATATATATAGGACGAAAAAGTAAACCTGTTAAAATACATGAATTGGAAAGGCTTTTTTTTGTCAAAAACTACATAAGAACAGAGAAATTTAAAAAAAAGCTGAGATTCTAAAAATATACAAGGTTTAGTTATAAAAAAGTTAAAATTCTATTTTACTAGAAGGAAGAAAATGCGTAATTTGTTAAAAAAATCTTGAATCAGGAATGTTTTATTACCTAACATTAGCATAAACTCACTGAAATTTTCCAAAAAATGCGTGAATGGCTACATTTTACACTCTTACGTGATTAAGATCAAGTGTTTCTTTCTAATTTAATTGTAGTTCTATAGTACCTCCTTTGGATAGTAGTAGAATGTATCTATGGAATTTGCTTACCTTGTGTTCCTTCCTGTGCTATTTGCTTGCCTTACGTTCCTTGGCACCTTTCCAGAGCATACACTTATGAATTTGCTTTCCTTATGTTCCTTCCTGTACTATTTGCTTGCCCTAAGTTCCTTGGTACCTTTCCAGAGTATGTACTTATGGAGATTTGCTTGCCTTATGTTCCTTCCTGTGCTATTTGCTTAATGCCCAAGGAATTACCATGCTATTTGCTTAATGCCCTAGGACCATGCTATTTGCTTAATGCTCTACATCTTTTCAAAGAGAGTGAGTATCCTCTCACATGGCATCCCATTTCTACAAGACGTATAAGAATCCCCATGCTTGCTTAATGCTTTACACCTTTTCAAAGAGAGGGAGTATCCTCTCACATGGTCTTCCATTTTGCTGGGACGTATAGGAATTCCCATACTATTTGCTTGATGCTCTAACCTTTTCAAAGAGAGTGAGTATCCTCTCACACCAATGTTCCCTTGGTACCGCCCTTGAGATTTTGTATATAGCTGACATGCGTTATGATTAAAATTTAATAAAGTTCCAAGACCCCATGAAAAAAAGCATCTGATATTATTGACTTGGAAGCTTTGGCTACAGCGATTTATAATGTGAGTTCAGTTTAGTAAATTTTCGTAGTTTATTCCTAAATAAAATCATGTTACATTGTCACCCCTCCAGTAAATTCAAATTCAGGGTATACCCCCCCCCCTCAATACAAACTCCACTATATGATGTTTATACTCGTTAGAAAGCGTAAAATACAATCTTTTTTCCATTATCTAAACCTCATATTCCTTCCCCCCTCTGTTTACGACTTTAATTCATTCATTAAAAATAATTCTTTCGCTCGAAAATGTCATTTTCCCATCATGCATTTAAAATGTGCTCTCTTTGCAGTCTACATAAAACCATGTGTGGTTATTCCTCTTACAAGAGGGAATTTTGTAAACAATCTTCGCACGTGCATTATCCAAATTATGAAAACAAAGGTATGGAAATGATTAAGGGCACATGCTTTGCGTAATTCTAGACGGTTTGAAAAATAGGTGAATTATTTGCAAAATTAAAAGAGATATTTTTAGGACATTGGAAATTATGTAATTGTTAGATGCAAAAGAATCCTTTAGAATGTTTATTATTATTCCTTTATCTATAGCTTTCTTTCGATAAAGTGTCTTTTATATTATCAAGGTGGGAGGGGGGGGGGAGGGAGCGTGAAAACTATGGTTTTTTAACTCTGATACACAAGGCTAGAAAGAAAAGTCTTTAGGAGTTGCATAAAGACTATATTATGCGTAAATTGAATAGCATTTTTACTTATGATCGCAAAGTTTAGGCCTATAAGCTGTGTGTTAACGAGCTTTTTTTATATCTAATTTAAAGTCTATAGACTGGAACTGTATTAACAAGTCTATATCTAAATAGCCCCTGTTTCTTGAGCTTATATAACATCGAAAGTTATGCTATGGGTTTGTAGCCTAAGGAACTATCTAAATTTTTATCTTCCATTTTGAGTACTCAATGTTTATATGGGGGGGGGGGCAATGCCTCGCTTCTAACATCTTCGTTGTAAGGTGAAAACAAACTTTTTCTTTGCGTGAAAAGTAAGGGCGGGGGGATTCTTTGTGCAGACATGTACACCCTTTGACAGGAATACTAATGTGGTCATTCCGACACGCAACACTGTGGTTAGGAGTGGTGGTACTAATTTTTGTTCTGTAAAAAAAGGGGATCATTATTCCACACTAAATTTGTTCTTCTTTTTAAGGACAATTTTGAAGAATGCGTGCCTCCCCCTGAAAAGAGAGCTAAGGCTATTGGCGCTACTCCAATGCAACAACTGGAGATAGCTGGCCCATCGAGAGCCACTCACATCCCTTCCAGACCAGCGCTGCCTGCCCAAGCCCCATCCGTGCCAGCCCCTATGCAGCCAGGTAGAAAGCTGAAAAGAGAGTGGATGGCTGCTCACATGATGGTGAGCCCCACTGTTCCAACCCCCCAAGCCAATGACATTGCAGCCGGCACCGCATCTATGCAAGAAACGGACGTCAACGTCCCATCTATCCCCCATCATGCTTTGCCAGGACCACCCGCCACACAAATGCAGTCAGAATTTGTAAATGTAAACATTTTTACCTCTACCTTCTAACTGGTTATAAAGATATCTACATATTTCTTCCTCCTGTTTTAGGCCTTTCTTTTCATCATTTTTCAACACTGTAAAAGTGTGTCAGAGATATTAAAATGTTAATTCCCCCACCCCAACCGTTGTTTTAATTTTCTCTGCTCCCTCCCCTCAGAGATACCTAAATATAATGTAATTTTTTTGCTTGTCAAAGAAACCACTCTTTTGCTATTAGTCAAAACATTGTATTGTCTATGCCACACCAAAATAGTGAATGTTTATCTGGGGAGGGGGGGGCTTTTTAGATCTTCATTTTTTTAAGTGTAATTAAAAAAAATTAACTAAGTTCTATTTTGGCTACTTTATGTGAAGTGTGGGGGGAAGTATTTAGTTAAAATAAAGCTAGGAGGGGGAAATTAAGTTTTGAGGGAGGTCTAAAAATGCTACTTATTTAATACACCGGTAAACATCTAACTTGAATTGCTTCAGGAAAATAGGGTATTGCTTGTTTCTGAACTTTCTGGGGGTGTAGGCAAGTATTTAGTTAAAATAATGCTAGGAGGGGAAATTAAGTTTTGAGGGGTGTGTGTAAAAATGATACTTATTTAATACCCCGGTAAACATCTGGCTTAAAATGCTTCAGTAGAAAAAAGGATATTGCTTGTTTCTGAACTAATCACAGTTCCTTGACAAATTTTTTTATAATGTTCTTTACTTTATTGCTATTACAAATAGTAGATTTGTAAACGTGTAGATTTGCAGGAAAAGGAATCTGCTTCTAGTCTGATCGCTATTTTTATGGATGGCTAGATTTGTGGGAAAAAGAATCAGTTTTTTAATGAGGTATTAAGACAATTATTGAGTTGATTTTTTTTTACTGTATTTTATTGGTATTAGTCAAACGTTGCGATGTGTGTATGAGTGTGCGTGTGAACGTGTACGTTTGTGTGTGTGCGTGTGTGTGTGAACTTGTGCGTGTGCGTATGTGTGTTTGCGCGTGTGTGCACGTGTGTGCGTGTGCGTATGTGTGTGTGCGCGTGTGTGTGCGTGTGTTTGTGTGAGCGTGTACGTGTGTGTGTGTGCGTGTGTGTGTGTCTGCTATTAACATAATTTGTAATCTATTATGCATTTCTTTGATAAATATGAATCCAATTAAGAAAAAATGAACATTTGTTTGATAAATAATATGAATACAACTCCGACTAAGAAAAAAATAATAATGTGTTATAATTGTGATAAAACTTTCCTCAAAGAAAAAAAAACTCAATCCATTCATTTTAGTTTCAAGGGGAAGCTACAAAAACAACTGCCTTCCCTGGCCCAGGACTTCAAAATATCATGGGTAATTGTCCACTGTCGCCGGATGATGTTAGTGAAGGTATGTCGTTTACTATTCCCCCGGATTTCCAGCTTACAATTGAAGAAATGAATAGCTTTATGGAAATTGTTGAATTTAATGTTTCCGGGGACATTTTTGACGATGACTGTATTATTAGTGAATTGGGTCCTTTGCAAGTAGGTGCAAGACATGAAAATAGTGTCGCTTCCCCGGAACTACGTGAATTTTATTTGTTAGAGTCTGTTCTTGGTCACTTGGAAACACATAGGGTACATTTTAATCCCCCCGAGGAAAATCTGGTTGATGGGAGTGTCATTTTAACAGACCCTGTAAATGTTCTTCATACTTACATCGACCGAATTCGAGCACTTATTGAGATTCAGATTCAGAATTGGGGGGTTAGGGGGATATTAAGGCATCAGTCATTCAAAAAGTTTATTTACAAAAGGAGACATCTGGGGACATTTTTAATTTTCATTTTTCAGCTGGCAACCAAAATTTGTACCCTGGTCTAAATGAATTTGAGGGTAACTTTTTCAATTGGGTCAATAAATTAATGTCAACTTTGGACACATTCAACGAGAGGGGGAGTGGGTCCACCATTTTATACATTGAAAATATGGATCTGAATCTCAGTTGATTAAAAAGAACTTTAGTTTAAGGGGGCGGGTAGTAGTCGACGAATAAAATGCCACCCAGATTTTTCAGCTACAGGAGGGGTTCAGGGTTTCAATTTTGAAACAGGGCTGCAAAGCTTTAAATATGTGTTTTTAGCAGCAGCCCATAAAACATTAAAAAAAAGACTCAACAATAAGAAATCTCGACAGACTTGCACGTAAAGGTGGAGACAATTTCCCTAAAATAAATTTTGATTGTTTAGAGGGAAAATATCCGGTGCCCTTAAAAGAAATAATCATATTTGAAAAAGCAAATGAAAATCTTGGGTTGGGGTGGTTGTTCTCCAGTATAACACAGAATTTGTAAGTGGCGGAAATAAGCCAAATAAAAAGGGTTTTTATATTCAGTTAGAACACCATTGGTAGATAATGTTAAAAATTGGGTTTGGATTATCTATGAGCCTCCCAAAGATGTAAATTCCTATGGTCATTTTTCCCCGTTACGGCAATAAGTCGAAACTTATCTCAAGGTTTGAAGAATGGGAACGTCACTATTGCCCCATGTGCCTTTCCTCATTTAGATCTGAAAGAACATTCACAGATCACCTGAGATATTGCAAAATTCATGGCAATCAAAGAATAGAAATGCCGGCAGAAGGCAAAGATACTTTACAATTTAAAAACTTCCAAAATTCCCTGCTACAGGTTGATAAAGTATCTTCGGATTGTGAGTCAAGACTGTTGGTCAAGATTGTGAGTCAAGAAACGGACGTCACCGTCCCATCTATACCCTATCATGCTTTGCCAGGACCATCCGGTACACAAATGCAGTCAGCATTTGTAAATGTAAGCATTTTTACCTCTACTTCCTATCTGGTTATAGAAATATCTACATATTTCTCCAAAACCTTTTTAAGGCCTTTTTTTTCATCATTTTTCAACACTGTAAAAGTGTGTCAGAGATATTAAAATGTTACCCCGGTAAATACCCCGGTAAACATCTAACTTGAAATGCTTCAGGATAAATAGGGTATTGCTTCTTGTGAACTTTCTGGGGGTGGAGGCAAGTATTTAGTTAAAATAATGATAGGAGGGGAAATTAAGTTTTGAGGGGTGTGTGTAAAAATGATACTTATTTAATACCCCGTTAAACATCTGGCTTAAAATTCTCCAGGAGAAATAAGGCTATTGCTTCTTTCTGAAGTAATCACAGTTCCTTGACAAATATTTTTATAATGTACTTTACTGTATTGCTATTACAAATAGTAGATTTGTAAACGGGTAGATTTACAGGAAAAGGAATCTGCTTCTTGTCTAGTCGCTATTTTTTATGGATGGCTAGATATGTGGGAAAAAGAGTCAGTTTTTTTAATGAGGTATTAAGACAATTATTGAGTTGATTTTTTTTACTGCATTTTATTGGTATTAGTCAAACGTGTTGCGATGTGTGTATGAGTATGTGTGTGAACGTGTACGTGTGTGTGTGTGTGTGTGTGTGTGTGCGTGTGTGTGTGAACGTGTGCGTGCGCGTATGTGTGTGTGTGCGTGTGTTCACGTGTGCGAATGTGTGTTTGCGCGTGTGTGTCCGTGTGTTTGTGTGAGCGTGTACGTGTGGGTGTGTGTGCTTGTGTGTGTGTGTGCTATTAACATAATTTGTAATCTATTATGAATTTTTTGATAAATACGAATCGAATTAAGAAAAAAGCAACATTTGTTTGATAAATAATATGAATACAAATCTGACTAAGAAAAAAATAATAATGTGTTATAATTGTGATAAAACTTTCCTCAAAGAAAAAAAAACTCAATCCATTCATTTTAGTTTCATGGGAAAGCTACAAAAACAACTGCCTTCCCTGGCCCAGGACTTCAGAATATCATGGGTAATTGTCCACTGTCGCCGGATGATGTTAATGCAGGTACGTCCTTTACTATTCCCCCAGATTTCCAGCTTACAGTTGAAGAAATGAATAGCCTTATGGAAACTGTTGGATCTAATGTTTCCGGGGACATTTTTGACGATGATTTTATTATTAGTGAATTGGGTCCTGTGCAAATAGATGCATGACATGAAAGTAGTGTCGCGTCCCCGGAACTACGTGAATTTTATTTGTTAGAGTCTGCTCTTGGTCACTTGCAAACACATAGGGTAGATTTGATCCCCCTGAGGAAAACCTGGTTTACGGGAGTTTAATTTTAACAGACCCTGTAAATGTTCTTCATACATACATCGACTGAATTCGATCACTTATTGAGATTCTGATTCAGCATTGGGGGGTTAAGGAGGTATTAAGGCATCAGTCATTCAAAAAGTTTATTTACAAAAGGGGACATCTGGGGACATTTTGAATTTTCATTTTTCAACTGGCAACCAAAATTTGTACCCTGGTCTAAATGAATTTGAGGGTAACTTTTTCAATTGGGTCAATAAATTAATGTCAACTTTGGACACATTCAACGAGAGGGGGAGTGGGTCCACCATTTTATACATTGAAAATATGGATTTGAATCTCAGTAGATTTAAAAAAAACTTTAGTTTAAGGGGGCGGGTAGTAGTCGACGAATAAAATGCCACCCAGATTTTTCAGCTACAGGAGGGTTTAACGGTTTCAATTTCGAAACAGAGCTGCAATGCTTTAAATATGTGTTTTTAGCAGCAGCCCATAAAGCATTAAAAAAAAGATTCAACAATAAAAAAATCTCGACAGACTTGCACTTAACGGTGAAGACTATTTCCCTAAAGTAAATTTTGATTGTTTAGAGGGAAAATATCCGGTGCCCTTAAAAGAAATAACCATATTTGAAAAAGCAAATGAAAATCTTGGGTTGGGGTGGTTGTTCTCTAGTATAACACAGAATTTGTAAGTGGGGGAAATAAACCGAAAAAGGGGTTTTATATTCAGTTAGGACACCGTTGGTAGATAATGTTAAAAATTAGGTTTGGATTATTTATGAGCCTCCTAAAGATGTAAATTCCTATGGTCATTTTTTCCCCGTTACGGCAATAAGTCGAAACTTACATCAAGGTTTGAAGAAAGGGGAACGTCACTATTGCCCCATGTGCCTTTCCTCATTTAGATCTGAAAGAACATTCACAGATCACAAGAGATATTGCAAAATTCATGACAATCAAAGAATAGAAATGCCGGCAGAAGGCAAAGATACTTTACAATTTAAAAACTTCCAAAATTCCCTGCTACAGGTTGACAAAGTATCTTTGGATTGTGAATCAAAACTGTTGCGAGTTCATATGCGCATGCCCGTCGTGAGTCCAATAATAAAATGCAATTGGAAGAGTTTTTTTACTATGGATGATGAGGGTGGCATGGAGAAGTGATTGGTGTCTTTAATAAAAACAGCAAACGCTGCAATTTCACGATTGCGTCGCACCAACTACCCAATGTCATTATCAGATAAGGAGCAATGGGTACTGGAAAAGGGGACAATTTGTTAGGTTTGTAGGGGTGCTCTTGCCCCAAAAGACGCTCTCCAGGATCATAATCATCTTATTGACCCCAATTCAATGGGGAAAAGTAATTTTGGGGGTGGGCTCACAATTCATGTAATTTAAAAATTAAACAGCAACTCTTTCTTCCGGTTTTTATACATAATTCTAACTACGATCTGAAGTATGTGCTACCTGCAATGGCACAACTTCAAAGAAATGGAACAGTGGATGATGCATGGGTGATAGACAGCTTTTCCTACAAAATCCTTCCTAAATCGTCGGAAAAGTAGCTTGTTTTGGAATTTATGTGGAGATATGTTAAAGACGACATTGAGTACATGAATAAAATTCGCCTTTTAGATGCCTACAGTTTTTTCCCTAAATCATTGAGTGAATTAATTCAAGTGCAGAAAAACGATGACGGTTGCAACGCTTTCCCCCTTCTCAAGCAACAATTTCCAAAGGATTCATATGATTTGTTGACGGCCAAGGGCATATATTCATATGATTATTACTGCTCCATGTCGAGATTTTCCGAGGAAACTATTCCCTCGGTCGAATCGTTTTACGAAAGTCTACCATGTGAAATGAGAATTTCACATTTTCATTGCTCTAAATTGTGTAAACATATGATATGCACTGAAAAGTTTCTAAAAATTTCCATTTACCAATCCCAAAGACGATTTAGACAGTAAAGAAGATGCTCCGTTCCATCAGAATTCAAATTTATCCAAGAATATGAAGTTTAATAGAAGATGCAACTTGCTAAAAATTTTTAGAGGAGTTACTGTAGACCTACAATTTAGTTATATATAAAAACTTCAACCTAATCATAGGATAAAGATAAATAGCAGTAAGTTCACCGCAGATGATTTCTGGCTCTTCATTCTCGGTGCAAACAGACGACTCCTCCCACACACTCTTTCATTAGCGGGTTATTAATGTTAGTATGTGTTTATTCACAGTTGTGTTTATCAGTCAAAGAAAAATGGTTCGAAATTGTATTAGCATCTTCTTTACTGTCTAAATCGTCTTATAGTCTTATAGTAGGCTTATCAGTAACTGAGAAGGGCTACCTAAAATATTTTGTCGATGAAAAAAGAGTACAGTGTCTAAATAAGTTTGAGAACCACTGCTCTAGAGAATTCAATTCTGGTGAAAATTTACCCTGGGCACGTACTCTTAACATCTCCACGCGTAAAATTGAATCGACAAAGAGAAAAAGCAAGAAATAAGAATAACCTCATACAGGAATTCTGGCAAATTTCACCAGTGTAAAATTTTCATTGAAAAACTCACCCACCGAATACTTCCCTCCCCACGACAAACTAGTCCCGTTGAAAATCCCACCTGTAGAAAATTCGCCCCCTAACCCAAAAAATGTATGCATACTTCCCAATCACAAATACTACAAGTAAACAATTTGTAAGTTTGTAACTTAAAACCTTTCCCCAGGGGCTGTGAGTACAACCCCCTTATTGACTCCCACGATCAAACCACTGCTGCCATCTACAATTGAGTCTAACTCCATATATGGGCATAGAATCCCTCGAGGGGAGAGGATTTCCAAGAAATTGATTGTGTAATCAAAGGGGAGAGGATTTCCGAGAAATTGATTGCGTAACCTAACCTAACCTATCAGGAGGTCCAAACGGGACTCCATATATGGGCATAGAATCTCTCGAGGGGAGAGGATTTTCAAGAACTCGATTTACATAATCTCCCGGGCCTATATAATTTATGCATGTTTTTATGGTTTTTGTCACTGAGGAAAAAACAGGATTTTTCTCACTTTGATGTATTTTCATAGTTTATTAATGTCTAATGGGGTCAAGGTTGATTGATTTGTTGTTGTTGTTTGGCCAAGTGTAATGACACGAAGGATGATTTACATAATCGCTAGGAGAATGTATTGATCTAGGGGAAGTGAATTTCCGAGATCTTGATTTACATAATCGGTGGGGAGAATGTTTTGATCAAGAAATGGGAAACAGGAAGTACATGTCTCCTTCTAAGCCAATCAGAGAGTCGGTTACATCTCATTCTAAGCCAATCAGAGAGTCGCTTGCATATGATTTCCCATTACATCACAATTCCCTCTTGAGATTTCGTATACTGTGTTGTGATTAATCATTCAGAAAGTTCCAAGACACAATGGATAGAGCATCTGAAATTATTGACAAGGAAACTTCTTCCACAATGATTAACAATGTGAGTTATGTTTAGTAAATTTTCATTCTTTATTTTCAAATAAAATTATTTTAAATAGTAACCTAACCTCCAGTAAATTCAGGTAACCCCCCCCCCACCCCCATACACAATACAAACTCCACTATATAATGTTTATAATCACTAGAAAGCTTAAAATATGTTGTTTTTTACAACGTAGACCCAATTTCCCCCTTCCACAAACCCTCCTCTGCTTATGACTTTAATTCTTCAATTGGAAATAACTTTGTTTTTGAACAATCCTTTTGACAGTCAACTTTTTGTCAATCCCCTAGCTATTAAGCCACTCTGGTTGGCAATAAACATTCCCGCAATGATTTCAATAGCTGTCACCCCTTTAAACTACATCCGGCCACATAATCCTTACGTTAACGGTTTAACCAAAGGGTTTTACAGATAAAAGAGAATACTTTTTCCCGTCAAATTAAAAACAGTATCAAGCAAAAAGAGATTGCAATAATTAAGCTAGTCCTATGCAACCTGTATGGAAGAGCGAAACGAGTTATTCCCCAAAATCATTGCTAACACTATTTTTAGGACATTATGTAAAAAGGGGGAAGGGCAATGCCTCAATTCTAACACCATCATTGTAAAATGAAAACAAAGTGTTTCTTCGCATGAAAAGTAAGGGGCTGGGATTTCTAAGAAAAAGAATACATTGCTTTATTATGTATAAATTGAATACCATTTACGTCTAAGATCGTAAATTTTAAGCCTATAAGCTGCTGGGTTAGCAATCATTTATCTATTTTAAAGCCAATAGGCGGAAACATTTAAAAAATTTTCTAAATGGTAAAAATAGAAACATTGATTTCTATTCTAAGGCTACAAACTAGTGATTGTCAACTTTTATTTTTCTCACAAGTTGTGCAATAAAAACGTATTATTTCCATGCATAGTATATTCCTCGCAAGTTTTACCTTTTGCTTTGCTGAAAAGGGGGAGGGGGATTTCTTTGTGATAAATGCTTTCTAGACAAAATTATGGTTATGATGAAGAGAACTCTAGGGGAGGAGGGAGTGTCTTTAGGGAGGGCAGTTTTTTTAACTTTTTTTTCCATTGTTATATTTATAATTTATTTTTCGTTGTGCAAAGCAGTAGTTTTTAAGTGTAGATTTAATGTTACCCAACCTCCTTAAGTGAAAATGAATTATTCTAAGAAAGTGAGCTGTATTTGTTAGAGTTTCAGAAACATTACATATTTATTTAATTTAAGCCCTTTTTTCAGATATAATAATGTTTGGCGTGATTGACACAGAATATATTGGTCTTAAATATTCCTCAACTGGCATCATTTTCGAAGCAGCTTTCTTACTCATAGACAATCAACGGCGTGAAATTCATAGCTAGAATTGGAACATCAGATACAATATGTATAAGTACGAGAAAAATAGATTGAGTCCAACACTAAATTTTATAAATCGAAACGGCTTTTACGTTAAAACCATAAGCCCACGTAATAAAAATGGCTATGAAATAAAAATGAACAAGAGGAAATTCCGGAAATATGCAGTTTTTTCGGTGTACAAGCTATTTTTGTTAAGGGAAATGTGCCAACTGATAAACTCTTACTAGTAAAATGTGATAAAAACAAAGCATTATTCAATTTAGAAGACTTCAAATGTGAGAAATACCTGCATTCAGTGCATGACCCAGAAGATGAAGTTAGATATTTCGATGAACGGGTACAAAAAAAGATACCTGACATGGAAAAATGCATCAGATATCCAAAGACCTAAACTCTTGGTCTTTCTCATATCAAATGGATTAAGTTTTTTTAAAATATATCATTATATATTTTTTCAAATGTTTTTAAATATGTTTAAGCAATAAATATCTTAAGCCTCAGCTGTTTTATTCTTTAGAATAGTTCATCACCATGAAAATCACACTTTCAGATTCAGCACGTCAGGGAATACACGTTAAAGTTCAGCATGTAGGAGAACCCTAAATAGTCACCCCTAAAAAGGTAATTTAACCCTAAAAGGTTAAAGAGTTATTCTTAAATCACACTTTCAGATTCAGCATGTCAGGGAACACACGTTCAGGTTCAGCATGTAGGAGAACCCTAAATAGTCACCCCTAAAAAGGTAAGTTAACCCTAAAAGGTTAAAGAATTTTTCTGAAATCACACTTTCAGATTCAGCATGCCAGGGAACACACCTTCAAGTTCAGTATGTAGGAGAACCCCAAACGCTCATCCCTAAAAAGGTAAGTTAACTCTAAAAGGTTAAAGAATTTTTCTGAAATTACATTTTTCAGATTCAGCATGTCAGGGAACACACGTTCAGGTTCAGCTTGTAGTAGAACCCTAAATAGTCACCCCTAAAAAGGTAATTTAACCCTGAAAGGTTAAAGAATTTTTCTGAAATTACATTTTTCAGATTCAGCATGTCAGGGAACACACGTTCTGGTTGAGCATGTAGGAGAACCCCAAATAGTCACCCCTAAAAAGGTAAGTTAACCCTAAAAGGATAAAGAATTTTTCTGAAACCACTCTTTCAGATTCAGCATGTCCGGAAACACACGTTCAGGTTCAGCTTGTAGGAGAACCCTAAATAGTCACCCCTAAAAAGGTAAGTTAACCCTAAAAGGTTAAAGAATTTTTCCGAAATCACATTTCCGATTCAGCATGTCAGGGAACACACGTTCAGGTTCAGCATGTAGGAGAACCCCAAATGCTCATCCCTAAAAAGGCAAGTTAACTCTAAAAGGTTAAAGAATTTTTCCAAATTCACACTCTCAGATTCAGCATGCAAGGGAACACACTTTCAAGTTCAGCATGTAGGAGAACCCTAAAAAGTCACCCCTTAAAAGGCAAGTTAACCCTAAAAGGTTAAAAAATGTTTCTGAAATTACATTTTTCAGATTCAGCATGGCAGAGAAGTCATACATTGCTTTTCAACTTCTTTTATATCTAAACACCAAATTTTTACAATGAAAAAGAAATATACTACAGATCAATTCTAATTTTTCCTGAGAAAATAAAAAGGTCCTACTTCAGTTCTGAATTTCTCAAAGACATAAACAAATTTAAAGTAATGTTCTAAATTTTAGTGTAGAAGATAGGAAAATTATGCTTAGAATGTGAATATTTTCTAGTGAAAATAAAAATTTTCCGCTTCAGTTCAGATTTTCTCAATAAAAAAGTAACTAGTTATTGATCAATTCTATTTTTCCAAATAATATAAAAGGTTTCACTTCAATACAGATTTTTCCCCCAAAAACATAAATTTAAAGTTTTCATCAAAATTTTTTGTAGAAGATATAAAAAGTTACACATTGATCATGAATATTTTACTATGAAGATAAGAGCTCCACTTTAATTCTGAGATTTTTCCCAAAGACATAAGCAAATTTAAAGTAATGTCCTAAATTTTAGTGTAGAAGATAGGAAAAGTTAATCTATGAATGTGAATATTTTTCAGAGAAAATGAAAAATTTCCACTTCAGTTCAGATTTTCTCAATAAAGAAATATATTAGTTATTGATCAATTCTATTTTTCCAAATAATATAAAAAGGTTTCACTTCAATACAGATTTTTCCCCCAAAGACATAAATTTAAAGTTTTCATCCAAATTTTTTGTAGAAGATATAAAAAGTTACATATTGATCGTGAATATTTCACTATGAAGATAAGAGCTCCACTTTAATTCTGAGATTTTTCCCAAAGACATAAGCAAATTTAAAGTAATGTCCTAAATTTTAGTGTAGAAGATAGGAAAAGTTATACTATGAATGTGAATTTTTCTCGGAAGATAAAAAGTTTCACTTTTTTTCTAAATTTTCCTAAATTCAGTTCCGATTTTTTTTGAAGACATAAACAAATTTAAAGTAATGTTCAAAATTTTTCCGTAGAAAATAGGAAAAGTTATACTATGATTGTGATTATTCTCCATGAAGATATAAAGTTCTACTTCAATTTTAAATTTTTTCAATGAAGTGAAGAAAAGTACAACTTCGATTCTAAATTTTCTCTATGAAAATAAAATTTATTGATCAATTCTATTTTTCCAAAATAATATAAAAATTTTCCACTTCAATTCAGATCTTTCTCAAAGAGATGAAAAAATTTAAAATAATGTTCCAAATTCTTCATAGAAGATAGAAAAGTTCAAGTTCTCTCCTGAATTTTACCAAAGAACACAATTCAATTCTAATTTTTCCAGAGAAAATAAAAATTTTCCACTTCAGACATTCACCAAGACATGAAGAAATTTAAAGTTATATTCTAAATTTTTCCCTAGTAGATAGAAAAAGCTATACCATAGTTTTGAATATTTTCCCGGAAGAAGAAAAGTTCAACTACGATTCTGAATTTTCTCAATGATAAAGAAATAAGTTATTGATCAATTCTATTTTCCCAAAATAATATAAAAATTTTCCACTTCAATTCAGATTTTTCCACAAAGACATAATTTAAAGTTTTTATCCAAATTTTTTGTAGAAGATATAAGAAGTTACACATTGATCGTGAATATTTCACTATGAAGATAAGGAGCTCCACTTTAATTCTGAGATTTTCCAAAAGACATAAACAAATTTAAAGTAATGTTCTAAATTTTTACATAGAAGATAGGAAAAGTTATACTATGAATGTGAATATTTTCCAGGAAGATAAAAAGCTTCGTTTTATTTCTAATTTTCTCAACAAGGTGAAGAAAAGTTCAAGTTCTCTTCTGAATTTTCTCAATGAAAAAATAAATAAGTTACAGCTCAATTCTATTTTTACCAGAGAAAATAAAAATTTTCCACTTCAGTTCAGATTTTCTCAAAGAGATGAAAAAATATAAAGTACTTTTCCAAATTTTTCATAGAAGATAGAAAAAGTTATACCTTGATCATGAAAAGTTAAGTCAATTCTGAATTTTATTAAAGAACTTAAAATTCAATTCTAATTTCTCCAGAGAAAAATAAAAATTTTCCATATCAGTTTTTTAAGTTCATCAAGACATAAAGAAATTTAAAGTTCTATTCTGAATTTGTCCATAGATGATAGAAAAATTTTTATAGTTTTTTAGAACAAGTTCTTTTCTTAATTTCCCCCCTAAACCAATTTTACAGCTTGAACTACTCATTCTTTTCACACACAACTCTACTTTATGACTTTTTGAATACTCAACACCAAGCAATACTTTCAAAAGGCTTTTTTGTATATTTTCAGAACAAGTTCTTTTCTTAACATGCCCCCTGAACCAATTTTACAGCTTGAATTTTTATATTTTTTCAGAACAAGTTCTTTTCTTAATGTCCCCCCTAAACCAATTTTACAACATGAAGTGCTCATTCTTTTCACCTTCAACTCTATTTTGTGGCATTTTGAATACCCCAACACCAAGCAGAGTTTACACAATGAAGTGAAGAAAAAGTTCAAGTTCTCTTCTGAATTTTTTCTAAGATAGGAAAAAAAAGTTACTGTCCAATTTTAATGTTTTCCAAAGAAAATAAAAAATCTCTGACTTTTTTAATACATTCTAAGCGTTGACATGCTAACGTATCCTAAAATAATAGAAATATAACAAAGTAATGGATAAAATATTTTTATTGAAATAACAACATGTAGAATATTAACATAAAAGACACTTCACTACTTACATTATTAGACACTATAAATATTACTGAGCCACTTTGAACATTTTTGATTCTGATCCATAAAATAAATCATTAGATTCTCTCTTGACACTAGAGTTACTCACTTCTCTTAGTTCATAACCACTTGGATAATAATCATTATTCCATTCTGAGTCATATACAATTTTTACTAGGATGTCACATACAGGTTCAATACACATTTAATTCTTGCAATTATTTAATTCCATGACCATATGATCTTTGGTAGTAATAATGCTCACTTATACTTTATTCTCCATTAATTTATCTTGACATTCATTAGTGATATTGGCTGCCAATGCTCGTTTTATTTTGACTGTGATTTCATTGTCTTTTATCACATTATTTTTACAGAGGTAACAGTTCTGGCACGTTGACAAGATATGATTTATGATGTTGGTACATCATAAATCAGCGGTATGCACGTCTTCTATTTCCCTTTGCTTTCATTCGAATGCTAACACCGGAAAGATGACGATAAGATCTATCAACAGCAAACATGTTACCAGAACCATTAGCTAGAAGTTGTCCCTTTTCATCAACTATTATTTTTATGTTAGCATTCTCTTTGAGTACTAACTTCTCTGGAAATGATACTTTCTTACATCCGCCAATTGACATACGGAAACTCTTGAGTACTCCAAAGGAATTTAACTCCTCACTTTCATGACAACGTAGGCATACATTCCCAATAAGATCTCCACAACTACTTTTTTCATAGTTCAAATATATCTCTTTGTCAGCATTCAAGGCAACGATGACTTCATCATGCATATACACGTTTCTCGAATAATTCATTTTCACTTCTTTTTAAATATGATGTCGATGTTTATCCTTTCAACGGATGAAAATTACTAATCTATTACATGCAGTAAACTAGATAATCTCGATAAACTACTATAGAGTACCATTGGGAAAGCCACTTCCAAAGTAAGAGCAAACACAGAGGACAATCGCTATAGCCGCAAGCGTATTTCATGTTGTGATAGATGGCAGCACACCTACTCAGACACACACTCATAGTGAGAGACAGGCAAAAAGTTAGGTTATTTTAGGTTCACTTAGGTTAGGTTAGGTGAGAGACAGGCAAAAAGTTAGGTGGATGGTTAGGTTAGGTTAGCCTAGATTAAGTTAGGTTAGGTTAAGTTACGTTAGGTTAGGTTAGCCTACGTACGCGCGCGTACGTAAGCTAAATCTCAGAATTAAAGTGGAGCTCTTATCTTCATAGTGAAATATTCACGATCAATGTGTAACTTTTTATATCTTCTACACAAAATTTGGATGAAAACTTTAAATTTATGTCTTTGGGGGAAAAATCTGAATTGAAGTGAAACCTTTTTCTATTATTTGGAAAAATAGAATTGATCAATAACTAATTTCCTTTTTTATTGAGAAAATCTGAACTGAAGTTGAAAATTTTTATTTTCTCTGGAAAATATTCATATTCATAGTATAAATTTTCCTACCTTCTACACTAAAATTTAGAACATTACTTTAAATTTGTTTATGTCTTTGGGAAAAATCTCAGAATTAAAGTGGAGCTCTTATCTTCATAGTAAAATATTCATGAATAATGTGTAACTTTTTATATCTTCTACAAAAAAATTGGAAGAAAAATTTAAATTTATGTCTTTGGGGAAAAATCTGAATTGAAGTCAAACCTTTTTATATTATTTGGAAAAATAGAATTGATCAATAACTAATTTCTTTTTTTATTGAGAAAATCTGAACTGAAGTGGAAAATTTTTATTTTCTCTGGAAAATATTCACATTCATAGTATAACTTTTCCTATCTTCTACACTAAAATTTAGAACATTACTTTAAATTTGTTTATGTCTTTGGGAAAAATCTCAGAATTAAATTGGAGCTCTTATCTTCATAGTGAAATATTAATGATGAATGTGTAACTTTTTATATCTTCTACAAAAAAATTGGATGAAAACTTTAAATTTATGTCTTTGGGGAAAAATCTGAATTGAAGTGAAACCTTTTTATATTATTTGGAAAATAGAATTGATCAATAACTAATTTCTATTTTTATTGAGAAAATCTGAACTGAAGTGGAAAATTTTATTTTCTCTGGAAAATATTCACATTCATAGCATAACTTTTCCTATCTTCTACACTAAAATTTAGGACATTAATTTAAATTTGTTTATGTCTTTGCGAAATTCAAAACTGAAGTAGAACCTTTTTATTTTCTCAGGAAAAAATTAGAATTGATCTGTAATATAATTCTTTTTCATTGCGAAAATTTGGTGTTTAGATATAAAAGAAGTTGAAAAGTAATGTATGACTTCTCTGCCATGCTGAATCTGAAAAATGTAATTTCAGAAAAATTCTTTAACCTTTTAGTGTTAACTTACCTTTTTAGGGGTGACTATTTAGGGTTCTCCTACATGCTGAACTTGAAAGTGTGTTCCCTGGCATGCTGAATCTGAAAGATGTAATTTCAGAAAAATTCTTTAACCTTTTAGAGTTAACTTGCCTTTTTAGGGATGAGCATTTGGGGTTCTCCTACATGCTGAACGTGAACGTGTGTTCCCTGACATGCTGAATCTGAAAGCGTGATTTCGGAAAAATTCTTTAACCTTTTAGGGTTAACTTACCTCTTTAGGGGTGACTATTTAGGGTTCTCCTACATGCTGAACCTGAACGTGTGTTCCCTGGCATGCTGAATCTGAAAGTGTGATTTCAGAAAAATTCTTTAACCTTTTAGGGTTAACTTTCCTTTTTAGGGGTGACTATTTAGGGTTTTCCTACATGCTGAACCTGAACGTGTGTTCCCTGACATGCTGAATCTGAAAAATGTAATTTCAGAAAAATTCTTTAACCTTTTAGGGTTAAATTACCTTTTTAGGGGTAACTATTTAGGGTTTTCCTACATGCTGAACCTGAACGTGTGTTCCCTGACATGCTGAATCTGAAAAATGTAATTTCAGAAAAATTCTTTAACCTTTTAGAGTTAACTTACCTCTTTAGGGATGAGCGTTTGGGGTTCTCCTACATACTGAACTTGAAGGTGTGTTCCCTGGCATGCTGAATCTGAAAGTGTGATTTCAGAAAAATTCTTTGACCGTTTACTGTTAACTTGCCTTTTTAGGGGTGACTATTTAGGGTTCTCTTACATGCTGAACCTGAACGTGTGTTCCCTGACATGCTGAATCTGAAAGTGTGATCTTCATGGCAATGAACTATTCTAAAGAATACAAACGGCTGAGGCTTAAGATATTTATTGCTTAAACATATTTAAAAACATTTGAAAAAATATATAATGATATTTTTAAAAAAAAACTTAATCCATTTGATATGAGAAAGACCAAGAGTTTTTAGGTCTTTGGATATCTGATGCATTTTTCCATGTCAGGTATCTTTTCCGGTACTCATTGAGCGAGATAACTTAGTTCATCTTCCGGGTCATGTACTGAATGCAGGTATTTCTCACATTTGAAGTCTTATAAATTGAATAATGCTATGTTTTTATCACATTTTTCCAGTAAGAGTTTATCAGTTGGCACGTTTATCTTAACATAAACAGCTTGTACACCGAAAAAACTGCATATTTCCTGAATTTACTCTTGTACATGTTTTATTTCATAGCCATTTTCATTATGTGGTCTAATTGTTTTAACGTAAAAGCCGTTTCGATTTATAAAATTTAGTGTTGGACTCTATCTGTTTTTCTCGTACTTATACATATTGTATCTGATGTTCCATTTATAGCTATGAATTTCACGCCGTTGATTGTCTATGAGTAAGAAAGCTGCTTCGAAAATGATGCCAGTTGAGGAATATTTCAGACCAATATATTCTGTGTCAATCACGCCAAATATTATTATATCTGAAAAAATGGCTTAAATTAAATAAATATGTAATGTTTCTGAAACTCTAACAAATACAGCTAACTTTCTTAGAATAAATCATTTTCACTTAAGGAGATAAATTCGGAGACCACACTGCCTTTCCTTGACGATAAATAAAAGTTCAAATAGGGATAAAATCCTTTTAATAGACAGTGATGATAGAAATTCACAAAAATACCAGATATTTCGGTCACATATACAGTGACCGTCATCAGTAGTAAAACTGAAATAAAACAATTTAAAACAAAAGTTTAGATACTAAATCAAATAACACTACATATTGTTTGAATCTCTAATTCTTTTCAAAGCAAAGGCGGAAGCTATTCTCTTTGACCTTCTTGGATTCGGTTCATTAGCGTTCAATGATATAACATTTGGACAAAGGTCAACTACATTGGGTGAATTGAACTTTACTCTCTCAGATTTTAATAAATTATCATAGATAGAGTCCAGCCTATATTCAACTGTATCCCGATTCAAAGCAATATTCTTGAATAAGATTTTATTTATTTCAAGAATTTCACGAAAATTTTGCTTTAAACCCCGATCCCTAGAAATCAAAGAGACATTCTCCAACAAAATAAAATGGTCTGGAAAATTAAAAATATGTTCTGAAAGGGCTGATGTGAAATCTTCAGACTTAGAAACTTGCTTTAAAGCCGTAGAAATAGAATCTTTGTATTGTAATAATCTCATTTCCAAACTCTGGTTAGTACGTCCCACATATGAGCTTCCACAAGTACATGGGATCTGATAAACCCCACTTTGTTGCCCCAATGAAGTTAGATCCTTCCCAGAATTTAGAAAACTACCCAAAGTATTATTACTCTTTAAAGCTACCCTTAGACCATTGCTTTGTAAAATTCTTTTAAGTTTTTCACTTAGCCCGGGTACATATCCCTATTTGAACTTTTATTTATCGTCACGGAAAGGCAGTGTGGTCTCCGAATTTATCTACGTCATATTTATGGGGATGATTTGACCAAAATTGTGGGTAAATATATAAACACTCAGAAAAAACATGCAAATGTTATCAACCAACAGGATTTTCTTCTACGATGTAAGAAGATGAGAATTGTACCACCTTCACTAAAATTCAATTTACATTTGGGCACTTTCAAGGAAGAAAAGTTTGAACGAAGCTAACATTTCAAGGCTTTAAATCAAATTATTAAGGATAAAAGTCGAAAAAGAGCTTTAATAGTGAGAGATAAACTTTCCCTGGAATATCTTATATCAAAAAAGGTTAGTGTAAGTGACTTTTGTTTTATTCAACAAACAGGAAAAAATCACTTCAATCATGACTTTCGCCTTTCCAGAGAAAGATTGCTAAAAAAGTTTTCGAAATTATCAACAAATAATGCGGTAATACCTTCGTCAATTCTAGGACCAGGTGTGGTTAATTTTTCATCAAGAACTTTAACGATACAAGAACAATCAGTGCTTGAAAAGGGTCCGAAATTTTGTTTTAAACCGGATAAAGTCCCCGTGGAAGACATTATCTCTTCAATAGAAACATCTTTGCATAAAAACGCAAATATAATAAAAGATGTTAGCTTAGTAAGAGCGTCTACCGTAAAAACCCTGTCTAATTTTGTATTGAAACCGAATTTTCCTAGTACGACCATCAAAGACATAAGAATTCTTAAAAACTTGAAAAAGGACAGTTCAATTACCATTACAAAAGCAGATAAGAGTAACACTTTAGTTGTGATGAATACTGAGGACTACGAATCAAAATTATGAAGTTTACTAGAGGATGAAAAAACATACAAGAAGCTATCGTATAATCCAACAGACTCTTTTACAAATAAGTTTAAGAAAGAATTGAAGTGCTTAAAGGATGAAGGAAAAATTACACCTCAACTCTATTACAAATGCCTGCCACGCAGTTCCTTGTGCCCTAAATTATATGGACTTCCCAAAATTCATAAGCCTAACCTACCATTACGACCAATTGTGTCAAGTACAAGGTCACCAACAGGTGTTTTGAGCAAATGGTTAGTGTCAATCTGTAAACCACTTTTGTCTACACAAATTTCGTATATTAAGAATTCTTCGAATTTGGTTGAAAAACTGAAAAAAGTAGAAATTTCTTCGAATTCTTTGCTTTCAAGCTTCGACATTGTATCAATGTACACAAATATTGATGTAGAAGCAGCCGAAACTCTTCTAGAAGGAAAGCTCTTAAGAAATTTGGATTTGATTAGTGGCAAAACAGATTTGGAAGTTTCTGTAATTATCAATTTAGTAAGGTTGTGCAATAACTTCTCTTATTTTTTTCAATTTAGAGGGGAGTATTTCGAACAAATAAATGGTTTACCTATGGGGGCCCCTTTATCCCCTTTATTAGCTAATATTTTTGTGGAGAATATTGAAACAATTGCGTTAGATTCATATTTTTTAAAACATATTTTCTGGGGCCGGTATATGGATGACATTATTTCAGTATGGGATTATGGGGAGGAGGAATTAAAAGGATTTTTGGAACATCTTAATTGTTTGGGAGGGGATTTAAAGTTTACCGTTGAATTGGAAGAGAATGGGAAACTTCCTTTCCTTGATGTTTTTCTTTTGAAAAATCAAAATAGTCTGGATTTTAAAATTTACAGAAAACCGACAAATAACAATAGATTTTTGTCTTATAGTTCCGGTCACGCTCGCCAAGTAAAAATTGGTTTGATCATTTCTTTAACTGATCGGATCTTTAGTATTTGCCCTCCAAATTTTGTTGAGGAGGAGTTGTCTTTTCTAAGGAAAATACTAATAAGTAACATGTATCCAGAATGGTTAATTAACCAGACTTTTTCAAAAAGAAGAAAAAGGTTTCTAGAGATTTCTAAGGAAGTCTTGGAGACAACTCGGGAGAAGGATGTTTTTTGTTCCTTACCATATGTACCCGGGCTAAGTGAAAAACTTAAAAGAATTTTACAAAGCAATGGTCTAAGGGTAGCTTTAAAGAGTAATAATACTTTGGGTAGTTTTCTAAATTCTGGGAAGGATCTAACTTCATTGGGGCAACAAAGTGGGGTTTATCAGATCCCATGTACTTGTGGAAGCTCATATGTGGGACGTACTAACCAGAGTTTGGAAATGAGATTATTACAACACAAAGATTCTATTTCTTCGGCTTTAAAGCAAGTTTCGAAGTCTGAAGATTTCACTTCAGTCCTTTCAGAACATATTTTTAATTTTCCAGACCATTTTATTTTGTTCGAGAATGTCTCTTTGATTTCTAGGGATCGGGGTTTAAAGCAAAATTTTCGTGAAATTCTTGAAATAAAGAAAATCTTATTCAAGAATATTGCTTTGAATCGGGATACAGGTGAATATGGGCTGGACTCTATCTATGATAATTTATTAAAATCTGAGAGAGTAAAGTTCAATTCACCCAATGTAGTTGACCTTTGTCCAAATGTTATATCATTGAACGCTAATGAACCGAATCCAAGAAGGTCAAAGAGAATAGCTTCCGCCTTTGCTTTGAAAAGAATTAGAGATTCAAACAATATGTAGTGTTATTTGATTTAGTATATAAACTTTTGTTTTAAATTGTTTTATTTTAGTTTTACTACTGATGACGGTCACTGTATATGTGACCGAAATATCTGGTATTTTTGTGAATTTCTATCATCACTGTCTATTAAAAGGATTTTATCCCTATTTGAACTTTTATTTATCACTTAAGGAGGTTGGGTAAAACTAAATCTACAGTTAAAAACTACTGCTTTGCACAACGAAAAATAAATTATAAATATAACAATGGAAAAAAGTTCCAAAAAAAATGACTTCCGTCCCTTAAAGACACTCCCTCTTCCCCTGGAGTTCTCTTTACCATAGCCATAATTTTGTCTAGAAAGCATTTATCACAAAGAAGTCCCCCTCCCCCCTTTTCAGCAAAGCAAAAGGTAAAATTTGCGAGAAATATACTATGCATGGAAAATCATGCGTTTTTATTGCACAACTTGTGAGAAAAATAAAATTGACAATCACTAGTTTGTAGCCTTTGGATAGAAATCAATGTTTCTATTTTTACCATTTAGAAAATTTTTTAAATGTTCCCACCTATAGGCTTTAAAATAGATAAATGATTGTTAACCCAGCAGCTTATAGGCTTAAAATTTACGATCTTAGACGTAAATGGTATTCAATTTACGCATAATAAAGCTATGCATTCTTTTTTTTAGAAATCCCGACCCCTTACTTTTCATGCGAAGAAACACTTTGTTTTCATGTTACAATGATGGTTTTAGAACTGAGGCATTGCCCTTCCCCCTTTTTACATAATGTCCTAAAAATATTGTTAGCAATTATTTTGGGGAATAACTCGTTTCGCTCTTCCATACAGGTTGCTTTGGCCTAGCTTAATTATTGCAATCTCTTTTTGCTGTTTTTAATTTGACGGGAAAAAGTATCGTTTTTATATGTGAAACCCTTGGTTAAACCGTTAACGTAAGGATTATGTGGCCGGATGTAGTTTAAAAGGGTGACAGCTAATTAAATCATTGCGGGAGTGTTTATGTCAAACCAGAGTGCCTTAATAGCTAGGGGATTGGCAGAAAGATGACTGTCAAAAGGAGAGTTCAAAAACAAAGTTATTTCCAATGAAAGAATTAAAGTCATAAACAGAGGAGGGGATGTGGAGGGGGAAGGTTAGGTTTACGTGGTAAAAAAGAACATATTTTAAGCTTTCTAGCGAGTATAAACATCATATAGGGGAATTTGTATTGTCTGTGTGTGGGGCGGGGGTACCTGAATTTACTGGAGGTTAGGTTACTATGTAAAATAATTTTATTTGGAATGAAAATTTACTAAACAGAACTCACATTGTTAATCATTGTGGATGAAGTTTCCTTGTCAATAATTTCTTATTGAATGACTAATCACAACACAATATACGAAATCTCAAGGGCGAATTGTGATGTAATGGGAAACCATATGTAAGCGACTCTTTGATTGGCATAGAATGAGATGTAACTGACTCTCTGATTGGCTTAGAAGGAGACATGTACTTCCTGTTTCCCATTTCTGGATCAAAACATTCTCTCCACCGATTATGTAAATCAAGTTCTCGGAAATTCACTTCCCCTAGATCAATACATTCCCCTAGCGATTATGTAAATCATCCGTTGTGTCATTACACTTGGCCAAACAACAACAACAAATCAAACGACCTTGACCCCGTTAGAAATTAATAAACCATGAAAATACATCAAAAGTGAGAAAAATCCTGTTTTTTTATTCTCAGTGATAAAAACCATAAAAACATGCATAAATTATATAGGCCCGGGATATTATGTAAATCAAGTTCT
Organism: Artemia sinica; assembly: GCA_027921565.1. Classification (NCBI taxonomy): domain Eukaryota; kingdom Metazoa; phylum Arthropoda; class Branchiopoda; order Anostraca; family Artemiidae; genus Artemia; species Artemia sinica. The sequence continues at coordinate 36,799,280 of CM051268.1, forward strand.
CGGAAATCCTCTCCCCTCGAGGGATTCTTTGCCCATATATGGAGTCCCGTTCGGACCTCATCATAGGTTAGGTTACGCAATCAATTTCTCAAAAATCCTCTCCCCTTCGATTACGCAATCAATTTCTCGGAAATCCTCTCCCCTCGAGGGATTCTAGGCCCATATATGGAGTCCCGTTCGGAGTTAGACTCAATTGTAGATGGCAGTAGTGGTGTGATCGTGGGAGTCTATAAGGGGGTTTTATTGCTGTGGGGGGTCATGAAATTTCCAAAGGTATATTTATTCGGTGTTTCAACTATGTTGAACAAATGGCTATCTCAAAATTTTGATTGGACGATTTTGAGATAAATATGGCCGTAGGAGGGGGCCTAGTTGACTTCCAATTTTTCAGGTCACTTAAAAGGGCACTATCACTTTCAATTTCAGTTTGAAAGAGACCTCTCCCAATATTCTAGGACCACTGGGCCGTTGCCATCACCTCTGGGGATAACAAACAAACAAATAAACACGCATCCGTGATCATTATTATGGCAAAAAATAAAAAATTCCCCATTTTTTGCAGATAGGAGCTTGAAACCTTTACAGTAGGGTTCTCTGGTACGCTGAATTTGATGGTGTGATTTTCATTAAGATTTTATGACTTTTAAGGGATGCGTAACCCTTTTTTCAAAAATCAGGCAAATTTTCTCAGGCTCGTAACCTTTGATGTGTAAGACTAAACTGAATGAAACTATGCTGATTCAAAATTATATATTTGGAATCAGCCGGAAAATTCAATTCTTTTCATATATCTATTGGTATCAAAATTCCGTTTTTTAGAGTTTTGGTTACTATTGAGCCGGGTCACCCCTTACTTACAGTTCGTTACCACGAACTGTTTGATTTTCAAAATAAAAAAGCTTCCAACTTTAAGAATCTTATCAAATTTTGAATTTCTACACTACTAACGACTTTAAATTTTCAGTCTTTGATAAATTATCTATTCAGTTTATAAGAATCCTATTTTTTTAACACTCATGTTTTTACAAATTATTGTTAGTAGGGAGGGCATAATAGACGCCAGGCTACCATTAGTTGCTGGAACGTTCTACTATGCTGAACAAAATGGCTGGCTCAAGGTTAAGACTGAATGCGTTTGTAAAATGAGTGGGCTTGAGAAAAGGGCTGCTTGCCCTCCGATTTCTTGTTACTCTTAAAAAGGGCACCAGAACTTTTAATTTTGAATTTAATTAGCTCCTTTAAAAGTTTCAAATATTATTTCTAGTCATTATAGAGTGGTAGGCCTTTTTGAAAATCTGCATGCATAAAGTTTGTCCTTTAATTGAACTCCTAAGCGTTCCCTAAGAGTTTCATCTTGATACCTTTGGCGTCATTAGTTACATTAACTGTAGTGGTAGTATTGAAAGTATGTATATAGGGCCTTCTGGCTAGTTCAATATCCCCCACAACTTACCCTTAAAGTTATAAATTAATAATGTAAGTTGACATAACATAAGTTGACATTGTGGGGAGGTTTACATCACTAAAGACATAATTACTGGACCTTTCAATAATGCTGAACAAAATAATTCTCCAAAAATTTTGATTGGATGTGTTTTGGGGATTGATATGATTGTAGGGGGAGGCTGTTTGTCCTCCTTTCATTTTCGACTCTTAGAAAGGGCACTCGATCTTCTTACTTCAAATCGAATAAGTCCCACCCGACCCAAAGTTCATGCGACCATCCGTTCCATAAGAATCTTATGTGCCCGGGGCATAACTTGCAACCCTTGCACCTGGGCTCTGGGAAGTTGTATTCACCTTGAAGCCATTGTTATATGCTCTTTGGACTACTGTGAACAAAATGACTCCCTCACAATTTTGATTGGACGCGTTTGCGGAAAACAGATTGTAAGGGAGAGGGGCTAGTTGCCCTACATCAATTTTGACTCTTAAAAGGAAACTAGAACTATACATTTCCAATCCAATGAGCTTTCTCGAAAGTTCAAACAATAACACCTTCCAGTGTCAACTCCAAAGGCCTTGCTATATGCTTTTAAACAAATCGCTATCTCAAAATTTCACTAGTATATCTCATCAAAAATACAAATTTCTTAATATAATAGCTTAATAGCTATAATAGGTATAGTATATAATTATCAGTTATTAAGCTTATTTTAGAACAAACTTATCTAGCCTTGTGTTTTTTTTAAACAAAAATATCTGTTTTGGATTCACTTTCTCGTTGAACGCTCAAAACCTATTCTAATCCTTTCATTCTAGGACATTTAACGATAAAATATGTTTATGATGTTTTAACTTTTTTAACTTTAATAAATAAAAATATTAAAACTTTAAGGAATATATATTTGTATATGCATGCTAAAATGACAATCCACAACCGTTTTTTCAGTAATATAGGTTTAAAATAAGGTATTACGTTTTGGTCTTGAGAAGGTATAGGGGTTGTCAAAGACATAATTCCCAGACCTTTAAACTACGCTGAACAAAATGGCTATTTCAAAATTTTGATCAAATGTGTTTTGTGAATTGATGGGCGTGGGGAGGAGCTTGTTGTCCTCCAATCACTTCTGACTAATAAAAAGGGCCCTAGCCCTTTCAATGTCCAATCAAACAAGCCTTTTTCAAAGTTTCTACGACAGCGAACGGCCATCTTAAAATTTCTATCAAATGTATTTCGGGAAAATACGAGCTGTGGAGGGGTATCCACGTTTGGATCACTCTCAATCTTAAACCGGACACTAGAACCTGTGATTACCAATCCAATGAGCCCCTCCGAAGTTTATACGATTACCCTTTCTATATAAAACGTATATGCTCTCAGGGCATAACTTATAACCCTTGCCCTCAGGACTGTGGGATGGGGGTTGTCATACTCAAAGATATAATTTCTGAACCTTTCAATTACACTGAACAAAAAAGCTATCTGAAAATTTCGATTGGATGTGTTTTGAGAAAAGTTGGGCGTGGGAGGGATGTTAGTTGCCCTCCAATCACTTTCGACTATTAAAAAGGGCACTAGCCCTTTCAATTGAATCAATTTCCAATCGAATAAGCTCTTTTCGAAGTCTCTACGACAACAAATGGCCATCTCAAAATTTCTATCCCATGCATTTCGGGAAAATACGAACTTCTGATTACCAATCCAATGAGCCCCTCCGAAGTATATAAAATAACTCTTTCTATATAATCCTTATACGCCCCCAGGGAATAGCTTACAACCCTTGGCCTGAGGACTGTGGGGGGGGGCTTTCATCCTAAAAGATTACTCGACCTTTCAATGACGTTGAACAAAATGACTGTCTCAAAATTTCGATTGGATGTGTTTGGAGAAATGAAGGGCGTGGGAGGGGAGGTTATTTGCCCTCCAATCACTTTCGACTATTAAAAAGGGCACTAGCCCTTTCAATTTTCAATAGAGAGAGCTTTTTTTAGAGTTTCTACGAAAACAAATTGTCATCTCGAAAATTTCTATCACATGCATTTCGGGAAATACGAGGTGTGTAAGGTTTGGGGGTAATTACCTTCCGATCACTCTGAATCTTAAAAAAGGGACTAGAACTTCTGATAACCAATCCAATGAGCCCCTCCGAAGTTTATACGATCACCCTTTCTATATAAACCTTATATTCCCCCAGGGCATAACTTACAACCCTGCCCTGAAGACTGTGGGAGGGTTTTTGTCATCAAAGACATAATTTCTGGACCTTTCAATTAAGTTGAACAAAATAGCTATCTTAAAATGTCGATTGGATGTTTTCGGGGAAATTCTGGGCGTGGGAGGGGGGTTAGTTGCCCTACAATCACTTTTGACTATTGAAAAGGGCACTATCCCTTTCAATTTCCAATTGAATAAGCTCTTTTCGAAGTTTCTGCGACAACAAATGGTCATCTCAAAATTTCTATTACATGCATTTTGGGAAAATACTAAGTGCGGGGGGGATATCTACCCTCCGATCACTCTGAATGTTAAAAAGGGGACTAGAACTTCTGATTACCAATTTAATGATCCCCCCTCATAGTTTACACGATCACCCTTTCTATATATATCTTATATGTTGGCCGGGCATAACTTACAACCCTTCCCCGGAGGGTTGTGGGGGGGGTGTCATCCCTAAAGACTTAATTTCCGAACCTTTCAATTATGTTGAACAAAATCGCTATCTCACCATTTTTATTGGATGTTTTTGGGAAAATGATGGGCGTGAGAGGAGGGGTTAGTTGCCCTCCAATTACTTTCGACTATGAAAAAGGGCACTAGCCCTTTCAATTTACAATCGAATGAGCTCTTTTTGATATTTCTACAACAAAAGATGGCCATCTCAAAATTTATACAATATACATTTTGGGAAAATACGAGGTGTGGGGAGGGTATCTACCCTCTGATCACTCTGAATCTTGTAAAGGCCACTAGAAACTCTGATTACGAATCCAATGAGCCCCCTCTGAAGTTAATATGATCACCCTGTCTATATATACCTTATGTTCCCCCGGAGCATAACTTACAACCATTGCCGTGAGGACTGTGGAGGGGGGGGGGGGGGGTTGTCATCTTCAAAGATATAATTTCCGGACCTTGCATTTACGTTGAACAAAATGGCTATGTCTAAATTTTGATTGACAGTATTTGGGAAACTGGTGGGCGTGAAAGGGGGGTTAGTTATCCTCCAGTCACTTTTGACTAATAAAATGGGCACTAGCCCTTTCAATTTTCAATTTAGTGAGCCTTTTCGAAGTTTCTACGATAGGAAATAGCCATTTCAAAATTTCTGTCAGATTCATCTTGTGAAAATACGAGTGTGGGGGGGGGCGGGGAGACCTTCAGTCAATTTTAATCTTATAAAGGGTACTACAACTTCTGATGACCAGTCCAATGAGCCCCCTTCGAAGTATCTAAGACCGCCCTTTCTATACAAACTTTATGCCCCCACGCACAACTTAAAACTATTGCTCTTAGGACTGGGGGGGGGGGTTGTCATATATATATATATATATATATATATATATATATATATATATATCTATATATATATATATATATATATATATATATATATATATATATGTATATATATATATATATATATATATATATATATATATATATATATATATATATATATATATATATATATATATATATATATATATATATACATATATATATATATATATATATATATATATATATATATATATATATATATATATATATATATATATATATAATATATATATATATATATATATATATATATATATATATATATATATTATATATATATATATATATATATATATATATATATATATATATATATATATATATATATATATATATATATACCCCCATAGGTTGTGTGGGGGGGGGGGTTTCATCCTCAAAGATTAATTTCCGTACCTTTCATTTACGTTGAACAAAATGGCTATCTCAAAGTTTCGATTAAATATGGTTAGGAAAGTGGGAGGGGGGTTAGTTTTCCTCCAATGACTATCGACTATTAAAATGGGCACTAGCCCTTTCAATTTTCCAATCGAATAACCCTTTTTCGAAGTTTCTATGACAACAAATGGCCATTTAAAAATCCTATCAGATTCATTTCGGGAAAATACGAGGTTGGTGTGTGTGTGGGGGGGGGGGTTACCGACCTTCAATCCCTGTTAATCTTAAATAGGGTACTTGAACTTCTGATGACCAATCCCATGAGCCCCTTAAGAGGTATCTACGACAGCCTTTCTTTACAAACATTATATGCCCCCAGGCCATAACGTACAACCCTTGCCCTAGGGGCTGTGGGGGGTTGTCATCCTCAAAGACATAATTTCAGGACTTTTTAACTAGGCTGAACAAAATGGCTTGTTGTCCTCCAATGACTTTCGACTATTAAAATGGGCACTAACCCTTTCAATTTCCAATCGAATGAGCCTTTTTCGAAATTTCTACGACAACAAATGGCCATTTAAAATTCTTTATCAAATTCATTTTGGGAAAATACGAGGTGTGTGTGTGTGTGGGGGGGGCTACCAACCTTCAATCACTTTTAATCTTAAATAGGGTACTATAAATTCTCATGACCAATCCAATGAGCCCCCTCCGAGGTTTCTACGACCAGCCTTTCTTTACAAACATTATATGCCCCCAGGGCATAACTTAAAACCCTTGCTCTTACGGCTGTGGGGGGTTGCCATCCTCCATGATTTCTGGACCTTATAACTACGCTTAACAAAATGGTTATCTCAAAATTCTGATTGGATGTGTTTGGGGAAAATGGTTGCCATAAGAGGGGCTTAGTTTCCTTCTAAATACTTTCGACTATTAAAAGGGGCATTAGCCCTTTCCATTTCCAATCTAATAAGCCGTTTTAAATTTTTCTACGACAACAAATGGCCATCTCAAAATTTTTTATCAGATACATTTCGGGAAAGTATGAGCTGTTTGTGGGGGATATTCACACTTCGATTACTTTGAATCTTAAAATGGCTCTAGAACTTTTGATTACCAATCCAATGAGCCCCCTCCGAAGTTTATGCAACCATCCTCTCTATATAAGCCTTTAATAGCCCCAGGGAACAGCTTAAAACCCTTAACCTTAGGGCTTGGGGGGAGGGGAGTTTTTATCCTCAAAGATATAATTTCTGTATCTTTCAACTATTTTGAACAAAATAGGTATCTAAAAATTTTGATTGAATGTGTTTGCGGAAATGGTGGGCATAGGAGGGGGACTAGTTACCCTCCAACCACTTTCAACTATTCAAAAAGGCACTAGCACGTTCAGTTTCCAATCAAATGAGCCCTTTTCAAAGTTTCTACGATGGCTCCTTCGATACGAAGTGTCCAGGTCTAAACACAAAAAAAAATAATACATTGTGCTCAAATGGCTCTGTACTTAGGCAGCACTATTGTGCTGGCTATGATTGTTAGAATATTTTAAGAAACTTTGGTTTCAGTCCTGAGAAATAAGGTACCTTCTCAATTGGTAATATCCCAATTGGCATCTTATGGCTAAAAAATATATCTCGAGCAATATGTTTTCAGAAACTTAGGTTTCAGTCTTGAGAAATAAGGTACCTTTATATTTCAATTGCAATCTTATGGCCAAAAAGAATGTCTAGAGTAGCATACGCGTTTGAAATGTACTTAAAATATATCTGATTTTATTACTATTGTTAGAAATTTTTAAGCAAAATAGGTTTCAATCTAAAGAAATTCATGTCTCAAGTGGCATCTTATGGCTAAAAAGTGTATTTTAAGTAGTTTGTAGAATATGAAAATTTTACACATACGCTTAAAATATATCTGATTTTATTACTGTTGGTAGATACTTTTAAGAAACTTCGGTTTTAGTCTTGAGAAAATAAGACACCTTCATGTCTTAAGTGGCATCTTATGGCTAAAAAGGTATATCTAGAGTAACTTGTGGAACACGAGCATTTCAGATGCATACGCTTAAAGTATATCTGATTTTATTACTAATTTTAGATTGTTTTAAGAAAATTAGGTTTCAGTCCTGAGAAATAAGATATATTGTCAATTGGTAATATCTGAGTTGACATCTTATGGCTAAAAATATATATCTCGATTAATATATGGATCATGGGCGTTTCAAATGTAAGCGCCTAAAATATCTCTGACTTTATTGCTATTATTAAATTGTTTTAGGAAGCTTAAGTTTCAGTCTTGAAAAATAAGGTAGCCTCGGACGTCAATTTACATCAGTAGTATGTGCCTTTCTATATTGCGTGCCGCTATATGCCATTGATAGGGAGTACGTAGTCCTTGAGCCCTGAGGTCAAGATCACTGGGGAAAAGCCAGAAATGTTTTTGCCAACAGAGACCTTGGGAAAAACCCTAGTTACATAACATGTTTTTGTGAACAATTTTGGGAAAACCTAATTAGTTTCTCAACAGGGGAAAAACTAGTTACTTAACTGATTTGTAAACAGGATTTGGGAAAAACCCCATAGCCTTGCAAAATACTATATAAAGTGGGAAAGAGTTAATTAGTGTCACAGTTCTGAATTGGATTTTGTTCGATAGTTTTATTATGAATATTATTTTGTTTTCTTTGGAGTATTACAAAAATGAGTAATTTCACTGTATTGAACATTCAGACACAGGAGGAAGAGAATAGTGATGAAGTGAAGATAAGAGCTGCAAATGTTGCAGTAGAAATAGCACCAGGGAGCAGATTAACTTTCGAGTGGGATGAGATGTTCAGAAGATATGTAATATCTCTGAGTCGAATCAAGATGGATGAACAGTTATGTTTTGCGGCCAAAGTGAATATAATGAATATGTCTACCTTAGAAGCAGGTTTGAATGCAATTGTTGAGCATATAGAGAAAAATGGACTGAGTCATTTATTGAAAAAGCCTTAATGTTGTTTTAAATATAAATTTGTTGAATAAATATATTGATGATCATTTACTTTTTTGTAGTTAAACATTTTTGAGAGTTGTTTACTCTTTCCAGAAGAACCAATAGGTGATGAGAGAGTATTTGAAACAGACTATTTTCTTTCTTCAATATTTGTTAGTTAGTATGTATTCAGCAGTATAAACATCAACAGTAAAAAAAAATGAATGTATTTGAGAAAGAAACAATAATGCAGAACCTTGTCACTTTGGAAAAATGTTTAAATCTAAATGATCAGTTTAAGAAATTGTCGGTGCAGAGGAGAATCTTCAGTCAAAGAATGGTTGATGATGGATCATGGAGAATGGATCATGAAACGGGAATCTCCAACCTTGGATTATTGTGTGAGGCTTATACATCGTGGTCCCAATGCATTCACTCAATTTATTGAAATACTAATTGAAACGAAACAAAATAGTATTGTAGTTTTGCTTTTGAACATTACATAGATTTTCAAAAAAAAACAATAGGAACAGTTTGTATGAAAAATCTAAAACCTCACATTCCAATGAAGCGAATAGAACGGGAAATAAATCCCGCTCAAACATGTTTAAAGTGTAACGTCACCTGTTTACTCCTCCTCCTATTTTGTCTTTTGGAAATCTGAAGCGAGTACTCGAAGTAAAAGAAAGAAGAAGAAAACTCTTTCTAGGAGAGTATTTAGTTTGTAATCTGCAATCTGAGTGTCAATAGTGAAGAAAAAAATGTACTACACATGTCCTCTATGTTTTTATACATTGGGCAGTTGGTCGTCCTGTGAGAATTGCACTACTGTCAGTGAATATGATGAAAAGTGTAGGTTGTGCAATCCAAGCAAACTTCACCGAGGATATGCCATTAAAATTAAAGATTGTAATTCATGCCTTGAAGAAGTTTACGATTCTCATGTCAGAGGATTCCTATGTTCAAACTGTCACTATGATAAATGTAATCAGTGGGAAAATACCTATCCTGGTATGATTAGAAAAAATTCGAAACGATAATTTAGTCTATTCTTGAGAGACTGGTATCGTCGTAGATTTAAATTATATTGGAAAGAAGAATTTGGACCATGCTTCAAGTGTCAAAATAACAAAAGAGTGTGGTTTCTACGACATCGTTGTGAAGATACTGGATGTTATTATTATAAACCTACGGATTTTTATTTGGCAGTTAAGAAGAGTGATTCTTCGTTTGAGAATTCTGTTTGTGACATTGCATCAAATATACAAATTGAAACGCGTAAATTTTACAATATAAATAAAAAAGTATCATTGACTACACAAAGAGATACGATAAGAGTGAAACTAAATTTTATTGTACTAAATGTGATCTTGACATTTCCCTACTTGATCAATACAAAGTGAATGTAAATGATCTACCACCACTAGCTGTCGTCGACAATGATGATCATCTACATGTAGAAGAAGAAGAAATCTAAACAAAAAAAAACATTTTTTGTTATGTATATACATGTTTTATTAATAAACAAATTTACATACATTTTTAAAACACTTTACTCGTAGGGCACTAAAATCAATATTATACAATTCTGAGAGCATATATTCCACCACAAAGTCGTTCAGACGTGGAATGTCTATGTAAGTGTTGAGAAACTGCTTGTAAGTATAGCCACGACATCTGAAAACGAAATATAGTAGCGCAAGGAAACCACAGCTTTTAGTCGATAGATCCTGCCCTCTCTTCCGGTTTTGAGTAATGGGTTTCCCACTGCTTTCAATTTAGGTTTTAATATGCTAACCATAGAATGTGTATAGGAATCCGAGAGGATTGAAAAATTCAATAGTTTTCGTTGTTTGAAAGATGCACAACCAGTGTCCAGTATTTCTTATATTCGATGGACTGCTATTAACAATGATAATGGTATGAGTAACACCTTGAATTTTGTCAAGGAAATCCGAGGGTAGACAATAGGATTTGTATTTGGACATGAATGGATCCAAGTTAAATGCATCAATTATTTGATTCGTGTTCATGGTGCCAAGTCTAGTAGAACACTACCATCGAAAGTGATCTCCCAATAGGTTTCAAATTGACATAGTGACATTAACGTAATGCTTTCAGTCAAGGCATCGGCGAATGTGCACTCTAAACGTACACTCCCTGTTCTAACAACAGTCAAATCTTGAGTGCCAGACAAGTCTAAAACGATTACACCATGAGTTTTTGAAAACATTGAATCAGTTATTGGATTTTCAAGTAGTTGTGAATCATGATCCAGTGCTTGCATTGTCAATTCATAGAGAGTTCTGTAGAATTTGTTATAAAATGATAAATTGTACAGAGGAACTCCGTTCACTTTGCACACAAGACTGGACAAACCAAAAAATTTAAATCATGAGGGGATGTGGTCCAGGACCCAACGGCGCTAGCATTCTTTACAATGGCCAATACGAGTTTCGAAGGGATTTCCCCACTGATAAATGACGAATCAGTATAACTCCGAGAACCTGTAGCAATGTGAAGTTGATTGGTAACTGTATGAGGAACGAGCAGTTTGATGTTGTTACCTTTGGATCTCAGTTTTTCCACTGCCAATGCAACAGAGCTCATGACCTGTTGTTTTCGCACATGAAGTACTGCTGAAGTGAGATTGACCGTTGTATCAGGTGCTCCAGCAATTGTTTTTCTCAAAATGAAATTACCTGGAGCAAGTTGTAACTTTATGTCAATCTTAACGTTGGGTGGTAACCATTGGGAAATATTAAATATTTCATGAATTAATTTACCAACCAAATGATACTCCTTGGTCACTACTGTAGTAAGCTCACCATCAGTGTCAACATTTAATCTATATTCATAGTCCATTGCTTGACCTCTCAATTCCTTGTATGATTTTGGTGTCATCAACATAAATTGTATACAGCTTGCATAGTTTGACAAATTATTGCTAGTGCTCAACAATGTTCCATTAATGTACAAATTAATTTGTCTGAACAAGTTGTGTGGAATACAGTTTTCATAGGATAGACCATCAACAGCACTAGGCGTTTGATTGTCAGACTTTTTCCTCATCACAACATTTGAATCAATAAATTTGGATGACCAATCAATGAGATAATCTTCATTGGAAAATATTTGAAAGTGTATATTTTCGGACAGGGGTTGCTGGGGATGAAATTTTTCATAGTAACCATGTTTGACACTGACATCAACATTTTCAGCATTGGATAGATTTAATGATGAAGTAATTGATGGTTTTGATTCCTTATGAGGGAGATAAGTCATCTTATGAGAAAAAATCTTGTTTTGATCTAACAATCTTTTTCTTCTTCTTTTTCTTGATGCTTTTTCTTTTCAAAATTGTTGTTGTTGTTGATGGCTTACGCTTCTCACCTGGATGGAGACTGATGAGTGAATGACTACCACGCATCCTTTTTAAACCTTTCCCATTTTGTTGAGATTTTAATTTTTCGCCAACAGCTCTTGCTGAAGATCTAAGGTTTTCCTTAAGACTGTCCTTGAAATTTTTACCCGAACTCCAGTCTTGTAGTGTTGAGCCAGCAAAATTTGCTGCAGGTGGTACAATATATTTCTTGGCAAGGGGTAGTGCAGAACGAAATAGCCTAGCAAACCAACTACCAAGACCATAGCCAGACATTGTAGTACGGCCCTTGTAGTAGTCCAATCCATGACCTATTTGATGAGGACTCAGAGCAGCAGCATAACAATTAATGTCAGGACAAACAAATGGGATTCTTCTACTATTCATGTTGAATGACAGGTCGAAAATGACATGTAATAACACATAAACCCTTTGTTACAGCTAAAAGATCACCGAGTTCAGTTCTTAGTGTTAACTGACAGAGTTCCAAATATGAAGTGTTTACAGGAACAAACTGGAGGTGTCTTATATTATAGTGATGTACATTTTTTTTCTGTACTTTATCTTTTTAGAGCACTTAAAAGGGGGACATTGGAATTACCAACTCTGGAGGATTCCACAAACGAACTGTAGATGAATATACAACTGTTCGAGGAGAAGCTGGGTGCATAGTATGCATAGTCATCGTCATTGCCACTGAAATTTTCTGTCTTAATAATACGGTTTTTAAAACCGAGAACCTCACGTAAGTTCTCATTGAGGAAAATTCTTTCATTCTCAAACGGATTGGTGATATAAATTCTCCTTTGTTCCGTCGAATAATTGAAAGTGAAACCACGTTTTTTTCGATTTGCAATTTTTTGTTGATAACTCGACACAGTTCATGCATGTTATTTTATTCCCTGTAGGGGATGTTAGCAATAGGGTACTCATTAGAGTCAAAAGTTGCCATTGCACCTTCATCACCAAATTCAAACGGTCGTATTTTAATATCATATGAGATCTCTTTTCTTAGAACATCATATGTATTCTTGATAATACAATCGACGAGAGCAACTTCATATCTACCTTGAAATTTAATGGTAGGCGACAATTTAGTCCAAAAATCACTTGCGGGGGGGCCTTCAGCCGGGGGGAGGGGGGCTACCGGTAGCATTTTTTAATTATTTAGAGCAGATTTATTTTTTCCCAGTGTTGTATTATTGAAAGTTTTTATTTCTTTATGTATATGTACCTACATTTAATAGTTTGCATTGTACACAGTAAAAAAAATTGTTGTATTTCTAATGTTTTTTTTTGTATTAACTGCTTAATATAGTAAACACTTTTATTTTACTTCAGTTGTAGTTGTTCATTGAATAGAGATAGATACAAATAGCAGAGAAACATAGATTATGTATCAGTTTATAACACCTTTCAAAGCTTTTCTTTGTGAGCCATCAATGAGTGGGAAAACAACACTTTTGATGAAAATAATTCAGAATCGAGGTGAAATGTTGGCAGCTGGAGATCATCAAACTACCATAAAAAAATATACTATTGCTATAGTGTTTGGCAACAATCATATGATAGAATAAGAACTATTGAACCTCAAATTAAATTTATCAAGGGATTGGATGTTGTGTTCAATTCAATTGAACCAAATTCTTGGCTTAATATTGATGATTTAGCCGAATCAATAGAGCAATGGTCTGAGGAAATAATCCAATTGTTCACAGTGCGTTCTCATCATGAAAAATTTCCGTCACCATTGTTCTACACAATCTCTTTCATCAGAGTAAATGTATGCGAACTCTTGCATTGAACTGTACTCATTACATTGTGTACAAAGTTGTTCGTGACTCAAGTTCCCTCATAACATTAAACAAACAAATTTATCCGGGTCAACCAAAATTCTTGTTGTCAGCTTACAATCAGGCTACAAGTAAACCATATGGGTAAATTGTAATTGACCTTAATCAAAACACACCTGAAGAACTACGTGTTATTAATAATATATTTGATCGTGAGATAACAGTATATCTGCTGGTGAGTGATAGGAAAAGATACTAGTTGAAATTATGACGTTGAAGAAGTTACATCACAATAGACACTTGTTCTCTGTTTTGAGTAGTTCAAAACCACGGCTTAGGAAAGTCATATTGAACAATATAGATCGAGAGTTTATTAAACTCATTTCCGAGCTGTGTTTAAATTTAACTGAAGGCAATGTTCAACTACCAGATGCTATTAAGAAGCAGACTAGACAAAATCAATCCATTTTTCGTGCACTGTCCAAGAGAAAGACCAGTCAAAAACAGAAAAGAAAACATTTAGTTCAGGCAGGGGAAGGTTTTTTCACAGTTTTATTGCCAATTATTGCCGGTCTTGTTAGCAATCTTCTTCTTTCTCCGTCTCAATCGTAGCTCTATAGCAAAAAAAACATGGCGAAACCCTATAAATTGACTGCAATTGATGAAGCTCTATCTCCACTGCAAACTTTTGAGGGTAATCTCACAGACTTCCTTAATGATAATAGCATACCTGATGATCAGAAACTTTTAATTTTTCAAACGGCAATTCGTCGTGTTGACAAGCAGAAACCCTATCAAAATAAACCCATTAATGTTGTGAATGTTGCAGATACGATACAAGAAGCAAATATTACACAATCATCTGCATCAACACCACTACTGCCACTCGAACACCACCTATCAAGAATATTAGATCTATTACCAGTTTCCTATCGGGAACAGGGCAAAAGATTGTTAAACTATTTGAATGGAAGCAGTCATATTAAAATTGATGCTACAAATCATCAAATCACCCTAGGTAGCAACACTTACAATCTCATTGATCTAATAACTGATTTTGTCTCAAATCGCAAGAAAACTCTATCCATTGACGCAAATATTTTGAAATATTTACACACATTAAACTTTCCCAAAGCACTTGTGATCAACAGAAAAATTTTAAAAGATTTGACATCATTCAATAATGAAAAGGACGAGGAGGATGATGATTCTGAAAAAGATGATTTCAAGACTCTAATGCTAACAAGTACACCTAAATCCAATTACAAAAGCAGCAGCAGCAGCATCAATGATTCAACTTTAGCCAGTAGAAAAAAGCATCTTTCCACGACAACTGCCAATACCTCTGTTAGTATACAAAAGGGTAGCGGTGGTGATACACATTTACATGCAAAATGGATGAAACTCTAAACCGTATTTATGCAAATGTTGGTGAGATGGGGAGTCTTAGTGCTCCCAGTACACTTGCTCAAGTCTCCAATGTTCAACAGAGTTTAGCAAAAGAATATCTTCAAAATGAATCTAGCTACACACTTCATCGAAATCGCAGACTTCGCACAAATCAATATCGGAAAACTAAGGCATTCTACCCTCTACAAATCATGCAAGCTGATCTTATGACTTTGGATGAATGGCAACACCAAAACAATAAACCATACAAGTACATTCTATTTGCAATCAGTATTTTTAGTCGCTAATCCTATGCCATTCCACTAAAATCTAAGCGTGGAGAGGAGATTGCAATTGCTCTAGAAACAATACTTGATCAAGATTCCTATAAAAAAATACAAACAGATCGAGGAAGTGAATTTTTCAATCCACATGTGAAGAAAATTATACTAAAATATAATACACAGTTATATCATAGTCACAGTCAAATAAAGGCTGCATTTGCTGAACGATTGATTAGAGCCATTCGTCTTCTCATTTCTAGATATTGTACACTCAAAAACACTGCTGTCTTTATTCATGATTTGGATAAAATTATGCAAGTTTACAATCAAAGTCCTCATCATTCCCTGTCCGATCTTAGCCCTTTTGAAGCTCATCACAATGATAAAAATACACTTGACATTTTCGTCAAACAATATGCTTCTAACAATGAAAATGGAATAAAAAGCAAATTGATTGTGGGTGATAGGGTTCGAATCAATCGGTCAAGTAATATTTTTGAAAAAGGGAATTACCTATGGTCTACTGAACTTTTTAAAGTGTCAAAAGTTCTAGAGACTAGTCCCATGACCTATCAACTATGCGATAGCGAAGATGATGAGATTTTGGGGGGATTTTATGACTTTGAATTGCAAAAAGTTAAAGATAGTGGTATTTATCAAATTGAAAAAGTATTAAAAATTCGAACGCGGGGTGGTAAGAAACAGTTAATGGTTCGCTGGCTTGGGTACAACTCTGAATTTGATTCTTGGATAGGTGTTGAAGACTTACACAATGTCCCATGATTTCTATGTGACATTCATGTCCAATGTTTCCGATCCTCTCTATGATGATTTGAATAGAACAAGTGATTTTTGGACTAAATTGTCACCTACCATTAAATTTCAAGGTAGATACGAAGTTGCTCTCGTCGATTGTATTATCAAGAATACATATGATGTTCTAAGAAAAGAGATCTCATATGATATTAAAATGCAACAGTTTGAATTCGGTGATGAAGGTGCAATGGAAACTTTTGACTCTAATGAGTACCCTATTGCTAACATCCCCTACAGGGAATTCAATAACATGCATGAGCTGTGTCGAGTTATCAACAAAAAAATTGCAAGTCGAAAGAAAGTGGTTTCACTTTCAATTATTCGACGGAACAAAGGACAATTTATATTACCAATCCATTTGAGAATGAAAGAATTTTCCTCAATGAGAATTTACGTGAGGTTCTCGGTTTTAAAAACCGTATTATTAATACAGAAAATTTCAGTGGCAATGAACATGTTATCTATGCAGACTATGCACCCAGCTTCTCCTCGAACAGTTCTATATTCATCTACAGTTCGTTTGTGGAATCCTCCAGAGTTGGTAATTCCAATGTCCTCCTTTTACGTGTTCTAGAAAGAAAAAGTACAGAAAATAATGTACATCACTATAATATAAGACACCTCCAGTATGTTCCTGTAAACACTTCATATTTGGAACTCTGTCAGTTAACACTAAGAACTGAACTCGGTGATCTTTTTGCTGTAACAAAGGGTTTTTGTGTTATTACATGTCATTTTCGACCTGTTATTCAAGATGAATAGTAGGAGAATCCCATTTGTTTGTCCTAACATTAATTGTTATGCTGCTGCTCTGAGTCCTCATCAAATAGGTCATGGATTGGACTACTACAAGGGCCGTACTACAGTGTCGGGCTATGGTCTTGGTAGTTGGTTTGCTAGGCTATTTCGTTCTGCACTACCCCTTGCCAAGAAATATATTGTACCAGCTGCAACAAATTTTGCTGGCTCAACACTACAAGACTGGTGTTCGGGTAAAAATTTCAAAGACAGTCTTAAGGAAAATCTTAGATCTTCAGCAAGAGCTGTTGGCAAACAATTAAAATCTCAACAAAATGGGAAAGGTTTAAAAAGGATGCGTGGTAGTCATTCACTCATCAGTCTCCATCTAGGTGAGAAGCGTGAGCCATCAACAACAACAAGTTTGAAAAGAAAAAGCATCAAGAAAAAAAGAAGAAAAAGATTGTTAGATCAAAACAAGATTTTTTCTCATAAGATTACTTATCTCCCTCATAAAGAATCACAACCATCGATTAATTCATCATTAAATCTATTCAATGCTGATAATGTTGATGTCAGTGTCAAACATGGTTACTATGAACAATTTCATCCCCAGCAACCCCTATCCGAAAATATACACTTTCAAATATTTTCCAATGAAGATTATTTTATTGATTTGTCATCTACATTTATTGATTTAAATAGTGTGGTGAAGAAAAAGTCTGACAAACAAACTCCTAGTGCTGTTGATGGTCTATCCTATGAAAACTGTATTCTACAAAATTTGTTCAGATAAATCATGTGCACATTAATGGAACATTGGTGAGCACTAGCAATAATTTGTCAAACTATGCAAGCTATATACAATTTATGTTGATGACACCAAAATCATACAAGGAATTGAGAGGTCAAGCAATGGGCTATGAATATTGATTAAATGTTGACACTGATGGTGAGCTGACTACAGCAGTGACCAAGGAGTATCATTTGGTTGGTAAATTAAATAATGAAATATTTAATATTTCCCAATGGTTACCACCCAACGTTAAGATTGAAATAAAGTTACAACTTGCTCCAGTTAATTTCATTTTGAGAAAAACAATTGCTGGAGCACCTGATACAACGATCAATCTCACTTCAGCAGTACTTCATGTGCGAAAACAACAGGTCATGAGCTCTGTTGCATTGGCAGTGGAAAAACTGAGAGCCAACGGTAACAACCTCAAACTGCTCGTTCCTCATACAGTTACCAATCAACTTCACATTGCTACAGGTTCTCGGAGTTATACTGATTCGTCATTTATCAGTGGGAAATCCCTTCGAAACTGGCATTGGCCTTTGTAAAGAGTGCTAGCGCCGTTGGGTCCTGGACCACATCCCCTCATGATTTTAATTTTTTTGGTTTGTCCAGTCTTGTGTGCAAAGTGAATGGAGTTCCTATGTACAATTTATCATTTGACAACAAATCCTACAGAACTCTCTATGAATTGACAATGCAATCACTGTATCATGATTCACAACTATTTGAAAATGGAATAACTGATTCAATGTTTTCAAAAACTCATGGTGTAATTGTTTTAGACTTGTCTGGCACTCAAGATTTGACTGTTGTTAGAACAGGGAGTGTACGTTTAGAGTGCACATTTGCCGATGCCTTGACTGAAAGCATTACGTTAATATCACTATGTCAATTTGAAACCTATTGGAAGATTACTCCCGATGGTAGTGTTCTACTAGACTTGGCACCATGAAAACAAATCAAATAATTGAAGTATTTAACTTGGATCCATTCACGTCCAAATGCAAATCCTATTGTCTACCCTCGGATTTCCTTGATAAAAGTCAAGGTGGTACTCATACCATAATCATTGTTAATAGCAGTCCTTCGAATATAAGAAATACTGGACACTGGTTGTGCATCTTTCAAACAATGAAAACTATTGAATTTTTCGATCCTCTCGGATTCCCATATACATTCTGTTGATACCATATTAAAACCTATATTGAAAGCAATGGGAAACCCATTATTCAAATCCTGAAGAGAGTGCAGGATCTATCGACTAAAAGCTGTGGTTTTCGTGCGCTACTATATTTCGTTTTCAGATGTCGTGGCTATAGTTACAAGCAGTTTCTCAACATTTACATAGACAATCCAAGTCTGAATGACTTTGTGGTGGAAAATATGCTCTCAGAATTGTATAATATTGATTTTTGTGCCCTACGAGTAAAGTGTTTTAAAAATGTATGTAAATTTGTTTATTAATAAAACATGTATATACATAACAGAAAATATTTTTTTTGTTTAGATTTCTTTTCTTCTACATGTAGATGATCATCATTGTCAACAACAACTAGTGGTGGTAGATCATTTACATTCACTTTGTATTGATCAAGTAGGGAAATGTAAGGATCACATTTAGTACAATACAATGTAGTTTCACTCTTATCGTATCTCTTTGTTTAGTCAATGATACTTTTTTCACTTATATTGTAAAATTCACGTGTTTCAATTTGTGTATTTGATGCAATGTCACAAACTGAATTCTCATATGAAGAATCACTCTCCGTAACTGCCAATTAAAAATCCGTAGGTTTATAATCATAACATCCAGTATCTTTACAATGATGTCGTAGAAACCACACTCTTTTGTTATTTTGACACTTGAAGCGTTGTCCAAATTCTTCTTCCCAATATAATTTAAATCCACGACGATACCAGTCTCTCAAGAATAGACTAAATGATCGTTTCGAATTTTTTCTAGTCATGCCAGGATAGGTATTTTTCCACTGATTACATTTATCATAGTGACAGTTTGAACATAGGAATCCTCTGACATGAGAATCGCAAACTTCTTCAAGGCATGAATTACAATCTTTAATTTTAATGGCATATCCTCGGTGAAGTTTGTATGGATTGCGCAATCTACACTTTTCATCATATTCATTGAAAGTAGTGCAAGTCTCACAGGACGACCAACTTCCCAATGTATATAAACATAGAGGACATGTGTAGTACATTTTTTTTCACTTTTTTTCACATTTTTTTTGACACTCAGACTGTAGATTACAAACTGACTACTCTCCTAGAAAGAGTGCTCTTCTATCTTTTACTTCGAGTACTCGCTTCAGATTTCCTAAAGACAAAATAGGAGGAGGAGTGAACAGGTGAAGTTACACTTTAAACATGTTTGAACGGGATTTATTTCCCGTTCTATTCACTTCATTGGAATGTAAGGTTTTAGTTTTTCCATACAAACTGTTCCTATTGTTTTTTTTGGAAAATCTATATAATGTTCAAAAGCAAATCTATAATACTATTTTGTTTTGTTTCAATTACTATGTCAATAAATTGAGTGAATGCATTGGGACCACGATTTAAAATTCTCATACAATAATCCAAGGTTGGAGAGTCCCATTTCATGATGCCATCAACCATTCTTTGACTGAAGAATCTCCTATGCACTGACAATTTCTTAAACTGATCATTTAGATTTAAACATTTTTCCAGAGTGACAAGGTTCTGCATGATTGTTTCTTTCTCAAATACATTCATTTTTTTACTGTTGATGTTTACACTGCTGAATACATACTAACTAACAAATATTGAAGAAAGAAAATAGTCTGTTTCAAATACTCTCTCATCACCTATTGGTTCTTCTGGAAAAGAGTAAACAACTCTCAAAAATGTTTAACTACAAAAAAAAGAAAATGATCATCAATATATTTATTCAACAAATTTATATATAAAACAATATTATGGCTTTTTCAATAAATGACTCAGTCCATTTTTCTCTATATGCTCAACAATTGCATTCAAACCTGCTTGTAAGGTAGATATATTCATTATATTCACTTTGGTCGCAAAACATAACTGTTCATCCATCTTGAATCGATTCAGAGATATTACATATCTACTGAACATCTCATCCTACTCGTAAGTTAATCTGCTCCCTGGTGCTACTTCTACTGCAAGTAACTAGGTTTTCCCCTGTTGAGAAACTAATAAGGTTTTCCCAAAATTGTTCACAAAAACATGTTATGTAACTAGGGTTTTTCCCAAGGTCTCTGTTGACAAAAACATTTCTGGGTTTTCCCCAGTGACCTTGACCTCAGGGCTAAGGGACTTCGGACTCCCTAGCAAACGTGTATAGCGCCAGGCATTTTCCAAACCCATATACTACTGACATCTTATGGCCAAAAAGCGCATCTTAATGAGTCCTTGGATCATGGGCAATTCAATTGCATGTATTTAAAATATATCTGATTTTATTACTATTGTTAGATTGTTTTTAGAAACTTAAACTTTGATCTTTGAGAAATAAGATACTAACATATATTCTTTATTGTTACCAAAGTTTTTTATTGGTTTATAAAATGAATATTTCTACGGTTTTTTTCACTTTTTACACCTAAAAATTAAAATATGTGTTTGTAATTTATTAGTTACTTGTTCAATTATTAAATTGTATTATCATAGGAATTTATTTCAGCTAATCTTAAGTTTAATATGGTTCCTCACTTTCCTTTGAAAAACTTCTTTTTTATGCAAAGGTTTTTGCGATTAATCTCTGTTGCTTTTTATCACCGAATTTTTTTAATGGCTTCTAAAATAAATATTTTTGACAGTTCTCCACGTCTTAGACTTAAGAATTAAAATATACAATTATAATTTATCTGTTACTTTTTATTAAGTTGCTTATGCTGAGAATGAGTAAGGGTGTAGAGGTGTTTTGGAATCTTACCATGTTGTGCTTTTACGCACCCCGGAAACAATCCGATCTCTCATATTGACACATGAAGGACGAGGGTCTATCCATTTCCTATCTTAAAAATATCAACTTGAACAAATTTTCAGATCTTGACCAAACGAAGGGGGTATAAATAACTTCTATCCTAGATATGTATTTTGGGAATATGATTCCCCAACTCTCTAGGTGATTGATAGTCGATGGGATCCCTAGGCTCTTGCTATCAAGACATCTAACAAAAAAGGTTGTCGGACTTCAGCTGAACATAACGGTAAGTAAGAGAGTGTCCTACCTGCTTTTTAGGCCCATAGGCCTAACAGGTCTTATTTCAGTAAGGAGGGATGTGTCGTTAAACTTTTTTCATCAGAACATATAGCAAAAGGGGTTGTTACATCTGCGTTAACTTTTTGAGAGAGAAGAGTAAGTGTCGCAGCTGTGGCATTTAGATTTTTTTTATCTAGTTGAAAGGGGGACTTTTTCATTCGTATTGCAATCATATCTTACAGAAAAAAGGCTTGGTCACAGCTAAACTTAGTAGTAAACAAGAACTAGGGTTTTCAGTTATAAATTATGTAAGTTAAGACCCAATGTGGCCATGGTGAAGGACGTAAGGAGAGGGGCCACTAAATCCTTGTCATGAAGAGACCTATTATATGGAATTTCAACCAGCCGGTCAAGTGTATTAGATTTCCTTCTAAAATGTTTAGCTAGTCACGCTATAGGTGGTGGCATAGTTAGCTATCATTGTTTTGCGTGAAAGATTAAAAAATCAGTGTTAACCATTATCTAATGTTTTTCATGTACTCGCTTGATTAATAGTAACTGACTACAAGCTCCAATTGTTGTAACGAATGCTCAAGTTTTGAGTTGTAGTTCTTTTTCTATTCACGAGAGACAAGAAAGAAAGAAAATTATCACGTAAGACAAAATTTTTTGGAAAACAAAAAAATTAAAAAATAATTCTTTCCCACAAAATACTGCTAATTTTTCAAACAGTCAAAGCCATATGAGCTAGAGCTCCTAGGTTTCCGTATTACCTTTTTTGAATGTATCCTTTCATAAACCAAAAGGAAACTATTTTCTTTGACAAGATGACATTATCAGTTCTTCGTGTTTACCTATATCTAAAAATAATATACAAACAAATGCTCTAGGTAGTTTTTTTTCTGAAAGTCAAACAAACAAAGTTCATTATTTTAACAAAGGCCATTAAAATAGTCACTGGGTAAATCTGATATCAGCTGTCGATTGTGCTCGCAAAATGCGTTTTTGAGACGATTTTTTCTATCGTTAGAGGAGGCAACATACCAAGCAATTGAACAGTCGCAAATTATCTGATTGCCATAAGGTTCCCCTGTAAATAAAAAAAAAGGATAATTAAATTGTTTATGGCCTTTCGTATCTCAACTGATTACCTATTTTTTCTAAAGGATAACGTGTATCACGTATATATCTTATATACCCTTACATAAGACAAGGAATATTTTCTATAAGATATGGCCTATAGATTATAATTATTTCGTATAAGATAATTGGTATATCTCACTTACTTTATAAGTGAGGTATATACAACATGTAAGATATACGCAACATGTAACTGAGGTGTCTCGGAAGATTCGACGAGTTGAAACTCAACGTAAAAGGGCACTCTAGCTTCTGGAAGATGCAAGTGGGTAGTGTAATCCCTCGATTATTTGTGATGGTTTCTGTTCGCTATGAGTTCGACTTGATTATTCATGTATTTTTTTGTTTCAGTTTGACTTATCATTTGATTTTATATACGCTCAATTTATGTTTCCGCATCCCACTTTACTTCTGATTGAAAATCATTTATTTTCGGGAGACCTTAAATTACCTTCTCTTTATTTTTTCAGTTGATTTGTGCTATAGGTCAATTACAGGAGCATTTGTAAAGTTTTTTCAGCTTAAAATGTGATATTGAATAGTAACTGAAATAAAAGACAAATTCTAATATTCAGTAAAAATTTTTGATCTGCCCCAGCTGTGTGCCATAAAGAGGAAAGAGATAGAGAGAGAGAGAGAGAGAGAGAGGGTGGGAGGGGGAGAGAAAGAGAGAGAACGAGATAAACATTTATTGACAAAACATATAGACAAAGAACTGTTGCTACTTCCCCTAAAAACCAAAGCTTGCCCTTGGGGGAGGCACAGAAAACAAAATTCATATAGTAAAAAGACCACTTGACCATCGACACCACACTAAAAAAAAATATAAAACAATATAATATATTATACTTTTCCTACGGAAGCATCATATCAACAAAACCCCCGCAATAAACAAGTAATCAAAACTCGTATTCAGCTAAAATCACTTCATTAATGGCTTTTCGAAATATATTGGGGCCTCCAATAGTCTTAATATCACTGGTTAAACTAGTCCACGAGAATGAACAGTAGACCTAATGGACAATAATTCACCAAAATAACGAGGCTGAATATCCTGTTGCAGTCCAAAAATAAACCGCAATACGTAGAATTCACGATAGCCTGCACCCGGCAAAATTTTCAAAGTTTTGTAAATTTCGTGAAGAGGTCTACGTGAAGATATGCTGGCTAAAATCTTTACTGCATGATTCCATAGAACTCTTGTTGGTTTTAGGATAGATCTAAAAGTAGAAAGCCAAATACTAGAACAATAAAGTATATACGGGTGTATTAGAGAAAATAAAGATGGCCAAGGACAAATTTAGGAAGACAGTGTTGGAGTTTCCTCATTATACCTAGATTTCTTGCCTGAATTTTACTGATTAAAGTTACATGTTGTTTCGAAAGAAACAGTTTCATCTATTACAATCCCAAGGTATTTCACAGATGCAACGCCATTAGACATTTCTAATTCCTTGATCCATGGGTAAAATTCCGGTGATCACAAGAAAATAATTAAATTAGACTTGGCCATGTTCATCAAAAGTTTATTTCCCTGAGCCGTGCTACAATTATTATTATTATTACTATATATTTATTACCCGTCAAAAACGGTACAAAAGACGGAGTATCACTAAAAAAGAAAAACACAAAAGTAGTATGTACATATTGAATTTGCTCAGAGGTATAGCAATTTCTACGTTATTCTATAGAAGCTCTACACCTATTCAAAGAGATTCAGAGCCTAGGAATTCAGGTTTCTGGGCCAACCAGACAAGTTTCTGGGCCAACCAGACAGGTTTCTGGGCTAATAGGTTAATGGAAATACTGTGGGTACATATGGAATCCGGTTAATAGCCTGCAGCTTAAAGGTATCTGAGATCTCGCCCCAGTATCGCATACACTATTAGAGATATCAAAATGATATCTCATTTGCATTAAGCTAACTCAATTTGCGAAAAGAAATTCCATTTACACAACTCTGCTCTGATTGAATTGTCGCCAGCAATGGGTCGAAAATGACACGTAATCACTGCTAAGCCTTTTGTTATTGCCAGAGGATTACCCAATTCACTTCTTAGCGTTAACTGACAGAGTTCCAAATACGAACATTTTGAAAAGCAGACAGGTTTTTTTTGTTATTAAAAAATTGGACACTATAATCAGAATTATTAGATTGACATTTAAAATGGGGTAATGAGATTTGCAAATAGGAGTGTGGGATTTGTCAATTTTGGAGGGAAAACCAAAAATACTCAGAATCGAAAATAAATGGGATCTGCCTCAAGGGGAAGACTCAGAGGCTTTTCGTTCCCCCATTTCTGAGGGCAGGGGAGGGGGGGTTTGAGGGACTCTGCTGTTTTATTCCATGCGATTTTTTCTTTACTTGAGGGTCATTCAAAAAGCGAGGATTTCTGTTAAATAAATAGTTCTTATACCTTTTAAAATAGCTTTATGGAGTTTGAGGGACTCTGTTGTTTTATTCCATGTGATTTTTTCTTTTCTTGATGGTCATTCAAAAAGCGTGGATTTCTGTTAAATAAATAATTCTTATATTTTTTTCGTTCAATTGAAAGCGAGGATTTCTGTTAAATGAATAATTCTTATACCTTTTAAAATAGCTTTACGGGGTTTGAGGGACTCTGTTGTTTTATTCCGTGTGATTTTTTCTTTACTTGGTGTTCATTCAAAAAGCAAGGATTTCTGTTAAATAAATAATTCTTATACCTTTTAAAATAGCTTTACGGGGTTTGAGAGACTCTGTTGTTTTATTCCATGTGATTTTTCTTTACTTGATGATCATTCAAAAAGCGTGGATTTCTGTTAAATAAATAATTCTTATACCTTTTAAAATAGCTTTACGAGGTTTGAGGGTCTCTGTTGTTCTATTCCGTGTGATTTTTTCTTTACTTGGTGTTCATTCAAAAAGCCAGGATTTCTGTTAAATAAATAATTCCAATACCTTTTAAAATAGCTTTACGGGGTTTGAGGGACTCTGTTGTTTTATTCCGTGTGATTTTTTCTTTACTTGGTGTTCATTCAAAAAGCGAGGATTTCTGTTAAATAAATAATTCTTATACCTTTTAAAATAGCTTTACAGGGTTTGAGGGACTCTGTTGTTTTATTCCATGTGATTTTTTCTTTACTTGATGGTCATTCAAAAAGCGAGGATGTCTCTTAAATAAATAATGCTTATACCTTTTAAAACAGCTTTACGGGGTTTGAGGGACTCTGTTGTTTTATTCCGTGTGATTTTTTCTTTACTTGATGTCCATTCAAAAAGCGAGGATTTCTGTTAAATAAATAATTCTTATACCTTTTAAAATAGCTTTACGGGGTTTGAGGGACTCCGTTGTTTTATTCTATGTGATTTTTTCTTTACTTGATGGTCATTCAAAAAGCGAGAATTTCTGTTAAATAAATAATTCTTATACCTTTTAAAATAGCTTTACGGGGTTTGAGGGGCTCTGTTGTTTTATTCCGTGTGATTTTTTCTTTACATGGTGTTCATTCAAAAAGTGAGGATTTCTGTTAAATAAATAATTCTTATATTTTTCCGTTCAATTGAAAGCAAGGATTTCTGTTAAATAAATAATTCTTATACCTTTTAAAATACCTTTACGGGGTTTGATGGACTCTGTTGTTTTATTCCATGTGATTTTTTCTTTACTTGATGGTCATTCAAAAAGCGAGGATTTCTGTTGAATAAATAATTCTTATACCTTTTTAAATAGCTTTACGGGGTTTGAGGGACTCTGTTGTTTTATTCCGTGTGATTTTTCCTTTACTTGATGGTCATTCAAAAAGCGAGGATTTCTGTTAAATAAATAACTCTTATATTTTTTCCGTTCAATTATTTTCAGTATAAGCCAATATAATGCTAGGGGAAGTAAAAACGATAGTTATTTAGTACCCGGTAAAAAGGTGACTTGATATGCTTCATTAGCAGTAGGTTATTGCTAATGATACCTCCTCGACAGATATTTTTATGGCTCTAACAATTGTACTCTATGCTTGCCCAGAGACACAATGTGGCTTTCCGGTTATTGCTCTATGGCCAGTTATCGACACTACCTAGTTTATTGCATGTTTTAAATCAGTATTTTTTACACAGTGGAACGATAAACACGTAACTAATATTTCTAAAAAAGTTAAGATGAAGCATTTTAAGAAAGTGTGTTCACATGATAGTGTTATTGTAGCATTGAATGCTGACCAGCAGAAGTATTTAAACTATGAAACAAGTACAAGTGGTAGCACTATCGGAAACGTATGCGTGCATTGTCATGACAGTTAGGAATTGAATTTCTTTGGAGTACCAAAAACATTCAACTCTTATGATGGTGGATATGCGAGATTGAGATCTCCGGAGATGATTGCACTCAAAGAGAATGCCAACATAAAAATAGTAGTTGATAGAGAGGGGTATCTTTTTGCTAGTGCTTGTGGTAACATGTTACCCAGTGTTAAACCATATCGTCAGCTTTCGGGTATTAGCATTCAAATGAAAGCAAAGACGTACAGAAAGGCCTACTCTTCTACTACTATCATAAACGATATCCTGTCTAAATGCCGGAACTGTTACCTGTATAAAAATAGTGTGATAATAGACAATGAAATTGCTAGGAAAATAAAAAGGGCATTGGCAGAAAATATCACTAAGGAATATAAAGATGAATCGATGACAAACAAAGTACCAGCAAACGTTACTGCCATTGTTCAAACAGTCAATGAATCAAAGAATACCAAAGACGAAAAGCATATTGACCCTGTCAATGACACACCTATAAAAATTGTGTATGAGTTAAAATGGAATAATGATTATTTTACTAATTACGAACTTAGAGAAGTCAGTAGCAATAGTATCAAGAGAGAACATGGTGAACCATTTTATGGAACAGATTCAAAATGTCCAAAGTTGTTCATTGATATTAATAATGTATAATAATATATATTTTTTGTATTAATATTCTACATGACATTATTTCATTAAAAATATATTATGCCTTACATTGTTATGTATTCATTATTTTTAGAGTAAGCTAGCATATCGAACGTTTAGAATGTCTATTACAACATCGGAGATGTAAGAAAAGGAATTTACATACATCACGTATTAACAGATTTTTTTTTGAGAAAAAAAAAAACACAACAACAAATGTTTACATAAAAATAGTACTTAGAGTTCACTCTTAAACATCCACAAACGATGGTCCCATGATATAGAATAGTTTTTACCATGTCTTATGGATTTATCACGATCAGGTATGTTCTTAGGTATCCACTGTGCGAAGAACCTAACCTCGTCTTCAGGACGGTGATAACCCCCTTCAAATTTAGGACACTTAAACTCTTCTAGATTGAAAAGTGGAATCCTAGGATCACACTTTTGAATTAAAACTTTATCTGTAGGTACATTGCCCTTTACGTAGAGGGCTTCAAGCCCGACAAAGCTGCAAATTTCACTGACTTCCTCCTGAACATTTCTCAGTTCCTGACCAGCATTATTAAGTGGTGTAATCACTCTATCGTAGAATCCCAGTCTGTTTATATAACGTAATGTAGTACTCCACAAGCTTTTATCATACTCAAACATGTTATAGTTCACTATCCAATGATAACAGTCAATTTCTTCGAGTTCCATAGACAATAATAAAAATGTACATTCAAATATAACACCACAAGATGATTTTTTCAAACTGATAAATTCTGTGTCATACAGTCCTATCATCTTGGAAGTTATTAATGTAGTTGTTAAGTAGAAAAATACTTCATCAAACCTTTATACCTTCGCTCAAGGTTGAACAGAGATATGGCTAGGGGGATGAGTCCTAAAACCATCTGAAGTCATTGCGGGGAGGAGTCATTGAACTCTCGGTATCTATTGCCTGTAAATGAAGTCTGGAAATTTCAATAACAGAACAATTCTTTTTTTTCTCTTTATCACAAACAATTTTCACTTAGCTACACGATGTAGAAATTTAATTCAAGAAATTATAAAAAAAATTCTCAGTAAGTAACAATTTCTTTCTTGAAGTCAACTCTTGGATACACAATACGGAAATTTCATTCAAGAAACTATGAAAATATTTGTAAGTAAGTAACAAGCTCTTTATTGATTTCACCTTTTGAATATACAGTACAGATACTTCATTCAAGAAACGTGATTAAACACGTTTTGAAACTACATGCTATTTGCTTGCCTTTCCTTGGCACCTTTCCAAACAAGCGGGAATTCCCCACTGGTTCCTACACATTGCAAAAAAGTGAGCAGTACGAAAACTCCACGTTTTCAACCAGACTGTTTTTTTCTCTTTATCACAAACAATTTTTACTTAGCTACACGAAGTAGAAATTTAATTCAAGAAATTATTAAAAAATTCTCAGTAAGTAACAATTTCTTTCTTGAAGTCAACTCTTGGATACACAATACGGAAATTTCATTCAAGAAACTATGAAAATATTTGTAAGTAAGTAACAAGCTTTTTATTGATTTCACCTCTTGAATATACAGTACAAATACTTCATTCAAGAAACGTGATTTAACACGTTTAGAAACTACATGCTATTTTCTTGCCTTTCCTTGGCACCTTTCCAAAAGAGCGGAGATTCCCCATTGGCTCCTACACATTGCAAAAAGTGAGCAGTACGAAAACTCCACGTTTTCAACCAGACTGGTTTTTTAGACAACACCCATTTTTTAGGAACCAATCAGAGACAGCGGACGTTGCTCAATATACAATAACTTGATTGGTGATTGGTTACACACCGCGACGGCGCATACATAGTGAGAGAGACATGCAAAGTCGACATAGCTTTATTTCATTTTTTAAGGTTAATTTAGACGAGGTTACGTGCAAGCACGTAACTTTACGAGGTTACGTGCGTTACGTGCACGTAACGAGGTTACGTGATGTTACGTGTGGCCCACGTAACCTCGTCTAAATTAACCTTAAAAAATTGAAATAAAGCTATGTCGACTTTGCATGTCTCTCTCACTATATATGCGCCGTCGCGGTGTGTAACCAATCACCAATCAAGTTATAGTATATTGAGCAACCTCCGCTGTCTCTGATTGGTCCCTAAAAATGGGTGATGTCTAAAAAACCAGTCTGGTTGAAAACATGGAGTTTTCGTACTGCTCAATTTTTTGTAATGTGTAGGAACCAGTGGGGAATCCCCGCTCGTTTGGAAAGGTGACAAGGAAAGGCAAGCAAATAGCATGTAGTTTCAAAACGTGTTTAATCACGTTTCTTGAATGAAGTATCTGTACTGTATATTCAAGAGGTGAAATAAATAAAGAGCTTGTTACATACTTACAAATATTTTCATAATTTCTTGAATGAAATTTCCGTATTGTGTATTCAAGAGTTGACTTCAAGAAAGAAATTGTTACTTACTGAGAATTTTTTTATAATTTCTAGAATTAAATTTCTACATCGTGTAGCTAAGTGAAAATTGTTTGTGATAAAGAGAAAAAAACAGTCTGGTTGAAAACGTGGAGTTTTCGTACTGCTCACTTTTTTGCAATGTATAGGAACCAGTGGGAAATCCCCGCTCGTTTGGAAAGGTGCCAAGGAAAGGCAAGCAAATGCCATGTAGTTTCAAAACGTGTTTAATCACGTTTCTTGAATGAAGTATCTGTACTGTATATTCAAGAGGTGAAATCAATAAAGAGCTTGCTACATACTCACAAATATTTTCCTAATTTCTTGAATGAAGTTTCCGTATTGTGTATCCAAGAGTTGACATCAAGAAAGAAATTGTTACTTACTGAGAATTTTTTTATAATTTCTAGAATTAAATTTCTACATCGTGTAGCTAAGTGAAAATTGTTTGTGATAAAGAGAAAAAAAAGAATTGGTCAGTTATTGAAATTTCCAGACTTCATTTACATGCAATAGATACCGAGAGTTCAAGGACTCCTCCCCACAATGACTTCCAAGGGTTTTATGACTCCTCCCCACAATGAATTCAGATGGTTTTAGGACTCATCCCCCTAGCCATAACTCCGTTCAACCTTGAGCGAAGGTATAAAAGATTGATGAAGTATTTTTCTACTTAATAACTACATTAATAACTTTCAAGATGATAGGACTGTATGACACAGAATTTATCAGTTTGAAAAAATCATCTTGTGGTGTTATATTTGAATGTGCATTTTTATTATTGTCTATGGAACTCGAAGAAATTGACTGTTATCATTGGATAGTGAACTATAACATGTTTGAGTATGATAAAAGCTTGTGGAGTACTACATTACGTCATATAAACAGACTGGGATTCTGCGATAGAGGGATTACACCACTTAATAATGCTGGTCAGGAACTGAGAAATGTTCAGGAGGAAGTCAGTGAAATTTGCAGCTTTTTCGGGGTTGAAGCACTCTACGTAAAGGGCAATGTACCTACAGATAAAGTTTTAATTCAAAAGTGTGATCCTAGAATTCCACTTTTCAATCTAGAAGATTTTAAGTGTCCTAAATTTGAAGGGGATTATCACCGTCCTGAAGACGAGATTAGGTTCTTCGCACAGTGGATACCTTAGAACATACCTGACCGTAATAAATCCATAAGACATGGTAAAAACTATTCTATATCATGGGACCATCGTTTGTGGATGTTTAAGAGTGAACTCTAAGTACTATTTTTATGTAAACATTTGTTGTTTTGTTTTTTTTTTCTCAAACAAAAAATCTGTTAATACATTTAAGCAATAAATATTCTTAAGCTTAACCCGTCTTTATTCTTTAGAATAGTTCTATTCTTTTCATTAAATTGTGAAGAAATTGGAAGTAACAATCGCTTTCTTGAATTCGCTTCCTGGACACAATACAGATATTTAATTCGAGAAATCATGATAAAATCGCAAGTAAGTAATAAACTCTTTATTTTTTTGATATTTAATTCGGGAAATCCCATGATGTTAATTCAAGAAAGAGTTTGCTACTTTCGATACTTTGATTTTGTCAATGCTATCCCAAGTATCTGTCAATAGATGTTGATAGAGAATTTATTCATTCTTATACTTAGATTTTCTCTATGTTAACCTATCTATCCGATATATGATGTATGTAAATTCTTTTTCTTACATCTCCGATGTTGTGATAGACATTCTAAACGTTCGATATGCTAGCTTACTCTAAAAATAATGAATACATAACAATGTAAGGCATAATATATTTTTAATAAAATAATGTCATGTAGAATATTAATAAAAAAAATATATATTATTATACATTATTAATATCAATGAACAACTTTGGACATTTGAATCTGTGCCATAAAATGGTTCACCATGTTCTCTCTTGATACTATAGCTATTGTCTTCATTAGTTCGTAATCAGTAGAATAATCATTATTCCATTTTGACTCATACACAATTTTTATAGGTGTATCATCGACAGGGTCAATATGCTTTTCGTCTTTGGTATTATTTGATTCATTGACTGTTTGATCATTGGCAGTAACGTTTGCTGGTACTTTGTTTTTCATCGATTCATCTTTATATTCCTTAGTGATATTTTCTGCCAATACCCTTTTTATTTTTCTAGCAATTTCATTGTCTATTATCACACTATTTTTACACAGGTAACAGTTCCGGCATGTAGACAGGATATGGTTTATGATATTAGTAGAAGAGTAGGCCTTTCTTTTCGTCTTTGCTTTCATTTGAATGCTAATACCCGAAAATTGACGATATGGTTTAACACTGGGTAACATGTTACCACATGCACTAGTAAGAAGATACCCCTCTTTATCAACTACTATTTTTAAGTTGCATTCTCGTTGAGTGCAATCATCTCCGGAGATCTCAATCTCGCATATCCAAAATCATAAGAGTTGAATTTTTTTGGTACTCCAAAGAAATTCAATTCCTTACTGTCATGACAAATGCACGCATACGTTTCCGATAGTGCTACCACTTGTACTTGTTTCATAGTTTAAATACTTCAAGTTGTCAGCATTCAATGCTACAATAACACTATCATGTGAACACACTTTCTTAAAATGCTTCATCTTCACTTTTTAGAGATATTAATTACGTGTTTATCGTTCCACTGTGTAAAAAATATTGATTTAATACATGCAATAACCTAGGCAGTGTCGATAACTGGCCATAGAGCAATAACGGGAAAGCCACATTGTGTCTCTGCGCAATCATAGAGTACAATTCTTAGAGCCATAAAAATATATGTCGAGGAGGTATCATTAGCAATAAAACTACTTCTAATGAAGCATATCAAGTCACCTGTTTACCGGGTACTAAATAACTATCGTTTTTACTCCCCCTGGCATTATATTGGCTTAGACTGAAAATAATTGAACGGAAAAAATATAAGAATTATTTATTTAACAGAAATCCTCGCTTTTTGAATCAGCATCAAGTAAAGAAAAAATCACACGGAATAAAACAACAGAGTCCCTCAAACCCCGTAAAGCTATTTAAAAGGTATAAGAATTATTTATTTAACAGAAATCCTCGCTTTTTGAATGACCATCAAGTAAAAAAAATCACATGGAATAAAACAACACAGTCCATGAAACCTCGTAAAGATATTTTAAAAGGTATAAGAATTATTTATTTAACAGAAATCCTCGCTTTCAATTGAACGGAAAAAATATAAGAATTATTTATTGAACAGAAATCCTCACTTTTTTAATGAACACCAAGTAAAGAAAAAATCACACGGAATAAAACAACAGAGTCCCTCAAACCCCGTAAAGCTATTTTAAAAGGTATAAGAATTATTTATTTAACAGAAATCCTCGCTTTTTGAATGACCATCAAGTAAAGAAAAAATCACATGGAATAAAATAACTGAGTCCCTCAAACCCCATAAAGCTATTTTAAAAGGTATAAGAATTATTTATTTAACAGAAATCCTCGCTTTTTAATGAACACCAAGTAAAGAAAATATCACACGGAATAAAACAACAGAGCCCCTCAAACCCCGTAAAGCCATTTTAAAAGGTATAAGAATTATTTATTTAACAGAAATCCTCGCTTTTTGAATGACCATCAAGTAAAGAAAAAATCACATGGAATAAAATAACTGAGTCCCTCAAACCCCATAAAGCTATTTTAAAAGGTATAAGAATTATTTATTTAACAGAAATCCTCGCTTTTTGAATGAACATCAAGTAAAGAAAAAATCACACGGAATAAAACAACAGAGTCCCTCAAACCCGTAAAGCTATTTTAAAAGGTATAAGAATTATTTATTTAACAGAAATCCTCGCTTTTTGAATGACCATCAAGTAAAGAAAAAATCACATGGAATAAAACAACAGAGTCTATCAAACCCCGTAAAGCTATTTGAAAAAGGTATAAGAATTATTTATTTAACAGAAATCCTCGCTTTCAATTGAACGGAAAAAATATAAGAATTATTTATTTAACAGAAATCCTTGATTTTTGAATGAACATCCTCAAACCCCGTAGTGCTATTTTAAAAGGTATTAGAATTATTTATTTAACAGAAATCCTCGCTTTTTGACTGAACATCAACTAAAGAAAAAATCACACGGAATAAAACAACAGAGTCCCTCAAACCCCGTAAAGCTATTTTAAAAGGTATAAGAATTATTTATTTAACAGAAATCCTCGCTTTTTGAATGAACATCAAGTAAAGAAAAAATCACACGGAATAAAACAACAGAGTCCCTCAAACCCCGTAAAGCTATTTTAAAAGGTATAAGAATTATTTATTTAACAGAAATCCTTGCTTTTTGAATGACCGTCAAGTACCAAAAACAAAAGTTTTTGAACTTTTAGTCTCTATGGAATGTGGTTCGCTGTTTACTAGGTTACAGCTAATGCTTCAACCATGACAAAGAGTTCATTGCAAATTCACTCAAGAAACTAGTTCGTATTGACATCTGTAAAATTAATACATGGTAGAATGTGTAAAAACCTAGTAAATATAAGCAATTGCTTATTATTGAGCGAGTCATTGAAAATCTATCTACGATGGTGCGGTAGCCTGCTAATGTTTCAGTAGCTTAATGGTGAGCAGACAATATATGAAACTTACTAAGGGGATTGGGATGGGTAGGGTGTGGGAAGGGCTCTTGTAAACCTCCAATTAAAGGTTCTGGAACATAACTATCACAATAGTACCTGTTTTTTACTTCAGAGCTTTTCCCTTATGAAGTGGCACCTAAAGTGTTGTTTTCAGTGCTATATCGCACTTACTAATGGTAGAATTGATAAAAAAAAAGCCCGTTGATGTAAGCAATAGCTTTCAAATGAGCCATTAAATATAACTCTTATAAGTTCTGCCAGCCCATAGCCTTAGCTTTTCCACTTGATACATGGCAAAAAAAGTGTCGTTTTTTGTTCCACTTAGAAGTTTTAGATGGTGAAATTTATAAAAAGAACGTAGATATAAGCAATATCTTTTATACGAGCTATAAAAAATCTGTCCATGATGTTCTGGTGGCCTGCTAGCACCACCACTTGAGAAACGACAGAAAGTGCCTATTTTACTGCCATGTGGCACTTACAGAGGGTGGGATTTTTAAAAAGCACGTAAATATAAGAAATAGCTTTTCAATAAGCTATTAAAATCTCTCTATGATGTTATGGTGACCTGCTAGGCCTGGAGAAAAAAAAACAGAAAAAAGGGAGACAGATCAGTCTTACTGATGCAAAAGAGCGATTTACCTTGTTTTTGAAGGGGGGGACTGTAATTTCCCTGTATGAGGTTTTAGACAATTCTGATTCCAGTGCTACACTTTTCATTTTGATCTGACACCATTTTGGAGGGGTTTCGGGTCTTTTTTTCGAAATCATCAAAAATTCCTTTTTGCAATAACCTTTTACTTTTAAGACAAACCGAAATAGTAGTCAATAATAATAATAGTACTAATTTATTTATAACCCACTGCACAAACAGTGTGCAAAATAGTGGAGTAAAGAGAAAAAGGAAAGAAAAAATAAAAACAAACAGCACTTAAAGTAAGATAAACAAATAAAAAGAAAATTCAGTGAAACAAACTAATGAGACCATGGTGAGGGGACAGTTTTTCATAGGCATTTGCAGACGGTTTTATATGTAAATCACGAGGTTTTCACTTATATTATGTGCGTTATACTTTTTGATAACACGGCGATTACAAAATGACAGCGGAAGATACAACAAAAATTTGCAATATCAATAATAGCATTTCCATAATTTAGATAGGTCATTCTTGCTAAGCAAAATGTAAATATCTGAAAGGTACAAAATAGCATGGTCACAGAAAACAGAATACAGTCATTAAAGCTTTGCGATTGTATTTCGACCGATTTGCAACAATCTTGGAATACCCACATCTAATCTTGGTACATGCGTCCCTAACAGCTGACTGACGAAAACAAAACATATTATTACACAGAGTAATACCAAGCCAACGTAGGCTATCAACTGAACCTATAGAAGAATAATTACAATTCAAAGGTGAATTTGTAGCATTACCATTGAAACAAGGATACTCGCACTTTGCAACATTTAAATAAAGTTCAATATCTAAGAAACCTTTTAGAGTATCATCTATTTTGGAGAGAACTCTAGCAATACAAAGCTTAAAAACATAAGGGGTGTAACATGCCTCCTTGGTGTACTCCACATCGAACACGAACATTCTCTTGGACATTAACCCCGTTCATGGACATTAACCCCGTTACCATTCGTTAATCAGTGTCAGATGGCAATTTTTTCACTAGGCATTTTTTTTTCAATTCGCGTTTTTTAACTTTTAATTACTATTGGCTGTGGTTCTCCCTTTACTAGGTTGAAGCTACCGCTGCAAATATGATACGAAACGGTCGAGAAGATTGCTAAATGTACCATCCGAGCAAACCGATTTCATAGCCACAAGGATAAATGACGGACGGCAGAATGCATTGGACTTGCGTAATGTAGGCTATATATTTGCACATTGGAGGGTTGGGGTGAGTTTAGGTTGAATTACGTTCTTAACCCCTTTCTGAGATTTATTTCCTCTCCTCTTAAAGTGCAAATATTTAGCCCTAATTAGATTATTATATAAACTAAACTATTATATTTTCATCATGTTATGGCATCTTTCATTTTGATTAACCTAACAGAATTTCTTGAGTGTGTTTGGTATAATATATAAGTAACAGTAGTAGGGACCCATATTGACATTTGAACGGGGCACCATATATGGGCATTGACCTACTGACGGATGTGGCGCAACACTCTCAGTGAATATAACCGGGACATGATCATTGACCTTCAATCAATTTACCCTGAATTTATGTAACATGATGTTGTCAAAATCAAAGTATTGTGTTTGCAGTGATGTCACAATTCCACATTGGGACTTTGCTTATATTGTTCGGTTTCTAGGCTAAAGTAACAGTTCGTTTCAAAGCATTATGGACCAAGCATCAAATACATTGGATGTTTTAGAAGTTATTGCAACGCAAATTTATAATGTACGTTCAGTTTATAAATAATTAATTGAGATATTTACAAGGTAAATTTTTTCCAAATCATATTATTGACTTGAGTGGATATAGCACTCGATGTCTTTCTTATGCTCTTTCCAAATTTAATCATTTTTTTTGTTGGAAAATAATTTTAGCCCCCACCCCATTATATTCCAATTCAGAGTATATATTTGCACATTAGAGGGGGTGGGGTTGCATGAAGTCTATGTTAAATATGAACCAGCTAGCATTTTTTTTGTCTGATCACATTTCTTTTTACTATTCTAGCTTTTGAAACTATCATTTGATATAAATTTAGGCCTATAAGCTGTCTTAACGAGCTGTTTCTGTCTACAGTGTTTCACAGATTCAATAGATGGGGTCCTTACTGGAAATATTACCCCCTTTTTATGTGAACGCTCCCCCAGTCTTCAAATTTCGTTTCATATTGTGGCAGAGTAACACCTTTATTGAAATGCGCGTTGGCCCATTAAAAAATAACTATTCCGCGTAATGCTACAGGAAATTTGTCTGTTAAACAAGTAAAATCTACTGGGGTAAAATCAGACCCTTCTTTTCTATACCCGACCCAATTGTTCAAATTTTTCTTTGTAGCTTTATTTTGGAGAGGTTGGAAAGCCGATATGAGAAATGCGTACATGAAACATTTTTGGCCTGTTTCGAAACAGATCCGTTGAACGCCCTGACATCCTTCTAAATCTGGATTATCCTTTTTAAGGATAACTTTGAAGAATGTGACCCTCCCTACCCCCTTTTTATGTGAACGCTCCCCCATTCAAATTCCGTTTCATATTGTAGCACAGTAATACCAATATTTAAATGCGCGTTGGCCCATTCAAAAATATCTATTCCCCTGAGTGCTATAAGAAATTTATCTGTTAAACATGAGAAATCTACTCTGGGGAAATAAGACCCTTTTGATGGGAGGAGGGTCACATTCTACAAAAATATCCTTAAAACGAAATTAAATTAATGTTTCCTTTAAAAACCATTTTTACATCTTTTGGGATATATACAAATTCAAAAAAAGTTTTATTTTAAGAGGGAGGAGTGGGCGGGGAGGTCTATAGCTTTAAAATACAATCCTGATTTAGAAGGATGTCAGGGCGTTCAACGAATCTGTTTTGAAACAGGCCAAAAAATGTTTCATGTAAGCTTTTCCCATATTTACTTTCGAACCTCTACAAAATAAAGCTACTAAGAAAAATTTTGACAATTGAACCGTGCATGGAAAAGAAGGGTCTGATTTCCCCCCAGTATATTTCATTTGTTTAACAGATAAATTTCCTGTGGCACTCTGGGGGACAGATATTTTAGAACGGGTCAACGCACATTTAAATTTCGGTGTTACAGTGCTACAGTACGAAACGGAATTTGAAGGGGTGTGCGTTCTCATAAAAGGGAGTAATTTTTCCAGTAAGGGGCCCATCAATCGAACCTGTGAAACGCTGGGTTTGGTTGTTTAACACACCGTCTAGTAAACCTAATTAAATTGGTCATTTCAACCCAATTACTGATATTAGTAGAGTTCTGGGGGAGGAGAAAACACATGGGGTACTATACTACTACCCAATATGTTTGTCTAGATTTTGGACCAAATTAAAGTTACAAAATCACATGAAACACAGCAAAAGACACGGCTATTAATCGGTGGAGACAGTCTTCGGTAACCGGGCAATTTTATGATTTATAAGTTTTCAGAATACACTTATGCAA
Organism: Artemia sinica; assembly: GCA_027921565.1. Lineage (NCBI taxonomy): Eukaryota > Metazoa > Arthropoda > Branchiopoda > Anostraca > Artemiidae > Artemia > Artemia sinica. The sequence continues at coordinate 36,838,351 of CM051268.1, forward strand.
AGTGATAAAATAAGTTTGGATTGTGAGACCAAGCTTATGGATCTGAATGACCAACAATTTCCAATTCGTATCAAAGGACATCAAACTATTGCAGTTTCCTATGCTCATGCGCAGAGAGACAACACTAACACTATGCGATTGTTAGAAATAGTTGAGAAGATAGACGAGAATGATTGCATGATCAAAGCATTGACTAAATTAATTGTCACTGCGAATAGAGCTATCTCCCGTTTGAGACATACACACTACCCAATGATACTATCAGCAGAGGATTACCTGGCCATTGAAAATAAGAAAATATGCCTGATATATAAGGGGGAATTTGAAGAGGGGACTAAGGGGAAAGGGACTAGGGGAAAAAGAATAAGGGGGGAGGGAAGGGTAAAGTTAAGGACCACGATCACTTGTGGCAAGAAATATCGTCAGGTGTAGAAATTTTCTTGGCGTAGGACACCAATCGTGCAATGTGAATGTAAGCCACCAGTTTTTTATACCACTTTTCATTCACAATTCAAATTACGATTTGAAATTTATTTTACCGACTTTGTCACGTAGGTACAGAAGGAAGGGGTGCAGATAGTCCATGGGTAAATAACTCATTTACCTACAATATTATACCCAAATCTGCTGAGAAGTTGTTGCTTTTAGAATTCAAATGGCAGGTAATGGATACTGGTCATACGCGCTGAAATAAAATCTGCTTTTTAGATTCATTTAGTTTTTAGCCCATATATATAGGCTCTGAGTCAACTAATACAAGTGCAGAAAACTGACAATCTCGATAGTTTCCCTCTGCTCAAACAACACTTTCCATACAATGAAATGTATGACTTATTGACTTGTAAAGGCATTTATGCGTATGAATATTACAATTCTGGTGCAAGGTTAGTGAGGAGAAACTCCCTCCAATTAAAGCATTCTATAATTCACTTACCGATAGTGAATGCACTGTCGAAGACTATGAATTTGCCAAGAGAGTATGGGTTAAGGGTGGTTTTAAAAATGGTTAGGGTTATTGTAGAATGTACTTGGCAAGCAATGTACTGACTCAATTTGACATTGTCCGCAAGAACACAGACTAAATTTATTCAGATTTCAGGCTAGACATTTGCTATTATTTTTCAACACCACACCTCGTCATGGACTGAATTCTAAAAATCAGTAGGGAGGAAATAGGTTTGATCACCGATGTGGATTAACACCTATGTCTAGAAAGATCTATGAGGGGGGGCGATATATTTTTTACGGGGATCGCATCCTAACAACGAATCCAACTGGGCAGAACTCTGTTGATGGTGTAAAGAAAAATGGGCCCCAAGGATTATTTTTTAAATTGACGGTCACATATCATTAGAACTCTACGACAATGTCAAAGAATTTGTTTTTCCGTGTATAAATATACCAGTGGCCAAGGAGTCTTTGAACCCATACAATCGGTCTTTGGTCGAGGATATGGGCATGCATTGGACCCCCTCCAAGCAGAAACTAATTGCAGATCTGGACCCAAAACAGAATATTGTTGTTCACCATGTGCTATTGCGGTGGATGTTGAGCAATGGTTTCAGGGTCACAAAGATACAAAAAGCCCTGCAATTCCATCAGAAATCCTACTTCAAAACGTTTATTGACACTTTTGTCAGTAAACGTTCATAGGCAAAAAGTAAAGTTCAAAAAGAAATGTATAAACTCATTTTAAATTCATCTTTTGGAAAAATGTATGAGAGCGTACAAAACAGATCGCGTTGCAACGTTGTAACCTGTCCCAAAGAATGAGCACAAATTGTCGCAGACCCGAATTTTACAACATTCACGACCATAGACACGAATATGCTTCTGTTACGTAGAAAAAAGAGAAATGTTGTTCTGAATAAGAATATCGCGGGGGGGGGGGGGGGGTTCAGTACTTGAAATTTCCAGAAACTCATGTTATCCTTCTTTTGCAATGTGTGTAAGGTACAATGGCCAAGGAAAGGGAGGTTCAAGTTTACTATGGGGACACAGATTTTCTATTGTTAAAAATTAAAACTGAGAATTTATTGGACGATTTAGAAAATGGGGTGCACATTGGCCCGCGGATGGAATACACAAATTGGAATGAGAGCATCTATTCTGAGTTGGTGAAACACCAGCCCCCCAATTAATTATTAATGTTAAAGTCATAGACGGGGAGCGATTTAATATCCAATGAGATGTTCCCCGGTCCAAAAGTATACTGTGTGGAAACACAGGGCAAGGATGTATAACAAGCGTGCAAAGGGGTGCCTACACACTTTTTAAAAAATAATTTTGACATGAGTGTCTACTGAAACTGTGTGGACAGTTGTCTAGTGCCAAGAGCAAAAGTATTGGCAATTCGCTCTCTACAATATAAGAACAAATAAAAATGCCATGTCTTGCACATCTGACAAGATCTATGTACTCGCGAATGGTATAAGGGTACTCCCCCATGGCCACTACCGTATTTCAGATCGAGTTGACTGTATGGACTATCGAAAACAACTCGGTCTGGATAAATTAACTTAAATTCAAAAATAGTACTTGATGGGACAACAACAATATCTCAATATAATCTTCATTCCATTGTCATCATCGTCATCGTCATCATTTAACTTTTACAGCTACTATTGTATACAGATTTTGTTTCCCACCGCACTGAGCCACCCTTTCCGGCCCCACCAACAGCCGCCAGCCTTCGGCCCTAGGGGCTTGGGGGGTCCCAACCGCGGTCAGCCATCGGTCCTGGCCTGGCCTTCGGGCCCGGGGGTTCCTTGGGGGGGGATTCTATTCCTTTAAATGTTGTAAACAGTGTTTTATATTAGTCTACCAATTTCTTTAACTGTGTTGCTGCTATTGCTGTTCTTGCTGTATTTTAAGTTTTTTTGTCAATAAATAAAAAATATTGTTCTGTTATTGTTGCTATTGTCGTAAAAACGTGTTGCTAATAAAATAAAAAAATATGTTTTTGTTTTTCTTGTTGAATATCCTACTAGGTAGATCTAAGGGAAAATTATTACTATTATTATTTATTCATTAGAAAAGTATAGTTTACAATTAGTTGTAGTCCAACTGCTTTCAGCAGCAGTATGTATCAATTTAAAACACCATTCAGTTCGTTTCTCTGTGGTCTGTCAATGTCGGGGAAAACGATATCTTTAGCTAAAATAATTAAAAATTGTAATAAAATGTTTTTGGAAAAACCAAAGAAAATTTACTATTGCTATAGCATTTGGCAGGAGTCCTATGGTCAAATAAAAGCTATTGCCACTGCTATATCCATGCCAATACAATTCATACGGGGACTTGACGTTTTCAATAGTATTGAGCCAAACTCGTGGCTGATAATTGACGATTCAGCTGAATCCATTGAACAGCTCTCACAGAAAATGCTACAACTGTTTACAGTTCGCTCTCATCATGAACACATTTTCACAACCCTAGTTCTACACAATCTATTTCATCATAGCAAGCGTATGAGAACCTTTGCATTGAACCGCACCGTCTATAATATCTACCGAGTTGTTCGGGATTCAAGTTCTCTAATATCTCTCTATAAGCAAATATATCCCGGTGCCCCCAAGTTTCTACTTTCAGCGTACAGTCAGGTGACAAATAAGCCCCTACGGGTACATTTTGCTAGATCTTAATCAGAATACATTCGATGATCTGCGTGTAGTAACAGATATTTTTGACAAATAAAATTACTGTATATCTTCCGGTAAACAGTAGAAAAGGTCATTAGTTGCCATCATGACACTGAATAAACTACACGAAAATAGGAAGTTATTTTCCGTTCTAAGCAGTTCAAAGCCCCCACTGAGGAAGGTCATACTCAAACATGGTGTTGAAAAATAATTTATTAATCTAATATCTGAACTTTGTTTAAATTTAACTGAGGGTAATGTACACTTGCCAGAAGATTTGAGACAACAGACAAAGCAACATCGTTCCACTGTACGTGCCTTTCCTTACAAAAACAAAGCAAAAGATTTTAAAAGAAAACGTCTCGTTCAAGCGGGCGGTAGTTTTTTTACACTTTTACTACCAATAACCGCAGGACTTGTAAACAGTTTTCTCTAGGTGGCTAAACCCTATAAATTGACTCCAATACAACTTGTCCTTTCACCAGTTGAACACTTTGAAGACAATCTAAGCCAATTCATTAATGATGAAAATATTCCCGATGATAAAAAGCTAGTTTTACTTCAAGATGCACTGCGTCATGTGGAAAAACATAGACCTTATCGTGAGAGACCTGCCGCTGATATCATCACTGATCCAAAACCCCCACCCCCAAAACAGGAAAAATCTCCTCAAGAATCTGCAGCAGCAGATACAGCACAATCAAAGGAGAAAGAAATGAATTAAATAATAACATCAATTGAAAACCTATTGCCATTGACCTATCGGGAACAGAGTAAAAGAGTATTAACATATATCTTGTTGGAAACTGGTGGTGATGATTATCAGGTTCAAGTCTATATCACCGGGAAACGAATTATAATTCAGGGAAAAAGTTATAATCTACTCGATCAAATTTGTGATATGGTTACAAATCGTAAAGGACTTTTATCATTTGACAATAATCTATACAGCTTTCTAAATAAACCAAACTTTCCCAAAAGTCTTATTGGCAATAGGCAAATTCTAAAGAAATTAATGGAATATAGCAGAAGTGTCAGCCCTCTAACAATGCAGTTTAAAAAAGAAGAAGAAGATTTTAAATCAATCTTGGAAAATACTAGGACTCCTAGTAGCAGCAGCAGCAAGGATTTGATAACACCAATGATGACGGCAAGAAAAAAGTGAAGACGTATTGATATCAACTCACCGTCACAAGCACCACCCTCCAGTGTGCAAAAGGGGAGTCGGTATTATACTACATGTTTGCGTTCAAAATGGATGAAGTTTTAAAACATGTATATGAAAATATTGGTGAAGTGGGAAATCTAAGTCCCCCATAACACTTTCTAAACTGGCCTCTGACGTAGGTGGCAACACATTAAAAAATGCAAAAGAGTATCTAGAAAGTGAACCGAGTTACACTCTGCATCGGAATCGTAGGCTTCGTGCCAAATAATATCGACAAACTAAAGCCTTTTCTCTCTGCATATAATACAAACAGATCTTTTAACTCTAGATATGATTCAAAGACGTCTCAATACACCCTACAAATATATGCTAGCGGCAATCATTGTCTTTAGTCGCTATGTATGTGCCATTCCATTGCAATCAAAGAGAGATGTCGAAATTGCTCAGGCTTTAGAAAGTATTCTTGAAAAAGATTGCTATAGAAAAATTAAAAGTGAGCGCAGTAGCGATGTTGTTAATCCATATGTGCAAAAGGTTCTATTGAAATATAATAAAAAGCTATATCATAGTACCAGTCCGTAGAAGGCTGCATTGGCTGAACAATTGATAAGAACAATTCGTTTATTAATTTCGAGATATTGTAAACTGAAAAATACTGCTGCTTGTATTCATGATTTAAATAAAATCATGCAAATATATAACCAACGACCACATCGATCACTGTTCAGTGTTAGCCCTCAGGAACTTCTTTGCAGTGAAAATACATTTGAAACTTTTCTTAAACAATATTCAAGTGAAAAAAATTGTGAAAAAAATTCAATGTTGACGATACTATTCGAGTTAATAGAACCACCAATATTTTTGAAAAAGGGGAATTATTTATGGAGCACTGAAGTTTTTAAAGTGTCTAAAATCCTAGATACTGAACCCACGACAGATCAGCTGCAAGACACCAAAGATGATGAGATTCTCGGTGGTTTTTATGAATATGAACTACAAAAAGTTAGAAACAGTGGTGAAATTTATCAAATTGAAAAGATGTTAAAGAGCCGTACTCGCAGGGACAAGAGACAGTTGCTTGTTTGTTGGCTAGGTTACAACTCTGATTTTGATTCTTGGGCTGCAATTGAAGACATTAACAATGCCCAATGATTTTCATGTGAAATTCATGTCCAATGTCTCGGATCCTCTCTACAATGATTTGAATAAAACAAGTGATTTTTGGACGAGACTCTCTCCCACTATCAAATTCGACGGTGCGTATGAAGTGGCTCTTGTCGACTGTATTCTCAAAATGCCTAAGATATCATGAGAATAGATCACAAATATGATATAAAAATTAGACCCTATGATTGGCCACCCCCACCCAATAGCGAACAGCTTAAAATTTAAATGATCAATTGGATGGATTATCCATATGTTGAATTACCATACGAAGAACTCACTTGTATGAATGATTTATGTCCTTCTATCAATAAAAGAGTTTCCGCTCGTAAAAAGGGAGCCTTTCATTTGAACTATTCAAAGGAAGAGGGCAAGATATACATTAGTTCACCCATTGCCGATGAAAAGGTTATTCTCAATGATAATCTAAAATATGTTCTTAGCTTTAAACTCAATAAAATCAATGGTAAAAGTGCCAGAAACACTAATATTATTTTTGCAGACTACCCACCAGCCTTCTCCACGGAAACTTGTACATTTCTCTATGCTTTATTTGTTTAAACATCTAGAGTTGGCAATAGTAATGTCCCCCTCCCACGAGTTCTTGAAAACCAATCAGGATCATATTCATCATTACAATATAAAGCATCTTCAGTATATTCCCGTAAACACTTCTTATTTGGAACTCTGCCAATTAACAATAAGAACTGAACTAGGTGATCCCCTAGCAATATCAAAAGGTTTGGCTGTGATTACATGTCATTTTTGGCCCATCGTTGTCGGTGTTCAAAGCAAAAAAAAGATGTCTAATAGAAAAGTGGTATTCATTTGTCCTGATATTGACTGCTATGTTAATACTCTTGGCCAGAGACAACTTGGCAATGAAATGGACTATTACAAAGGTCATTTATCAATGTCTGGCTATGGTCTTGGCAGTTGGTTTGCAAAACAGTTTTGCTCTGCACTACCTCTGGCTAGAAAATATATTGTACCGGCTGCAACAGAATTGCATCCCCCACACTATACGATTGGAGCTCTGGCAAGGATTTTAAAGAAAGTGCTTCGGAAAATCTTAGGTGCGGTGTGCAACCCTTGGCGAACAACTAAAATCTCAACAACATGGAAAATGCTTAAAAAGGTCGAGAAACAGTGCACCACTCATCAGTCTGTACTCAGGTCAGAAACGAAAGACATCACCCGTGTCAAAGAAAAGAAGGAAAAAGAAGCCACGTACAATAAACAGAAGAAGAAACCTTAGGAAGAGAATTGTTAGATCAAAACTGGATTTCTTTTCATAGACTAAACAATGGCATATCTACCGCATAAGGATTCCCAACCTTCAGTCACTTCATCTTTAAATCTATTCAATGCAGAAAATGTTGATGTGAGTGTAAAACATGGACACTATGAAGAATTTTATCTACAACAACCCCCTCCGAGAATAACCACTTTCAAATTTATTCCAATGAAGACTACTTTATGGACATGAATTCGACATTTATAGATTTACGAATGAAAGTCCGGAAAATCTGACAATAAAATGCCAGTTCATGCTGATGGAATATCCTATGAACATTGTGTATTACATAATATATTTCGTCAAATCAGTGTCTACATAAATGGCACTTTGGTGAGCACAAGCAACAATCTTTCAAATTATACAAGCTATTTGCAGTTCATGTTGATGACACCTAAGTCTTACAAGGCGTTGAGAGGCACCTCCAATGGATATGAATATATTACAGATAATAATTGTACAGATGCACTTAAATATTGATCAACTAGTGACTTACATCTAGTTCGAAAAATATATCATGTGATATTTAATATACCCCAATGGCTACCACCAAATATTAAAGTGGATATAAAATTGACGCTTGCTCCATACAATTTCATTTTACGAAAGGAACTTCCTGCCATTACACTTGTAACTCTCTCCCTCACCTCGGCAATACTACATGTACGAAAGCAGCAGGTTATGAGTTCTGTTGCTTTGGCAGTGGAAAAACTGAGAGCCAGTGGATATAATATTAAACTACTTGTTTCTCATACAATCCCCAATCAACGTCATATTACCAAAGGATCACGCACCTTCACCGACTCATCCTTTATCAATGACGAAATTCTATCAAAATTAGCCTTGGCATTTGTCAAAAGTGCTAGTGCAATAGGATCGTGGACTGGCTGCTCACATAAATTTGAGATGTTTTGGCTTTTATCCATTGTCTGCAAAGTAATGGAATTTTACTCTAAAATCTATCTTTTTATAAATCCTATAGGACATTGTATGAGCTGACAATGCAAACCCTAGATCGTGATTCACAACAATTTGAAAATTGTATAACTGACGAAATAATCACTAAAACATATGGTATCATTGTACTAGATCTATATGGTACTCAAGATATGAGTATAGTACAAACGGGGAGTGTGCGCTTAGAGTGTACATTTGCCGACCCAATTACCTGAGAGTATCGCAATAATCTCGTGAAATCAATTTGAAACCTACTGGGAAATGACTCCCGAAGGCAGTGTTCAACTAGACCTTGCACTATGAACACAAGTCAAATAATCAATGTATTTAATATGGACCCCTCTATGTCCAAGTACAGATCCTATTGTCTACCATCGGACTTCCTTGGAAAAATTCAAAATGCAAACTGTATCCTAATCATTGTTAATAGCAGTCCGTCGACTGTGAATACCGGCCATTGGTTGTGTATCTTTCAAACAATGAAGACGATTGAATTTTACGATCCTCTTGGCCTACCCTATTCATTCTATACTCAACAAATCAACAATTATATTGAAAGCAGTGGGAAAACTATTATTCAAATTCGGAAGAGAATGCAGGATCTGACGACTAAAAGTTAATGTTTTCATGCGCTACTATATTTCGTGTTCAGATGTCGCGGCTGTATTTACAAGCAGTTTCTCAACATTTATGTAGACAACCCACGTCTGAACGACTTTATGGTTCAAAATATCCTCTCAGATCTTAATAATATTGATTTTAATACCCTACGAGTAAAGTGCTTAAAAATTTATGTGAATTTATTTATTAATGAAAAAAATGTATACAATAACAATGTCTTTATTCTTCATTTTAGATTTCTTCTTCTTCGGTGTATAGTCAACTGTCGAGAAACACTAATGCTGGTAGATCATTTGAATTCACTGTATATCGATATTGATAGGCAGCAAAGTCAAGGTCACATTTTCTGCAGTACGATGTAACTTCACTCTTGTTGTATGATACTATTTGCCTTCATATTGCGAAATTCACATGTTTCAATTTGTCTATTTGGAGTAATATCACATACAGTTTTTTTTCAAGTGGTAAATCACATTCGGTAACTGCCGAATAAAAATCTCTAGGTTAATAGTCATAATAGGCAGTTGTGTCACAACGATGACGTAGAAACAAAATTGTCTTGTTACCCCAACAGTTGAATTGTAGACCTGATTCTTCCTCCCAAAATATTTAAAACCACAACGATACCAATCTCGTACAAATAAACTAAAATCACGTTTCGGGGTCTTTCCAATCATACCAGGATAAGTATTCTCCCACTGATCACATTTGTCATAGTGGGAATTGGAGCATAGTTGCCCTCTAGGGTGAGAGTTACAAATATTCTCAAGACATGAATTTGCATTTTTCATTATACTCGTCAATAATTGTACAATTCTCACATGATGACTAACTGCCAACAGGAAACATACATAGTGGATATATATAGAAAATTTTTCGGTTTCCGATGTCAACTCTCTCACAGCTAAAAAGAAACTGATACACGTTCGATAAATTCAGAGAGGACAGGAGAGGAGTATCTCTGTGACGTTACATAACCTGTTTCGAAGAGAGGGCCGTCTACATAGAACCTATGGCAATGTTTCAATAGTATATCCACGATATTATTCTGCTTTGTTTCAATTAATATATCAATAAATTAAGTAAAAGCACTTGAGTCACACCGTAAAAGCTTCATACAATCTAATGGGGGAGAATTAGTTTTCATTATATTGTCAAGTGTTTCCTGAAAATATAAATTCCGTTGAAGAGATAACTCAAGAAAATCGTCTTCCAGAATCAAATGTTTTCCATAATCACAAGATTCGACCTAATTCTCTCTTTCTCAAATTTATTCATTTTCCAATCCTAACACTCTCACTGCTGACTCTAGACTAACCACGTTTCGTTCTACTTCAAGAATGTTCAATAACCTAAAAAAAATCTAATAAAAAACAAAGGGGACATTTTCGATTTCGCAACAATTTTATTGTGCGTGATGATAATTACAACAATAAAATATATTACACATATACAATTATCGATATAACTTACTGTCCTCTATATACTTCACTATTGCGTTTAAAGAATTTTGAAGTCTATTCACATGTGCTATGTCAACTTTTGCCACGAAGCATAATTGGTCCTCTAATTTAAATTTGCTCAAAGATAACACATATCTTGCATATACTTCATCCCATTCAAGACAAAGCCGTGATCCTCTCGTGATTTCTACCGAAATGTTTAGCGCTCTAGTATCATCGCTGCTGCTACCAGCTTCTAATAGTGTAAGCATTCCACTCATTATTGTAAATATATCGCAATGAATAAATATATGAGTAAAGTCAAACTGTTCACACTCCTTGAATTCTATTCTCACACTAATATCAACTATACTGAAAATCCTTCCTTATATTCGTTGCGTTAGTATTTTTAGCTCTGTGATTGGTTGTGATCATGTCCTGGTTGTGTTCACTGAGCGTGTTGCGCCACTCCCGCTAGTAGGTTAATGCTCATATATGGTGCCCCGTTCAAATGTCAAAATGAGTCCTTATTAACATTAATTTTTCTTTCAAGAGGGCATAGACTAATACTACCAATTTTTCTTGTTTTTTTTAAAGTTAATCGCTAATGGGGGAATTTATAGGAAGGATGTATAAAAGCTTGTATTTTGATATCGGGCAGGGGGGAGGTGACTGCCCCCTCCAGACCCAAGTTTTCCCCACAGACCTCATTTTGCTCCCCAGCTTAAATTTAGTTTCTGCGAAAAATCTTGTCAAAACAAAGATAGGCCTTCATAATTCAAGCATCCAGAGAAACAGGTCAGTAGTATCGTATTAATAGATATCAACAATACATGAAATTGCACAAGAATATGCACTACAGTATCAAGTGGACATTGCAAAAAAACGTGTAAACCTATAAAGTGGGCAAACACGTTTTGAGAACATAGTCAAGGTTGTATACACGTGGACATTTTAAAAAGCGATATATTTATTATAAATTTGGAACAATATCAATCTTTGGAAATGGTTAACGATAACAAAACATATTTTCAACCAGATGTGTTTTTCAAACACATTCAGCACGGCGTTTTTTATTTTTTTTTATGTTTTTTGGTAATTGACGTTTTTTCTGATAACAAGTACGATTCATTGCGATCACAGCTCTAAAAAAATGGTTTAGAATTTGCGAATTGGATCGTATGAAGGTGGAGAAAAAAGGGGGTGTAGCATTTGCGAATTGGACTGTATGAATGATCTTATTTGAATAATAGGGAAAAACAGAGCTGGATAATATTCGCGAATTGGTTCGTATGAAGGTGGAGAAAAAAAGTTAAACTGTTTAGCAGTTAAGGTAACCCCGAAGGGCTTGTTAACTCAGGCAATTTATTATAAATTTGAGACAACATCAATCTATAAAAATGGTTAAGGATGATAGAATGACATTGTGAGTTGACCTAGCTTTACCTCACCGATGTGTTCTATATAATAAACAAGTGGTGTTTGAACAGTGTTGTCAATTTAAAATAGAGTCTAACGTTATAGTATACTAAAAAGATGATACTAAGAGAGATATAGATGGCAAGAAAAGAATTTTAATAACGGATAGCTTTACTTCTTCGATGTGTTCTGTATAATACACAAGTGGTGGTGTGATGGCAGCGGGGTGAAAAAATCCGAATGAATGAGTTGAAATAAAATTTTTACCTAGAAATGGCTGAAAAATGTTTTGGGGGAGATGGGTTGATGGCGGAAGGATGTCTTAGCGTAGTTATAGTGTGATAGTGGGGGACGAATTGCTATCGAAAAACCCAAATGGATGAGTTGAAATAAAAATTTTAACAAGAAATGGCTGAAAAATGTTTTGGGGGAGATGGGTTGATGGCGGAATGATAGGTGTGTGTTGTCTGAAACCTATGATTTGGGATGGACGGTTTGCTATTTTGGACTTTTCTAAGCTAGTTTTTTAGTATTTCGTAGGTCTGTGTTGTCTGACACTTATGATTTGGGATGTGTAGTTTGCTATTTTTGACTTTGCTGAGCTAGGTTTCTTAGTATTTCCTAGGTGTGTGTTGTCTGAAACTTATGATTTGAGATGTGTAATTTGCTATTTCTGGCTTTTATGAGCTAGGTCTCCTAGCATTTCGTAGGTGTGTGTTGTGTGAAACTTATGATTTGGAGTATGTAAATTACTCTTTCGGGCTTTTCTGAACTAAGGTTTCTTAGTATTTCCTAGGTGTGTGTTGTCTGAAACTTATGATTTGGGGTGTGTAATTTGCTATTTCCGACTTTTATGAGCTAGGTCTCCTAGTATTTCGTAGGTGTGTGTTGTCTGAAACTTATGATTTGGGTAATGTATATTACTCTTTCGGGCTTTTCTGAACTAAGGTTTCTTAGTATTTCGTATGTGTGTGTTGTCTGAAACCTATGATTTGGGATCTTTAGTTTGCAATATCCTGCTTTTCTGAGCTAGGTTTCATAGCCTTTTGTAGGTGTGTGTTGTCTGAAACCTATGATTTTGGATGCTATTTGGGCCTTTCAGAGCTAGGTTTCTTAGTCTCTCATAGGTGTGTGTTGTCTGAAACCTACAGTTTGAGGTGGGTAGCTTGTTATTTCTGGCTTTTCAGAGCTATGTTGTTTAGTCTATCATAGGTGTGTTTTATCTGACACCTACAATTTGGGGTGGGTAGTTTGCTGTTTCTGGCTTTTATGAGCTAGGTCTCCTAGTATTTCGTAGGTGTGTATTGTCTGAAACTTATGATTTGGGGTATGTGAATTACTATTTCGGGCTTTTCTGAGCTAGATTTCTTAGTCTTTCGTTGGTGTGTGTTGTCTGAAACTTATGATTAGGGATGTGTAGTTTGCTATTTTTGACTTTGCTGAGTTAGATTTCTTATCCTTTCATAGGTGTGTGTTGTCTGAAACTTAGGATTTGGGGTGTGTAATTTACTATTTTTGACTTTGGTGAGCTAGGTTTCTTAGTATTTCGTAGGTGTGTGTTGTCTGAAACTTATGATTTGAGATGTGTAATTTGCTATTTCCAGCTTTTGTGAGCTAAGTCTCTTTCCAACAATAATATATATTACACATATAGAATTATCGACATAACTTATTGTCTTCTATATACTTCACTATTGCGTTTAAAGCACTTTGAAGTCTATTTACATATGCTATGTCACCTTTTGCCCCGACACATAATTGGTCCTCCAATTTAAATTTGCTCAAAGATAACACGTATCTTGCATATACTTCATCCCATTCAAGACTAAGCCGTGATTTTCTCGTGATTTCTACCGAAATGTTTGGTGCTCTTGTATCATCACTGCTGCTACCAACTTCTAATAGTGTAAACATTCCACTCATTATTGTAAATACATCCCAATGAATAAATATATGAGTAAAGTTTAGGGGTCTTTCCAATCATACCAGGATAAGTATTCTCCCACTGATCCAATTTGTCATAGTGGAAATTGGAGCATAGTTGCCCTCTAATGTAAGAGTCACAAATCTTCTCAAGACATGAATTTGCACTTTTAATTATACTTATCAATAATTGTACAATTCTCACATGGTGACTAACTGCCAACAGTATACATACATAGTGGACATATATAGAACATTTTTTGGTTTCCGATGTCAACTCTCTCACAGCTAAAAAGAAACTGATCCACGTTCGATAAATTCATAGAGGGACATGAGAGGAGTATCTCTGTGACGTTACATAACCTGTCTCGAAGAGAGGGTCGTCTATATAGAACCTATGGATATGTTTCAAAAGTATATCCACGATATTATTCTGCTTTGTTTCAAGTAATATATCAATAAATTGAGTAAAAGCACTTGAGTCAAGTCGTAAAAGTTACATACAATAGTCCAATGGGGGAGAATTAGTTTTCATTATATTGTCAAGTGTTTCCTGAAAAAATATTTTCCGTTGAAGAGATAACTCAAGAATATCGTTATCCAGAATCAAATGTTTTCCATAATCACAAGATTCGACCTAATTCTCTCTTTCTCAAATTTATTCATTTTCCAATCCTAACACTCTCACTGCTGACTCTAGACTAAACACGATTCGTTCTACTTCAAGAATATTTGATAACCTACAAAAAATCTAATAAAAAACAAAGGGGACATTTTCGATTTCGAAACAATTGTATTGTGCGTGATAATAATTACAACAATAATATATATTACACATATTCAATTATCGCTATAACTTATTGTCCTCTATATACTTCACTATTGCGTTTAAAGCACTTTCAAGTCTATTCACATGTACTATATAAAATTTTGCCGCGAAGCATAATTAGTCCTCCTATTTAAATTTGCTCAATGATAACACGTATCTTGCATATACATCATCCCATTCAAGACAAAGCAGTGATCCTCTCGTGATTTCTACCGAAATATTATGTGCTCTTGTATCATCGCTGCTGCTACCAACTTCTAATAGTGTAAACATTCCACTCATTATTGTAAATATATCGCAATGAATAAATAAATGAGTAAAGTCAAACTGTTCAACTCCTTGGATTCTATTCTCACAGTAATATCAACTATACTGAAAATCCTTCCTTATATTCGTTGCGTCAGTATTTTTAGCTCTGTGATTGGGTCTGATCTTGTCATGGTTGTATTCACTGAGCGTGTTGTGCCACTCCAGCTAGTAGGTCAATGCCCGTATATGGTGCCCCGTTCAAAGGTCAAAATGAGTCCCTACTAACAGTAATTTTTCTTTCAAGAGGGCATAGACTAATGCTACCAATTTTCCGTGTTTTTTTTTGTAAAGTTACTAACTAATGGTGGAATTAATAGGAAGGACGTATGAGGGTTGTATTTTGAAATCGGGCAGGGGAGAGGCGACTGCCCCCTCCAGACCCAAGTTTTCCCCCCAGACCTCATTTTGCTCTCCAGCTGAAATTTAGTTTCTGCAAAAAATCTTGTCAAAACAAAGATAAGCCTTCATAATTCAAGCATCCAGAGAAACAGGTCAGTAGTATCCTAGAAATAGATATCAACCATACATGGAATTGCACAAGAACATGCACTACAGTATCACGTGGACATTGAAAAAAAGCGTGCAAACCTATAAAGTGGGCAAATACGTTTTGAGAGTATAGTCAAGGTAGTATACAGGTAGTCATATTAAAAATCGAGATATTTATTATAAATTTGGAATAATATCAATCTTTGGAAATGGTTAACGATAACAAACATGTTTTCAACCAGATGTATTTTTGAAGCACATTCAGCATGGCGTGTTTTATTTTATTTCTCTTTTTGGCAATTGACGTTTTTTCTGATAACAAGCACCATTCATTGTGGTCTTAGCTCTAAAAAAAGAGTTTAGCATTTGCGAATCGGATCGTTTGAAAGTGGAGAAAAAAGGGAGTTTAGCTTGTGCAAATTGGACTGTACAAATGATCTTATTCGAATAATATGGAAAAAACAGAGCTGGATAACATTCAAGAATTGGATCCTATGAAGGTGGAGAAAAAAGAGTTAAACTGATTAGCAGTTAAGGTAACCCCGAAGGACATGTTAACTCAGGCAATTTATTATAAATTTGAGACAAGATCAATCTATGAAATGGTAAACGATGATAGAATGACATTGTGAGTTGACCTAGTTTTCCCTCACCGATGTGTTCTCTATAATACACAAGTGGTGTTAGAACAGTGTTGTCAATTTAAAATAGGGTCTAACGTTATAGTATACTAAAAAGATGATACTAAGAGAGATGTAGATGACAAGAAAAGAATTTTAATAACGGATAGCTTTATTTCTTTGATGTGTTCTGTATAAAACACAAGTGTTGGGGTGATGGCAGTGGGGTGTCTTAGAGTACTTATAGTTGTAATGGGATCAATTTGCAAAAACCCCAAAATCTCCCAATTAAAGTTACCCAAGTAAAGAATAAAATCACCCAAAATATGAACCTGAAAAATTCAAGTAACCTACAGATCGAGCAAGACTCAAGCTTCCAATTTAACATAGTGAAACAAATGTATCTAATTATGCATTGTAATTATACTTTGTAACAAACATCGTAAGAATCTTTCCCACAGAAAATCCAACAAATAAATCCGCCCTTGTATCGCCAATAAAAGCAATAAATATCAGTTGGACCAAATCTTATATGACAGCCAACGAACAATGTAATTTGAATCTTAAGAGCTCGGAATACCAAACTATCAAGAGGGCAAAGTTTATTATACAAAAAATGGTCACTCAAGATGCAAAATATCTTTGTTGCATTGTTCTGGAGACTAAGTTTAGAACTAGCTATCTCAATGCAATTAAATTGTATTATCCTTTACCAACTTTCAAAGAAATAAAATATAAGTCTTCTGAAAATTAAGCGACACCCTGCTGGGAAAATGTTACAATGTAAAACTTTGTTCGTTCGAAAAAATTCCAAAGTGATATCTTAAAAGTCATAAATTAAGCGACACCCTGCTAGCAAAATGTTGCAATGTAAAATTCTGAATTGGTAGAAAAATTCCAAAGTGATATCTTAAAAGTCATAAACTTTAATTAAACCCAAGTAGCCCATTGGTGCAAGCCGGCCCAATAGTGATGTAGGACAAATAATGCAACCAATAAGAATTGTAAAATATACTTTTAGCAACGCCTAAACGTAACCCCCGGCAAAATTGCAGAGGATAGATAGTTAGGACTTAGCAATTTTGAGTCAGTCTTATTGGAGTCTTAGAGGAGTTATACACCAGTCTAACCGAGGAATTTCTTGTGATTTATATTATGTGAGTCCATTCAAAATAACTTTTCGAGAGAACTTTTTGTCAGTGCATTAACTTTTGCGTAGCATCGCTCCAGATGACAATTTTGTATTAGTGTCTTGCATTACAAGTGTGTTGATATAACCGAAGCTCTGCGACAATTATGTGAGTAACAATAAATGCATTACTTTCTTATTTTATTCTCTCTATGTTAATATTTCTCAAGTTTGCTAGTCCTTGTGGCTCCACTCGCTTTTAAGGGAAACTGAAACTTATCAGTCTGATTTCGACTCAGTATGGCCGTTAATATAAGCTCCCTACATGTACTCCTAGTTTAAGCTCCCCACTCTAGAAGTTCAGCCTCCGCTCAGGTAAGCCACTCGTGGACCGTCAGCCGAACTAAATTTCCCCATTAAATTTATTAGTTGATATAAGAGCGAATAATTTTATTAAAACTCCCCTTATCAGTAGGTTTCATGAAAAAAAACAAACTAGAATCATTTTATTTCAACCCCCCCCCCCCCATTAGAATTGGCGCGGCCTGTTTAAAGGAGCAAAAAACAAGGACAACAAAAAAAAACAAAAAAAAGATTATTGAGAAATATTACGCATAGGAGAAAGTGTGACATCTTGTAGACTTATAATTTACTTCTGCATGCTTTGAAAGTGCTATTTATTGTGCATGCTTCGTAGTGCAATATTTTATTAAGCATAAGTCCCCTCAAAATAATAACAAAAATATAATTTAGACGTGCCAAATTTAAGCTATATAAAAAAAAAACCAGTGCCGAATTTTCATTTATTTTGAAAAAAAAACAAAATGTCGTTGGATCAAAATGAACAATTATTAAAGCAAAAACTCATTGCCAAAACAATGGAAATTTCAAAATCGCTTCCTTCATATAACGGTGATGCAGACGTAGACGAATTTATTATTCAATTAAACCAATTCGTAGAAGTAACTCAAACGGACTTAAAATCATTAGTAGGCATGTTGTTAATGAGACTTAAGGGACAGGCATTAACATTCCTGAAACAAACAGAACAAACAATAGGGGAAGATAACAACCTCCCAATAAACTCAATTGAAAAATTGCTAAAAGCGTTCCGAGAAAGATTTGTTGAAACTAGTTCAACACACAAATTAAAGCATGGTACGGTATGTTTCGATGAAACACAAAATGTTAGGGAATACCTACACAAGGTAATGGTATCCATTGAGGCAAAATATGGAAAAGAATCGGGCCCTTTATACGATAAAATCGTACTTAATGCTTTCATGCAAGGATTAAGCCCAAAACTATACCGAATGTTAATATAAAAAAATACTCAAACATTAGAGCTAGCAGTTCAGGAAGTAGAGAGAATAATTGAAATTGACTCGATTGTGGCAAATCACAATAAATCAAGAATAAATAATGTAGAAAGTTTAACTCCGGGACGATCACGAAGGATTTCCCCAGGATTTTTTTCAAGAGATAATTCACCCAAACCGAACCAAAATAGGTCTCCAACCCCTACGAGGCAAAGAATGGTACGTTTTGTACCCACGAATACAACAAACTACGTACAGAACCCCCCAATTATATGCTATGCATGTAATAAACAAGGACATATCGCCAGGGAATGCCGTACTAAAAACAAATATACACCAGCAACCCCAAGTTTTAATAATCGTTTGTTTGGGAGAACAAACTCAAGTGCCAATGGGGCAGGAAACTATAGAAATAACCCCCCACGTCTCCCATCGTTCCGCAACCCGTACCAACAAGGATTTGCATATTCGAATCCTTCCCAATATACGCCTCAACAACCCTATTCCAATCCCTCACCCAACCGACAAAATAATTATCGGTTCCCCAACGCAAACACGCGACAAAACATGTACCAATTTAATTCACGAACGGTGTATCCAACTAGATTCAACAGGAATACAACTGATAACAGAGGATATTTTTTTCCGACGGGAAACGAAAGAAATTTTTCGTCAATACAAAATGAACAAATGCCGCGAGCCGTCGGCACAAGAAACTTTAACCCACGCAATAATACGTGGCAAACAAGACAATCAAATGTCAACCAACTTGGAACTTCCCTAACAAGTGAAATTCCCACCGAACCCCAACCTCAAACGCCAACTTATCAGATAAGCGCTTAGGGAAACGAATTAGGCCCCCAAGAAAATTAACCGGGACCCTGGAGGCCAGTATTTTTTATAGGTCCCATCCAGTAATTGTACCTTCCTTAAGTGATGATGATGATATATTACCTATATTAAATAATTTTAGTGTTGCGAGTATTAATTTCAAAGCGTTAATAGATTCAGGTGCATCTGTTAACATAATAAATTCGAATGTATTTAATAGACTCCCAATATATATTAAGCGACGGAAAAATTTCAATATTCCCAGTTTAACTAGTGTCACAGGTCATAGGCTGGAGGCTGTAGGCTCCATACGTTTAGATGTGACAAAAAATAATAAAATCTTTCCTACAAACTTCATAATCTGCAAAAATTTCCCATATGAAGCTATAATTGGTGCTAATTTTTTAAAATCTAATAAAGTTTTATTAGATATAGCAAATAACATACTCGTGTATCCATACGATCCAATTCTCCAACGCGTGGAGAGAGGGGAAGCAACAGTGAATAGAATCAAGTCTTTTGTACCTCACTTCACGTCTTTTTCTCCCACGGGACGAGAAAGAAAATCAAGCAGCAAATGGATCGAGTCAATAAAAGCAAAAATAGGAAAAATGCAGGAGTATAGACAAACAGAAATAAAGAAAATAGCTGAATTATGGAATAAAATAATAAACCTAAGTACTATTGTAAGGGGACAGGACTTGGATTTACCCCTACAACCAACCCCAAAAGCGGAAGACTTGACGCAACCAAGCGCCAACCTCAACTTAATAGAAAATAACTCGGAAGAGAAATATTAAGGGTTCGCGGTACGTAAAACAAAAATCCCCCCAAATACTATGCAAAGAGTACAAATCTCTCAAATGGTCACCCCTGTAAATGACAATTCCGAAATTTGGTTCGCATCCCCGTGTAAAGAAATTCCAGAAAATCTGTTTTGTGAAGAACAGATCATTTCATATGAAAAAGGCGAAGGTTTTATTTGGTTAACTAACACACATGAAAACGATATGATTACATTGAAAAAAGAAACATGTCTCGTTGAAATACAAGTTGTTTCTGAGCACGAGCTAAACAAATGGAGAGGCTCCAAGGAAAGCTTAGTTAATAGCATTGGTACTAGCAATCCAAAGAATAGGTACCCCCTAACAAAACCCCAATTTTTGGAACAATTTAAATTAGATCATATCCAAGATACGCAATTAAAGGAAAAATTATGTGAATTGCTCTGGAATTTTAGAGATATTTTTTCTACATGTGAGGAAGATATCGGGTTGATACCTTTCTACGAACATTCTATCCAAACCACAGGGTTGCCCGTTGCTAAACAGCCCTATCGCATCCCTCATCCCTACAAGGGCTGGTTAAAAAATAAAATCCGCGAGTTAGAAATAAACAATATAATACGGCCAAGTATAAGCCCGTATTCAGCCCCCGTTATACTAGTACCAAAAAAGAACAGGGACCTTAGGCTTGTAGTAGATTATAGAGCCTTAATTAAGCAGGTAGTTAGCGACAAATTTCCCCTGCCCCGAATTGATGAAATCCTAGATTCCATTTCTACCAAAAATAAAATTTTTACGTCTCTTGACCTCACGCAAGGTTATCATCAAGTTAAGATAGCAGATAATGACGTCTATAAAACGGCCTTTTCAACGACGGAATGCGGTTCTTATGAATATTTGAGAGTACCCTTTGGACTCAAAACCAGTTCAAGTGCATTATGTAGATCTCTGTTACATTTATTACGAGGTATAGAAAATATTATCCATTTTGTGGATGATGTTATTTGTGTGGGAGAAACACCGGAAGATCACATAAACACACTAGACAAAGTTTTTGAAAGAATCAGAGAGGGTAATCTAAAATGTAGACCTAAAAAGTAAATCTATTTCAATCCGAAATAAAATTCTTAGGAATGATAGTGACCCAAGGTCAAATATCACCGGACCCTGAGAAGATAAAATGTGTAGAAAACCTCAAGCCGCCAAAAACTATGAAACAACTAAGAGGTATTATTGGTTTAACCAGTTATTTTAGAAAATTTATACGCAACTACGCCCAAATCGCAAAACCCCTAACAGATCTAACTAAAGGGAATTCCCAAAATATTACCTGGTCGCTGGAAGCTCAAACTTCTTTAGACACTCTCAAGAAAGCTCTTACTTCTGAACCAATATTAGCGTTACCAGACTTTGAAAAAGGAACATTTGTGGTTACCACTGATGCTTCAGCTCCAGGTATCGGTGCAATCCTTTCCCAAATAATCCCCGTGGAAAACAACCCCGAATTCCAACAGGACCCCCCTCAATATATAGAGAAAGTCATATGCTATTCAAGTAGAACTCTAACGAAAGGCGAAAGAAGTTATTCAGTAACGCAATTGGAGTTACTATCTATAATTTACCACTTAGACAAATTCAGACATTATTTAGCAGGACGAAAATTTAAACTGCGCTCGGACCATAAAAGCTTACAGTACCTGAGCACATTCAAAAATCCAACTGGAATCTTAGCTAGATGGATAATGAAAATCCAAGATCTGGATTACGAATTTGAACATGTGACCGGTAAACAAAATGCCCCATGCGATTTCCTGAGTAGATACCCTGAGAATAACCTCTCAGATAATGAATCTAAACAAATAAATGCCATTAATCCCGGCAAACGAAAACACAAGAAGAATAATTCTAAAATTCTAGCAGAAGAGAACGAAATTACTTGTAGCCCCTTATCCCTACCCAATATTAAAAGGAACCAAGTTAAAGATGAAATGTGTTTAACTCTCATTAATTACTTTGTGAATTCTGAAAATCTTCCTGATAAGTTCAAAGCCCTAAGACGGGAAATAGACAATTTTTATTATGACTTTGACGAAGAAATCCTTGCAGGATAGTAACAGGCGAAACGAATAGAAATCAAACCTTAATAATCCCAGTGCTCCCCCAAAACTTAATAATACCTGCCTTTGAGTACTTCCATTCGGAGATAGGCGGACACTTAGGAATAACCAAAACATTTCACAAGCTATGTTCCGTCGGCATTAACAAAACTCAAAGACTTCATAAGTACATGTGAAGCGTGTAACTTAAGAAAAAATCCCCAAACGTACCCTAATCCCCCCTTGGGAAGAGTGCCAGTAGCAAGGTTCCCTTTCGATATCGTATCATTCGACCTATATGGTACGAGTGGAGGATTACCTGTTTCTAATAGAGGTCATACTTGCGTTCTTTCAGTAATAGACCATTTTACCGGCTTCACTTTTGCCAAAGCATTAAAAAATCAAGGCGCATACGCCACGAGTAAAGCGTTAGCAAAAATATTTTTAAAATTTGGTGTTCCTCATCAGGTTATTAGTGACAACGGAACTAACTTCGTTTCTAAAGTAACAAAAGATTTAATGAGTTTCCTTAAAATAGAGAAATTAGTAACCTCTCCCTACCATCCCCAAGCTAATGGAAAAATTGAAAATAGGCACAAAATATTTTCCAATGTCTTGAGTATTTATACAAAGGACAATCGAAACGATTGGGATCAATATCTACCTTACTTAACTAATGTAATTAATACGGCATACTCGGAAACGACTAAAGAAAGTCCATTTTTTCTTTTGTTCGGACGCGATTTTAAAATACCTTATCAAGAAATTATAGAATCAAGACAGTATTACAATAATACAGAGGACTATAAGCAAGATTTTATAAATAAGATGAGAAAAACCTATAAAATAGTTAGACAAGAGTTAGAAAAATGTAAGATGAATCAAGAGTTGAGGAATGAATCCAAAATCAAAGGGAATATAAATTTTAAGGTAGGCGACCGTGTCTATCTGAAAAATGAAGCTAAACTGGAAGGCAAAAAACTTTCAAATAAATATTTAGGACCCTACAGAATAATCAAAAAATATCATAACGATTTTACTTTTAAAATGATAAATCCAGAAAACGGGAGAACATACAAAGCACATGTAAGCCGTATGAAAGGTGCCAAATACCCCGTTAAGTGGGCACCTGAACCCTCATCTTCAAATTCATCAAACGCGGAAAATGTATTTCCTAAGTCCAGGCTATCCGAACTAAAACCTTTTAATTTCAAACAAAACTATTTTGAAAACAATAGCGAAGAGGAAGATTTTGAAGAATTTTTGGCCATGAAAAACCTAGTCATCCCTAAAAGAAAACCCCTAATACCCATGCCTGCAAGAACCCCAAAAAGCCCAGAGAGTTCATTCACAGAAAGCTCGGAGCAAGAATTGGATTATACGCTGTCGCCAAAAACCCAATTTTTCCCCGATAGAATTTCAACCCCATGTCCCCCAAAAGATTTCCTGATGACATGGTATCCCCAGCAACCCCAATAGAAAGACCCTGTCGCTACAGGAGGAATTAAATAGAGCCGTGGAAACCCCAGGTGCAAAAACGAGGAAGACTCCCCCTAGGGATACAAATACAAAAAGCCTGAGAGAGGCCATGGACATTATAGGTTATCCTATAAAAACAAGGCACAGTACCTTGCCTTGGACGCAAGAACACCCTGAAGATGAAAACTTGAGACAATATCATCACATAACGGTGTCAAAAATAAAACCCAAGGAATCTTACTCCTGGAAAAAGACCATGCTACGAAATACACCTCACCCCCCGGAAGATATGGCATTCAAGCAGTGGAGACATTCCCCAAAGGTATTTGACTCCTCCCAGAGTTCCCAAGAATCTTTTAGCTCACCCGAAACAGGACTTCAGCGTGAGGAAATGGAAAATAAACCCTCTACCTCCAAAGGAGACGAAATATATGAAGCAAGGGCAGGAGATACCCCTCAATCTCAAAGGACAACCCCAGAAAGCCCTAATGGTGAATCCTCAGAACCTAGTTCTACTGAATCCGACGATGAGCCCCAAGACGCACAAAAACAAAAACCTACTTCGGCTACCGCCCATGCAAAACAGGCTAAGGCAAAAGGCCAGAAATTCCTTTTGAAACAATACAAGAAATTTGACCTAATCTCTATGGGAAAGTCAAAAAAGAGTAAAACGCCAGAAAACAAACAGGAGGTTACCACGAAATCTGACAGAATAAGCAAGAGACCAGATAAATGGAAATATGTCTAGGAAACAAGTACCCCAAAAACTTATAAAGTAATATTAAATCGAAATGAGCAGTTTGAAAAAAAAACTTAAAACGAGAATATATGAGTGAGACATCACAATGAAAGTCACCCATAAAAGGTCGAAATAAGTCAATAGTTAATTTTTCCAGATAAACTAAATCCCGCCTTGATAAAGAACCCCGAAGATAGAAGAAGAACAAGAATTGTTCAAACCCTCCTCCGAAAGAAAAATACCCAGTGCAACCCCGTTACTGACAGAACAAATATGGATCAACTATTTCAAATAAGATCAAAACTTCTCGATGACTCGGCACAATTAGTAGCAGAAAGAGTGAAAATCGAGAATATGATAGAAGCCACACTTAAATCCCTTAGTGAAGTGAAGGCCTCCCAAGAAAGAATGAACAAAAGAATAAATGAGATTTTAGTAACTAAACAAATGGATAAGTTGATTGAAACCCAGTTTATGGAAGTTAAAGAACAGACCGCCAAAATCCAAAATGAAATGGAATCAATAAGCGACGCAACGCTTGTCGAGGGATATAATTATCCCGACCAGATTCTAAAATTACAAGTATTATACGATAAAATGCAGGAAATTGGTAAAAAAGTACAAGATTATAGAAACAGTACTGTTCTGTCCGCAACAATGGCAGTACAAGAAGCCCTGGCACCCCAACGAGCAAAGATCCTAGACTTGCAGCATAAATACGATCACTTAAAAGCACAGAAAGAAATAATTCAGCTGCAACAGGACAGCTTAGAGAAACAACTAAAGAAGAACCATGCCAAAATTACTAAAGAACTACAGAAACAAAGAGATTTCTGCTCAAACCTAGAAAAAATGGTTGCAACATATTTTACTGTTGAAATTGACCTACCCCTCAGTCCCCATTTGGAAAATCTTCTTACTAACAGCTACAACGAAGGACCATCCCAACTCACATATTTTGCGATTCCAAATCAAGCTCGTCATCACCACTTAAAACCCCAAGTGGAAACTAATCAACAGAATCCTCCAACGGATAATAATATAATTATGAGGACCCAGTACCCTGACGCCCAAGAGAATTTTACTACGGGCCAAGATTCCTCGGAAGTCTCTGCACCACAAGGAATACCCAATACGCAACTATTACCAGAAGATACGGAAAACTAGGGAATATCAAACGTGGGAAATAGTTGAACTCAAAAGAAAGAGGTAAAAATATATATATTTCTACGAGGTGAAAAATTCTATATTTCCTCTAGCCAAGAATATAGTGTTTCCCTAATAATAAAAAAAAATAAATAAATATATTACAAATTCACTCATAAGGGAGAAAGTGCGGTAGATAGCCATCCTAGCCTTACCCGGGACATGTAAACGACATCTTGGGTAGCCCCCCCCGGAGTAATAAACACGAGGATCACAGGGGATTGCTTGGTGAGACGATTTACCTCAGGGCACGGGGATCAAATCCGTGTCCTGGGTTCAGTCGTCTATCGATTTATAACCTCAAACCACTATAATCCAAAATTTACTTTTAATTTTAATAAAGTATTCGGATCGGCGCTTGAATACTCAACTTGACAACCGATCCAGGGAGCCTTCGGTGTGTCGTTCCTCGAAAGGCTTGGCTGTTTGCATTTGGATGTTCGATAAGCTGAGAGTTCCTCAGGATAGATTCTACCCCTTCGGAGATCAATTTTGTAGGATATTTGTTTTTTCTCAAAAATCAAATGCGGAATCAAATAATACGAAATCTAATCAAATACGGAATTCCAAAATATACTAAATTTAATCACAAGAAAAGATGACCGGAAATAACCACCACCCAAACTTGCCGCAAAGAATATAAAACGTCAAACAACTTAAAATATTCAGTCAAAAATATATGTGCGAGTTATTATCGGGTTAATTACCCAGCTAAGAGGTAATTAGGAAAACGGGTAATTAGCGGCAGTATAATGATCAAGCAGTTAGGTTTATATGTGTGTATATGTATGTATGTATGTATGTATGTATGTATATATATATATGTATATGCATGCGAGGATAGTAACAATGCCAGGCATAACTTACCTGCATATAGGGATATAATAGCTAACCGAATCATAACTATAGGGTTTCCTCTCAACTTACGTAACAGAAGCAAGCCTGATTAATCTTTCAAAAATTATCCAGGGAAGCCTACTAATAGAAAAAAAATCTGTCCCAACACATTCAAGTCAATATGAACTGAAGGTTTTGAAAAAATTAACTAATTAAAAATAGTTATAAGTAAAATTGTATCTTTTCTGGGTAAAATAGCGAATATTCAATCCGCATATAAGATTCGTGGCCTTTATCTGAGCCTTTAAATAAATTCAATTATTTAAAAAAAACCGACGAGTCGCTAAGAAAAAATAAATTCCCTTCTCGCCAATTTTACTAAGCAAATACCACTTAGGTCAATGTTAAGGAATAATTACGCAATTCGAATAGCCCTCGTAAAGCGTTGATATGATAAGAAATTAACACCCATGATACCAGGTGCAGCCATTAAGATTTATGGTAGCATAGTCGAAGCATCTAAGCATACTATCCTCGAGTTAAGAAACTTTCCCTTTTCATTTCATAATTAACAAAAAATAGCTGACCCGTGTACCATTGTGTATTCTGAACTAATCGCATACCTATAATCGATTATCTCTTCGCCTAAAAAAAAAATAATTAACTTACTATACCAAAATGTCTCTCAAAAAATTGGCCCCAGAAAAAATGAGGAGATTAAAAAAATATAGCTTGCTATCAAAAATTGATATCTACGATATATCCTTAACCATATATTTAGTCGTATATTGTTCATAGAGTGGTCTAGCATAATAGAAAATAAATAAAATAATACACAGTTCCGTTCCGAAACCTAAATGAATAAAGAAAATTAATTGCTAAAAAATTGACGCAAAACGAAAATTTTTGTAACCTTAAAAAACGTAGCAAATAAATCAAAATTGCAAAACTTAAAATATTAATTTTGACACAAACATTTCAACTTACAGAAATGCGATATAATCCTTAATAGGAAATATATCCACAAATACGAATAAAACCACGAAGGCAGTGTGATCCGTGAGTCACAAAAACAAGCCCAATAAATATGAGGAACAAAAAAAAAACCTTAAAAAGAAAAAGTATTTTTGTGGCCCAGCCTATTTTGGGCTCTAGCCTATTCGGTTAAATGAATTTCTTGAATGGCATAATTAAATATTAATTCACATATCCTCTAAGTCAAGAGTGACAAACATTAAAGAAAAACCTTTCATGAAGCCGAAATACGTGAAATTATTATCAAAATTCCAAAATATCGTACCAAGGAGTCAAATTCAAAATAGAATTAAGACGAAAAAAACGCATATTGATTAATATTTCAACTTTTGATCACCAGCTATAGAAAATATATTTCCCTAATAGATAATTGATGTACCATAAATAAAAATCGTAACTAACCAGTAGCTGAATAACACATTAGTTTTGCAACAGTTAGCAAAAGCAGTAGAAGGCTTACAGCCGATAGGCAAAGGATAATATAACCATCAAAACCCCTAAAAATTGCAGCAATAAACTCAACCAATTTTACCTTAAATCGAATCAAAGGATACAAATGAACCGCGCAATTAAAGTATAAAAGAATAACCTGTGACAAAAAAAAATAACAAAAAAGAAACTTTTTCCTAGGCCAGATAATTTCTTAACTTTGGAAAGGTTTTGAACTGTGATTGGAAAATAATCATGATTGGTAATACCAAATGCGAACCTAATATTGAATAAAAATTATTCACTTACGATCTTGCAGTCAGTCCTATATTATCTATATATAAGACAAATAAATTACTAAAATAACCTGCCAGAAGGGTAAAACATAAAACCAATCAGTTAATTCCTAAAGTATCATAATTCCCAAAGTATTTAAACGACAATTACATAGCAAGTATCGTAAAATTGGACCATAAATTCAAAGTGGCGCTATAAGAAATGACAACGTGCAATTAGGCTAATAGCTATCTGACAATAGCAGATGTATTCTGCTTCAGAAATGTAGTTCAATTTCTGCGAGTTCTCATAATTGATGCAAACCGCGCAACATACCGCTAGAGACGAGTAGGACTAAATTAAATAGGCCTGTCAAAATACGGACTAATAACCAAAATAATTCAAATGTCAAGCAATGCAAGAAATAACCAATTAATGCAAAAGGAAGAAAATCCTTCCAAAAATTGACGTCAGTCATAAATACTCATATCACAAGACAGTATTTAATAATTTCTACTAACCTTATAAGCCAGTTACGACCTCAGGTCCCTGCTAATCCTTAATTCCCCCAATAAGTAATATGGCATGGTAAACCACATGTTATTCACAAAATTCAAGCCTTGTGAAAAGCACGGTATTTAAGAGTTCGGAGAATGTGCACTCACTAGTGAGTATGTACTTAACTAAAATTAATAGAACAAAACGAACATTTATACGAAGCATGAATAACTGAAGGGTAATTTCTAATGCAATTAAGTGAAAGCAGAAACCATAAAATAGATTCCAACACCTGTGAGGTTATTTAGCCCTTTGTTCGGACATACGCTTCGAAGACCCTAAATCAACAAGGATAAATTATCAAACTTTCTCCCTGAATCAAGCTCTCACAGAAGGATAACCTACTAAAGATTATAGCGATAAAATACCAAAGAAAAAAGAGTTACAGATACTATAAGTAATGTTCTAATCAAATTTATCAGCCCCCCCTCAGTCGTGCGGCATATTAGTGGCATCAAAGTATGGCATCACCGAATATATTTTAATTTTCATTTGAGAAATATAAAGGAATTAAATTCATATGGCTTATGACAAGCTACGAAACTTTTAAGTAACACCGCGCTGGATGATAAGTATCACTACCACGTGGCGTTAACTCCGCCACAGGAGAAGAATGATTTGACACCTTAAAAATAAATGAGTTACACTTTAACTCAACTAACTCCCATTAACTAAGAATATACAAAGCCGATGAAAGTAATACTTTAGTCGCGTCACAGCTAAATGAAATATAAAGATAAATGAAAAAAAAGCATTACAGCCTAATAGCTGAATTTTTAAAAGCATTAAAAAAAAATAAGTCTATATTTTCAAAAAAAGGGGTCTTAACGAAATTAATTGAAATTATGAATATTTTAAAAGATTGTTTAAAAAGAAAAATTTGCCTCGTTAATCATAGATTACTTAAGAAAAATTTTGTTGTAAATAAGGGTTCAACAATTATAGAAATTGAATGCCACATTAAAATTATAACAGAAAACTTCAGAGTTTCCCTCAAACTGATCGACAGATATAGCATTAACTAGAATATACTATCGAACAATATAATACAACCCCTTACATAATTACTTAAGCCCAAAGCCCACTTTAACCAGGTAAAAGATACTTTTAGCTTAAAATCAGTAGTATACCCCTAACGCCTCGGATGGTAACAAATTTTTTTGTCTCGACAATTAATAAAAGCACAGTATACATGGCAATTCTAATTCATAAAAACAAAATAAAATAACAGTTAGCGGACAACACCGTAAAATACCTTAAAATAGTATAGGAAAAATGACTCAAATATCCACATAACATATAATAGTGAAAACGGATGGACCCCCAAGCATAGGAGGTTAAAGCCAAGGATGGACATGGTGTATATTGTCCCACCATGCAAACACTTGACTTTCACCCTCCGTTGAGAAAAAGTTACGTGGATATGAGACCTGATTGCACAACAAGACGTTGCTTGGCAAGCACTACAACTGCCTATTCGTCAAACATCTTAAACAGATGGACCCTTAGTCGTGGGTAGCGGTGGCCACAGGGGAATGGCACTGGTGTCATTGTCTTTCCGTTGCCGTTCCCATTTGGTCCTAGCTCTCTATGATTAACAACTATGGAAATAAAAAAGGCAAATACGCAACAAAGAAATAAGTGACAAATGAATGGCCCCTCAGTCATGGGAAGCCATGGTCAAGCGGAAATGGCAGGTGGTGTCTATATAACACCCCATTTCCATTAGGGCCATAGCTCTCTTATGAGAAACAACCAGGCAGATACGAAAACTGATCACCACATAATGAAAAACTACGGTTTTGAAGTTGGACAAAACTACCCTAAAACATGGGGACCCGCTGGTCGAATGGCGTGACATGGGGTGCATTGTATCCCTTTTGTCATTATTGTTTGACCGGCGAGCTCTTATGATAGAATCAACAAACCTCTTCATAAAAAGTGACCCGCAAGAATTACCCTAACTCATCTCTACCATAAGAAAATAATGTGACGACAAAAGTGACCGTGAAAGAATATGAAATAAAGAAGGAAATAAAGTCTGGTACATGGGGTGTACGTTGACAGGGTGCGGGAACGCGAGTAGTTTAATCTCGTGTTCAGGCACCGTGCCAAGGTATTTCTTACGAAGATCAACTCAAATAGGAAAAGGAACCCAAGGATACCAGTGAAAGTTAAATACCATAAATTAGAGGAGACAACTAAAAACAGCTATAAATAATAACAAATATCATCAAATTGAAGGCCACTAACTAATCCATTATTATACCTTAAATCATTATAACCATTTTATATTAAGTAATCATTTAGTTCATAATTACTGATAAACTTTACATAATAACACATTTCCAGATACGGTGCGTAAGTAACCTTCAACCACTGGTTAAGGGAAACGCCGAAACACGCAACCATACGGTATGTGCTTATATTGAACCTAAAATCTAGTAGAACAATCAAAATAGTAACCATGATAAGATACCCAAGCCATCAACAATTAAATAATCGCAGACGAGAAAATGCAATCTTGTGGAATCTTAAGATAAGACATAGCATAGACAATATTAATGCTCCGTTAAGGGAATGGGGACATGTTGACAATTTAATGAAAGAAGAGGAACTTATTAAAGCAGTAGAAAATCTTGACTGTCCAAAACTATATTATCTTCTAAAATCTCAAAAAACTATGTTGGAACAAAGAATGATCCTAAGATTAACGGCAAGCCTAGTGCTTTATAATTTTAGTGCACGTGCGATGACAAGAACACTAGAGCACACTAGAAGAAGTGCCAATCTGGCCTTCCGAATCTTAGTACAACATATCCCATCAACAAAGTATAGCTCGTTGTCTAAATATATTGCCGACAATATTTGGTACGATCAAGATGATAATAATATAACTACAATTTGGCCCATTAAGTTTCTCTCCATATTAATAGGCCAAGGACATATGTTAAAAGGTGAAAGCCTTCTTAAAATCTTATACGTCAATTGTGTAAATAACACGTATCTAAATCCGATAAACCCTTCAATGGGATCCGCAATTTTTCAAGTTACCCCAAGAGAATATAAAGACATAAAGAAAATAACCCTGAATTTCTTCCAAGAAGATGAAAATTTTGGAAGAAAAATAGTCCCTGGATTAGACGTAATCGTACGTGAGCAACTATGCTGTTGCCAATCACATGTAAATCTAAGTTTCTCTGTAGTAAAGACAATAAATGACCCATTGTCATTATCTCAGTTGTGCCGGAAAGTCATTCGTCAAAATATGCAAAGGAATGACATAACCGCCACTTTGGAGGGCCTGCACCTCCCAAACCAACTATTAGTGTATTTAATGTACCTAAATATACCTGAAAACGGTAAAAATGATATAGTATTTGAACTTTAATTTCTCAGCTCAAATGTTTCGTCATGGGAAAATTATCGACTACTCGATATGCTTACATCTCCAAATTCAAAGGCGGCACTGCCGGATGATGCACCCATATTGAAATTAAAACCCAACCTCAGTGGAAGAAACTGTATATATAAATAATCTCGTTAAAATGAATGATGAAAGAACCCTATAATATTACCTGAAGTGTTATAACTATGAAAATCGATTATTATCATAATTAAAAAAAATGCATTATAGACCAGTATTGTATTAATATTTATGGAACTATGAATTAGAGTAAATATCACGAGATCTAAATACATTATCAATATATTGACAAAAAGGTAGTTTCTCGAAAGTCTCTATACTTTTAAGCCTATAAGGCGACCGAAAAGTCGTTAAACTAGAGTACGGAACTTTAGGGAAGCAATTATGTTCGAACACACAAATAGCCAGGTGCAAGGAGGCACCGGTGAAAAAGTAGTTCAACTTCAACCTAAAGTTATCTTGTTTATTCATTATTGGTTAATATGGAGCTTTAGATGACTCGAATTACGGTCGAACGAATAAGTACCCGATGTATTGAGGAAATGCCGGTGAAAAGGTAGTTTGACTTTGACCTAGAGTGTACCATGACTATAACCAATCTTGAAAAAGTTAACTAGACAAAAGTCAATATAAACTACCTCCTTTTGGCCATTGTTCTGAAATGTTCTGAAAGGACCAAATAAAGAAAAGGCCAAAGCAATTATTGATACGGAGTTTATATGCATAAAACATGCCAAAGAAAATGTCATATACTCGGCGGCAATGATCATTGTGAATAAATCAGGGGAAGAAGTTTTTTCAAAGAAATGGGACGTCAAATACGATTTAAGAAAATATGACAGAAAATCGTATAGTTTCGGAATACGATTGGCAAATAAACCCAAATATCGATCCGTAACAGGAAAATTGGGAATAAAATACAATGCGAGAAAGGATTAGTACCTTCAATATATGTAGAAGCCATGTGGGTAACGATGTTAGCTGTTCGCATAATAATGCAATCTATATTAAAAACCCTAAAGAATAAAACAAAAAAAATAGATACATTGGAATAGATTACATTGCAAGATAAATTAACACATATTAATTTTAGCATTAGACAGGAAGGTGCAATTAACGAAGGCCATCATAATTTTCATTGTTCATGCAGTGGCCCAAGACGACATAAGGAAGGGAATCATACCTAAGCATGGGAACTACCCCCTAAATAGTCATATTGCATGAGAAATATGAATTCTCCTATTCACAAGGAGACCGAAGATTATCACATACGTGGAACCGATGTGGAGCGTCTTCAGCTCCTTCTAAAGGAATATTTAGTCGTTCACGAGGCTGAAGCTCATTGATTCCCCTAACCATGAGGATTTTGTTGATTCAAGTTATGGAAAAATTATGAGACCACGGAGACAAAACCCGAAGGAGGACTGTATTGAGCCAAGCGAGATGCAAAGCCTAAGCCCAGAACTCCCTGATAACCCTTAAGAAAAAAGTAAGGGAGGACGTGATCGAGCGAATGGGAATAGAGGTCCTCATTCGTGCCATGTCCAGTCCCAAATTTTCACCTAATTTTTTGTGCAAGCCCATGCAGCTGCAAAGATATATTTCTTAAGCGGCATGGACACGCATAAACAGTAAAGATTTGAGAATTCGAGAGTATAGTAAATAGTAAATCGAGACCTCTCATAAAAACCATGTAACCTACCTCGTATGTAGTCATAGAATAGAAAATTAAATGGTAAAGTAGATGAGTGTTGAATAACATTTAAAAAATGTATTGAATATAGAACATGTGCCAAATGCACATGTGTACATGTATACGTATAGTCACCAAATCTTGAAAATCTTATAGTGTTATTTTTTGTAATTACCTTGCTTATATCACAGTAATCTAGTAATTGCTGCAACATGCATGAAAAAGCATGAGAGTTGCCCTTAGTTGCTCTATCGTTGAGTTTAACTGTACCCATACTAAAATTAATATTATTCATATGACTAATCACGACTATTATTTATAAAATAGTCCCCGCATGGTATTATGTAAATTGTATATTATTGCTGTATGTGTCGTAACTTGTGTAATTATAAAGAGCATATGATTCTGCCCAGATATTTATATTCTAGGAAGCAGAGTAACCAGTGCAAATTAATTATTGGTGTACCAGCAGGCAACACGGATACAACCCAGTAGCATCTACTCTCATCATTCGTCAACCACCGGTAAGTACTCACCAAGAAAGTCCCTGAAGACAATATCCTGATGACATTCCAAGTCACCCAAGCCTAGTACCAGGTAATATTATCTCAAGCAATATTGGCAAACCAAGAACCCCACATATACGTATATATCGGAATTAATAATTACCTAGAGAACCACCCCGACCGCAACGTCGTAAAACTACGTAGAGACCGTCGATAACTATCCTTAGACGGCAACGGCCTTAAGATTTAATATTTGAAGCACCAAGAATAACCCTAGAGTCAGTCCCTCAAAGACTATATATCGTAAACCCCGTATTAGAGACAATATGTTAACCAAGATCAAAAGTTTAAGTTTTGACTCTATCCAATCATTATTAGATGTCGGAAACCAAACCATCCTCCATGAGAAGAAGACCCAAACATGATCAATTTAATGGGAAATATAAACTATACGTGCTAGAATTCTTTTTCCCAAAACGAAGTGTTCAGAGAAGAAAATCAACCAGTTATTAATGTTTTAATCTCCATAATCAAGCCCTCAATGATTGTGCATCATTTAACGGGAAATCAAAGACAATGCGTCGAGCCAAGGCCCTAAGATCAAGTTTGATCCTGCCATAGTTAACGTTAAATGTAGAAACACAGCCCATAGTCCAAATAAAAGATGGACTGAACGTGAACAATTTACGGGAAACACAGACTGTACGAGTATCAGATTTTCCCAAAAACAAAAGTGTTCAAGAAGAGACACCCAGCCCAGCGATCAAGATACCCATTTCATGTAATCAATTCCCCAAGGGTTATGTACCTAATAGACATTTCAACATCCCTGTGACATCAACCCCTCGTATTTGACATGACAAAACATGCACAGACAATTTTGTGCAACAGTCATACTTATGAACAATGTAAACGCTTATCCCAAGCAACAAGTGCCAAAAAGATGAAACACCACGAAGACAAACCATAAACAATTAGCCGACACAATAATTAGTTCAACGGAAACCCAAAATAAAGTGACAACGTATGTGAGTATTATAGACACGTAGAATGAAGAAGTAAGTGTGAAGTCTTATATATCTAACTTGTAACTTTAATGAATATTGAAAAGCTTATCACAAAACAGATGAAAACCAGTGCAAGCTACCTTATCCAAGTGTTGCAATCAGACATTAAAATTATAATCTATTAATGTGTCAAACTTTTTCTTGCAAATTATTTTAATTTCAGTGTGTTAAAAATTTAGATGTAGTTAGGTGCTTTTGAAGTCAGATACTTATCGTACCAATGTACCGTCAGGTGGAAGTATAAACTAGTAATAGAAGTAGCAAACATGTACCACGTCAAGTAGTAAAACAATTGCAAAACCAGAACTTAAATGATAAAACTATGTAGAATTATTAGCATGTCAGGTGAAGGTAATCTTAGTGTTAGGTGGAGGAAATAATAATGTTTATGTAATCGTATAACCTAATGTGTTAGTCAATAGAAACTCGTTGGCCCTTTCGCCAAATAGAGTGAGTAGGTGATGGACTTTAAAGTAATGTTGTTATATATACAATCTAATAGAGCAATCGGGGATTTGTGAAAAAAAAAGTAGAATCAAAACAGAGCCAATTCAAGTAATGAGTACTAAAATAAATTCTTTAAAAAAAATTAAATTTGAAAGTGTAGAGAGAGAGCATAACACAATGATGAGGACATCGTTAAGAATGGGAAGGATGATATGTAATGGGATCAATTTGCAAAAACCCCAAAATCTCCCAATTAAAGTTACCCAAGTAAAAAATAAAATCACCCAAAATATGAACCTGAAAAATTCAAGTAACCTACAGATCGAGCAAGACTCAAGCTTCCAATTTAACATAGTGAAACAAATGTATCTAATTATACATTGTAATTATACTTTGTAACAAACATCGTAAGAATCTTTCCCACAGAAAATCCAACAAATAAATCCGCCCTTGTGTCGCCAATAAAAGCAACAAATATCAGTTCGACCAAATCTTATATGACAGCCAACGAACAATGTAATTTGAATCTTAAGAGCTCGGAATACCAAACTATCAAGAGGGCAAAGTTTATTATACAAAAAATAGTCACTCAAGATGCAAAATATCTTTGTTGCATTGTTCTGGAGACTAAGTTTAGAACTAGCTATCTCAATGCAATTAAATTGTATTATCCTTTACCAACTTTCAAAGAAAAAAAATATAAGTCTTCTGAAAATTAAGCGACACCCTGCTGGGAAAATGTTACAATGTAAAACTTTGTTCGTTCGAAAAAAATCCAAAGTGATATCTTAAAAGTCATAAATTAAGCGACACCCTGCTAGCAAAATGTTGCAATGTAAAATTCTGAATTGGTAGAAAAATTCCAAAGTGATATCTTAAAAGTCATAAACTTTAATTAAACCCAAGTAGCCCATTGGTGCAAGCCGGCCCAATAGTGATGTGGGACAAATAATGCAACCAATAAGAATTGTAAAATATACTTTTAGCAACGCCTAAACGTAACCCCCGGCAAAATTGCAGAGGATAGATAGTTAGGACTTAGCAATTTTGAGTCAGTCTTATTGGAGTCTTAGAGGAGTTATACACCAGTCTAACCGAGGAATTTCTTGTGATTTATATTATGTGAGTCCATTCAAAATAAACTTTCGAGAGAACTTTTTGTCAGTGCATTAACTTTTGCGTAGCATCGCTCCAGATGACAATTTTGTATTAGTGTCTTGTATTACAAGTGTGTTGATATAACCGAAGCTCTGCGACAATTATGTGAGTAACAATAAATGCATTACTTTCTTATTTTATTCTCTCTATGTTAATATTTCTCAAGTTTGCTAGTCCTTGTGGCTCCACTCGCTCCTAAGGGAAACTGAAACTTATCAGTCTGATTTCGACTCAGTATGGCCGTTAATATAAGCTCCCTACATGTACTCCTAGTTTAAGCTCCCCACTCTAGAAGTTCAGCCTCCAATCAGGAAGGCCACACGCGAACCGTCAGCTAAGGGCGTAACTATTTCCCCATTGAATTGATTAATTGGAATCTCCGTATTAGGAAACATCAGAAGATATAAGTACAATTGTATTTTTAAAAGAAACCCCCCCATTAGATAGTGCTGTAGTGTGGGCAAAATTAGTTGCGAAAAAACCCAAATGAATGAGTTGAAATAAAATTTTTAACTAGAAATGGCGGAAAAGTGTTTTGGGGGGGATGGGTTGATTGGCAGAAGGATGTCTTAGCGTAGTTATAGTGTGATAGTGAGGGGAGAATTGCTAGCGAAAAACCCAAATGAATGAGTTGAAATAAAATTTTTAACGAGAAATGACTGAAAAATGTTTTGGGGGAGTTGGGTTGATGACAGAAGGATAGGTGTGTGTTGTCTGAAACCTAGCTAGGTCTCCTAGTATTTCGTATGTGTGTGATGTCTGAAACTTATGATTTGGGGTATGTAAATTACTATTTCGGGCTTTTCTGAGCTAATGTTTCTTAGTATTTTGTAGGTGTGCGTTGTGTGAAACTTATCATTTGGGGTGGGTAGTTTGCTATTTCTGGCTTTTCAGAGCTAGGTTTCTTAGTCGCTCATAGGTGTGTGTTGTCTGAAACCTACAATTTAGGGATGGGTAGTTTGCTATCTCTGGCTTTTATGAGCTAGGTCTCCTAGTATTTCGTAGGTGTGTGTTGTCTGAAACTTATGATTTGGGGTATGTAAATTACTATTTCGGGCTTTTTCTTAGCAAGAATTCTTAGTCTTTCGTTGGTGTGTGTTGTCTGAAACTCATGATTCGGAATGTGTAGTTTGCTATTTTTGACTTTGCTGAGTTAGATTTCTTAGCCTTTCATAGGTGTGTGATGTCTGAAACTTATGATTTGGCATGTGTAGTTTGCTATTTTTGACTTTGCCGAGCTAGGTTTCTTAGTATTTCGTAGGTGTGTGTTGTCTGAAACTTATGATTTGAGATGTGTAATTTGCTATTTCCGGCTTTTATGAGCTAGGTCTCCTAGTATTTCGTAGATGTGTGTGTTGTCTGAAACTTATGATTTGGGCTATGTAAATTCCTATTTCGGGCTTTTTCTTAGCAAGAATTCTTAGTCTTTCGTTGGTGTGTGTTGTCTGAAACTTATGATTTGCTATTTCCGGCTTTTATTAGCTAGGTTTCTTAGTCTTTCGTAGGTATGTGTTGTCTGAAACCTATAAAAATAAACTATTTTCGTAAAATCTGAGCTAATAAGGGTTTTTGACCGTAAACTCTAGTTTTGTGTAAGAAAATTATGGAAAATACATTTCGTTGACTCATAGGTGAAACTTAAGTCCATTTATGGATCAAAAAATAAACCATTTCTATAAAATCTGAGCTAATGAGGGTTTTTGACCGTAGACTATAGTTTTTTGTAAGAAAATTATGGAGAATATAATTCTCTGGTTCAAATGTTAAATTTAAGTCCAGTTATGAATCGAAAAATAAACTATTTCTATAAAATCTGAGCTAATGAGGGTTTTTTACCGTAAACTCTAGTTTTTTTTATAAGAAAATTATGGAAAATACAATTCTCTGGTTAAAATGTGAAACTTAAGTCCATTTTGGATCGAAAAATAAAACTATTTCCGTAAAATCTGAGCTAATGAGGGTTTTTGACCGTAAACTCTAGTCTTTTGTAAGAAAATTATGGAAAATGCAATTCTCTGGTTCCAATGTGAAACTTAGGTCCATTTTGGATCGAAAAATAAAACTATTTCCATAAAGTCTAAGCTAATAAGGGGTTTTTGACCGTAAACTCTAGTTTTTATAAGAAAATTATGGAAAATACAATCGTTGGCTCATAGGTGAAACTTAATTCCAGTTATGGATCGAAAAATAAACTATTTCTATAAAATCTGAGCTAATAAGGGTTTTTGACCGTAAACTCTAGTTTTTTGTAAGAAAATTATGGAAAATACAATTCTCCGGTTCAAATGTGAAACTTAAGTCCAGTTATGGATCGAAAAATAAACTATTTCTGTAAAATTTGTGCTAATAAGGGTTTTTAACCGTAAACTCTAGTTTTTTGTAAGAAAATTATGGAAAATACAATTCTCTGGTTCAAATAGAATAGAAGAGAATATGGTTTATTGGCTAAAATAGCACAAAAGCTAGCATAAGCACGTCAGAATTACCATAAAAAAACAAATGTTATGTGATAAACATAAAGCAAAAAATTGAATCAATAAAAAAACAGATGTCAGGGGATAAACATAAAACAAAAGTTATACCAATTATTAAAATAGGAAACAAAATAGGGGACAAAAGAGTTTTTGTAACTCATGGTCAACATTTGTGGATACAGGTCCAATTGGGTATTTGGAGCTCTAAGAGCATTGAGCCTTGAATTAGGAAGGGTTGGGGGATTTTCTTTAAAGGAGGGAGAAAACGTCGATGATAGTCAGAATTAAGGCACTTGAGACCTATGTTCATGGTAAGGATGTGACGTCGTGATTCCATTGTAATAAGTTCAAGCCTAGCCAAACCTTCATTGTATGTAGTATAGGCCGTCCCCAGAATAATTTTTATTGCTCTTTTTTGAATACTTTCAATTTTAGAACATTGGTCTTTGGTCAACCCAGGGTGCCAGACAGGGCAAGCATATTTCAGACAGGGTCTTATATAAGAACAATAAATTATTTTAAGGTTTTGGATTGATATGGAGAAACGTTTGAGAAGAGAGAAACATTTAAGGAGAAAACAACCTGACTTAAAAAAGTGGGAAATGTGGAAATTCCCTTTAAGGTCGTTGTCTAACTGCACACCAAGCAGTTTAACAGTATTTAAATTTGGTATGCAAAGGTAATTATTGATAGGGGGTATATTTAAAAAAAATAACATGAAACTACTTTTGGGTATGCTTAAGTTGAGTTTAACATTGTCAAGATCATTCTTTAAATTGTTAATTAGTGAATCGAGATTAACATTCAAAATATTAGATGTTTGATAAAGGTCCATTAATGTCAAATCATCCGCAAATTTAAAAGAGTTGTCCAAACTTGGTAAAACACTATTAAAAACTATTTAAAATTCTAAAGGACCTAACTTAGTCCCTTGAGGCGCTCCAAAAAAAAATCGAGGAAAAACCTGATGAATCCCCGTTAGGAAGGACTACACATTGCTCACGGCCAGACAAAAACCTAGCTAACATACGTAAAACAAAATTTCTTGCACCTAAAGCCCTTGCATTATCTATAACTGTCTGATCAAAACAGCCTCAACGTAGGGGCTATAACTGTCTGATCAAAACAGCCTCAACGTATGAGCAAAAACAGCCTCAACGTAGGAACTATTCAACTCAAGATGATTGAAAATAGTATCAAGTATATAAATTAAGCAATGCGTGGTGCTATGATTCGGCCTAAAGCCAAACTGAGGGTTGGTTTTATCATGAATATCGTCAAAAAGGAAATGGTAAATAAAACTTTCAAAGATTTTAGAGATAATGGGGTTTTTTTTATATTGGTCTTAAGTCAGAGGGAACTTTTGGGGTCTTAATTTTTGGTATAGGAGATATAATAGCTCGTTTAAACACACTGGAAAAATAGCATCTACAAAACATTGGATAAAAATAGCAGTTAGAGGTACACTTAAATACTGGGGACATTCCACAATCAATTTGGTAGGGATATCACCTGGGTATGCTGACTTATTTGTATCAAGAGTTTCGAGTTTAAGTTGATTCTGATGAATTTCAATCACAGGAATGTCACTCACTGCACTGTTGGCCGGCATATGCTGGAGTGGTGGGTGAATTTTACAAATTGAAGCAAAATGATCATTTATGACAACCGCACACACTGGGTCACCATTGCGGTCCAGTAGGAAAAATTTTGAAGAGACCTTTCCCATGAGATCTTGGACACTTTTGTGGAATTTCTTAGGGTCCGAATACAATAACTTATTGAGCACGTGCGCTCCATGCTCCTTTCTTGTTTTACGGATTTCGCTAACAATTATGTTTCTAAGCTTTCGAGATTCTTGGTAAAAATCCTTCTTTAAAGAGTTTATCTCGTTCATTTATTAGGTACAAATTTTTTTTTTATTTATCCACGTTTTGCAGTTAGATTTGCGAGTAACATTTTTCACTGGAAAGGTGTCACAATATAACTGGAAAAGTTCCGCTGAAAACTTAGAAGCCATTTCATTACCACTGGTAAGACATAGGATATTGGCCCAAGATTTGGAACTAAGTTTTAATTTGAAATGGGCAACCTTCTCGTCAGTAATGGGTCTATAAGAATAACTGATAAATTACTTAGGGGAAAAGGAAGATAAGGGGGTCCAAAAGATGCATAGATGGTCCCTTGCCCCTAATGGAGGGGCCACTTTGGGGACACAGTAGTAATCTTCAATGTTGGTAAAAATTAAGTCTAGGGTCTTATCACCGCGTGTAGGCGACTTGAACACTTGATCAAGGCTAAGAGCAGAGCTAAGCCACTTTTGGTCTAGCTCATTAAAATCACCACATAATGTAATTGCAGCATAAGGATACTTGCAGCGAATTAAGTCAGTATAAAGTTGCAAATATGCCGTCAGCTCCTTCTTAAATCCACTACGAGGAGGGTAATAAATAATACAAAGAATCATGCAAGATACCTCTTTTGGGAGGTTTTTGGTTCTGGTCTATTGCCATAGAACTTTGGTTTTGGAGTTGTTCACTATTTCGGAAAATGAAAGAACCCGATTAGGAAGGGTACACCGACAAAAAAGCTACTCCTCCACCATGAGATAGAGGGATACCATCTTTGTCTATCCCGGGCTTAAAATGGGAAACATAATTCGGAATGGAACAAAAGTCTTCAGTTGCGAACCATTTTTCGGTAAGGCAAGCAATATCTATCTGGTTTTTGTCAAGACTAATTTGAATTTCATCTATTTTATTTACCAGTGACCTTACATTTTCTAGAAGGATTCTTAAAAAGGCAGAAATGGGTGAACTACATGAGTTTATAAGACGGTTAATGAAAATCCCAAGGTTTTTTCTGATTTTTCGGACAATTGCCTTAACTTGAGAGTAGTTTGTTAGAAATGCGTTGTTGATAATTAAAAAATCGGATGCTAAACTCAGAAAAACAAACGGATTGTAACACCTGATTGGCTCGTTTATTTTGCATGATATTTCTAAGGTCAATTAAGATGAAGAAATGTCGGAGTGTAGGTTTTACATCACCAGGCACGCGCGAGGAAAATTTTTTGTTGGTGGGAGGCTTAAAAAGGCAAAAATAGGTGAACTACATGAGTTTATAAGACGGTTCGTGAAAATCCCAAGGTTTTTTCTGATTTTTCGGACAATTGCCTTAACTTGAGAGTAGTTTGTTAGAAATGCGTCGTTGATAATTAAAAAATCGGATGCTAAACTCAGACAAACAAAAGGATTGTAACACCTGATTGGCTCGTATATTTTGCATGATATTTCTAAAGTCAATTTAGATGAAGAAATATCGGAGTGTAGGTTTGACATCACCAGGAACGTGCGAGGGAATTTTTTTGTTGGTGGGGGGCTTAAAAAGGCAAAAATGGGTGAACTACGTGAGTTTATAAGACGGTTCGTGAAAATTCCAAGGTTTTTTCCGATATTTTTGGATAATTGCCTTAACTTGAGAGTAGTTTGTTAGAAATGCGTCGTTGATAATTAAAAAATCGAATGCTAAACTCAGACAAACAAAAGGATTGTAACACCTGATTGGCTCGTATATTTTGCATGATATTTCTAAAGTCAATTTAGATGAAGAAATGTCGGAGTGTAGGTTTGACATCACCAGGAACGTGCGAGGGAATTTTTTTGTTGGTGGGGGGCTTAAAAAGGCAAAAATGAGTGAACTACATGAGTTCATAAGACGGCTCGTGAACATCCCAAAGTTTTTTTCTGATTTTTTGGACAAATGCCTTAACTTGAGAGTAGTTTACTAGAAATGCGTCGTTGATAATTAAAAAATCGAATGCTAAACTCAGACAAACAAAAGGGCTGTAATACCTGATTGGCTCGTATATTTTGCATGATATTTCTAAAGTCAATTAAGATGAAGAAATGTCGGAGTGTAGGTTTGACATCACCAGGAACGTGCGAGGGAAATTTTTTGTTGGTGGGGGGCTTAAAAAGGCAAAAATTGGTGAACTACATGAGTTTATAAGACGGTTCGTGAAAATCCCAAGGTTTTTTCTGATTTTTTGGACAATTGCCTTAACTTGAGAGTAGTTTTTTAGAAATGCGTCGTTGATAATTAAAAAATCAGATGCTAAACTCAGACAAACAAAATGATTGTAACACCTTATTGGCTCGTATATTTTGCATGATATTTCTAAAGTCAATTAAGATGAAGAAATGTCGGAGTGTAGATTTGGCATCACCAGGCACGTGCGAGGGAAATTTTTTGTTGGTGGGGGGCTTAAAAAGGCAAAAATTGGTGAACTACATGAGTTTATAAGACGGTTCGTGAAAATCCCAAGGTTTTTTCTGATTTTTTGGACAATTGCCTTAACTTGAGAGTAGTTTGTTAGAAATGCGTCGTTGATAATTAAAAAATCGGATGCTAAACTCAGACAAACAAAAGGATTGTAACACCTGATTGGCTCGTATATTTTTCATGATATTTCTAAAGTCAATTAAGATGAAGAA
Organism: Artemia sinica; assembly: GCA_027921565.1. Taxonomy (NCBI): domain Eukaryota; kingdom Metazoa; phylum Arthropoda; class Branchiopoda; order Anostraca; family Artemiidae; genus Artemia; species Artemia sinica. The sequence continues at coordinate 36,882,217 of CM051268.1, forward strand.
ATGTCGGAGTGTAGGTTTTACATCACCAGGCACGTGCAAGTGAAATTTTTTGTTGGTGGGGGGGCTTAAAAAGGCAAAAATGGGTGAACTACATGAGTTTATAAGATGGTTTGTGAAAATCCCAAATTTTTTTCTGATTTTTTGGATAATTGCCTTAACTTGAGAGTAGTTTGTTAGAAATGCGTCGTTGATAATTAAAAAATCGGATGGTAAACTCAGACACACAAAAGGATTGCAACACCTGATTGGCTCGTATATTTTGCATGACATTTCTAAAGTCAATTAAGATGAAGAAATGTCGGAGTGTAGGTTTTACATCACCTGGCACGTGCGAGGGAAATTTTTTGTTGGTGGAGGGTTTAAAAAGGCAAAAATGGGTGAATTACATGAGTTTATAAGACGGTTCATGAAAATTCCAAGTTTTTTTCTGATTTTTTGGACAATTGCCTTAACTTGAGAGTAGTTTGTTAGAAATGCGTCGTTGATAATTAAAAATCGGATGCTAAACTCAGACAAACAAAAGGATTGTAACACCTGATTGGCTCGTATATTTTGCATGATATTTCTAAAGTCAATTAAGATGAAAAATGTCGGAGTGTAGGTTTTACATCACCAGGCACGCGCGAGGGAAATTTTTTGTTGGTGGGGGGCTTAAAAAGGCAAAAATGAGTGAACTACATGAGTTTATAAGACGGTTCGTGAAAATCCCAAGGTTTTTTCGGATTTTTTGGACAATTACCTTAACTTGAGAGTAGTTTGTTAGAAATGCGTCGTTGATAATTAAAAAATCAGATGGTAAACTCAGACAAACAAAAGGATTGTAACACCTGATTGGCTCGTATATTTTGCATGACATTTCTAAAGTCAATTAAGATGAAGAAATGTCGGAGTGTAGGTTTTACATCACCTGGCACGTGCGAGGGAAATTTTTTGTTGGTGGAGGGTTTAAAAAGGCAAAAATGGGTGAATTACATGAGTTTATAAGACGGTTCATGAAAATCCCAAGTTTTTTTCTGATTTTTTGGACAATTGCCTTAACTTGAGAGTAGTTTGTTAGAAATGCGTCGTTGATAATTAAAAATCGGATGCTAAACTCAGACAAACAAAAGGATTGTAACACCTGATTGGCTCGTATATTTTGCATGATATTTCTAAAGTCAATTAAGATGAAAAATGTCGGAGTGTAGGTTTTACATCACCAGGCACGCGCGAGGGAAATTTTTTGTTGGTGGGGGGCTTAAAAAGGCAAAAATGAGTGAACTACATGAGTTTATAAGACGGTTCGTGAAAATCCCAAGGTTTTTTCTGATTTTTTGGACAATTACCTTAACTTGAGAGTAGTTTGTTAGAAATGCGTCGTTGATAATTAAAAAATCAGATGGTAAACTCAGACAAACAAAAGGATTGTAACACCTGATTGGCTCGTATATTTTGCATGATATTTCTAAAGTCAATTAAGATGAAAAATGTCGGAGTGTAGGTTTTACATCACCAGGCACGCGCGAGGGAAATTTTTTGTTGGTGGGGGGCTTAAAAAGGCAAAAATGAGTGAACTACATGAGTTTATAAGACGGTTCGTGAAAATCCCAAGGTTTTTTCTGATTTTTTGGACAATTACCTTAACTTGAGAGTAGTTTGTTAGAAATGCGTCGTTGATAATTAAAAAATCAGATGGTAAACTCAGACAAACAAAAGGATTGTAACACCTGATTGGCTCGTATATTTTGCATGATATTTCTAAAGTCAATTAAGATGAAAAATGTCGGAGTGTAGGTTTTACATCACCAGGCACGCGCGAGGAAAATTTTTTGTTGGTGGGGGGCTTAAAAAGACACAAATGGGTGAACTACATGAGTTTATAAGACGGTTCGTGAAAATCCCAAGGTTTTTTCTGATTTTTTGGACAATTACCTTAACTTGAGAGTAGTTTGTTAGAAATGCATCGTTGATAATTAAAAAATCAGATGGTAAACTCAGACAAACAAAAGGATTGTAACACCTGATTGGCTCGTATATTTTGCATGATATTTCTAAAGTCAATGAAGATGAAGAAATATCGGAGTGTAGGTTTGACATCACCAGGCATGTGCGAGGGAAATTTTTTGTTGTGGGGGGTTTTAAAAGGCAAAAATGGGTGAACTACATGAGTTTACAAGACGGTTCGTGAAAATCCCAAGGTTTTTTCTGATATTTTGGACATTTGCCTTAGCTTGAGAGTAGTTTGTTAGAAATGCATCGTTGATAATTAGAAAATCAGATGCTAAACTCAGACAAACAAAAGGATTGTAACACCTGATTGGCTCGTATATTTTGCATGATATTTCTAAAGTCAATTAAGATGAAGAAATATCGGAGTGTAGGTTTTACATCACCAGGCACGCGCGAGGAAAATTTTTTGTTGGTGGGGGGCTTAAAAAGGCAAAAATGGGTGAACTACATGAGTTTATAAGACGGTTCGTGAAAATCCCAAGGTTTTTTCTGATTTTTTGGACAATTGCCTTAGCTTGAGAGTAGTTTGTTAGAAATGCGTCGTTGATAATTAAAAAATCAGATGGTAAACTCAGACAAACAAAAGGATTGTAACACCTGATTGGCTCGTATATTTTGCATGATATTTCTAAAGTCAATGAAGATGAAGAAATATCGGAGTGTAGGTTTGACATCACCAGGCATGTGCGAGGGAAATTTTTTGTTGTGGGGGGTTTTAAAAGGCAAAAATGGGTGAACTACATGAGTTTACAAGACGGTTCGTGAAAATCCCAAGGTTTTTTCTGATATTTTGGACATTTGCCTTAGCTTGAGAGTAGTTTGTTAGAAATGCATCGTTGATAATTAGAAAATCAGATGCTAAACTCAGACAAACAAAAGGATTGTAACACCTGATTGGCTCGTATATTTTGCATGATATTTCTAAAGTCAATTAAGATGAAAAATGTCAGAGTGTAGGTTTTACATCACCAGGCACGCGCGAGGGAAATTTTTTGTTGGTGGGGGGCTTAAAAAGGCAAAAATGAGTGAACTACATGAGTTTATAAGACGGTTCGTGAAAATCCCAAGGTTTTTTCTGATTTTTTGGACAATTACCTTAACTTGAGAGTAGTTTGTTAGAAATGCGTCGTTGATAATTAAAAAATCAGATGGTAAACTCAGACAAACAAAAGGATTGTAACACCTGATTGGCTCGTATATTTTGCATGATATTTCTAAAGTCAATTAAGATGAAGAAATATCGGAGTGTAGGTTTGACATCACCAGGCATGTGCGAGGGAAATTTTTTGTTGGTGGGGGTTTTAAAAAGGCAAAAATGGGTGAACTACATGAGTTTACAAGACGGTTTGTGAAAATCCCAAGGTTTTTTCTGATATTTTGGACATTTGCCTTAGCTTGAGAGTAGTTTGTTAGAAATGCATCGTTGATAATTAAAAAATCGGATGCTAAACTCAGACAAAAAAAGGATTGTAACACCTGATTGGCTCGTATATTTTGCATGATATTTCTAAAGTCAATTAAGATGAAGAAATGTCGGAGTGTAGGTTTTACATCACCAGGCACGTGCGAGGGAAATTTTTTGTTGGTGGGGGGCTTAAAAATACACAAATGGGTGAACTACATGAGTTTATAAGACGGTTCGTGAAAATCCCAAGGTTTTTTTTGATTTTTTGGACAATTGCCTTAACTTGAGAGTAGTTTGTTAGAAATGCGTCGTTGATAATTAAAAAATCGGATGCTAAACTCAGACAAAAAAAGGATTGTAACACCTGATTGGCTCGTATATTTTGCATGATATTTCTAAAGTCAATTAAGATGAAGAAATGTCGGAGTGTAGGTTTTACATCACCAGGGACGTGCGAGGTAAATTTTTTGTTGGTGGGGGGGCTTAAAAAGGCACAAATGGGTGAGCTATATGAGTTTATAAGATGGTTCGTTAAAATTCCAAGGTTTTTTCTGATTTTTTGGACAAATGCCTTAACTTGAGACTAGTTTGCTAGAAATGCGTCGTTGATAATTAAAAAATCGGATGGTAAACTCTGACAAACAAAAGGATTGTAACACCTGATTGGCTCGTATATTTTGCATGATATTTCTAAAGTCAATTAAGATGAATTAATATCGGAGTTTAGGTTTGACATCACCAGGCATGGGCGAGGAAAATTTTTTGTTGGTGGGGGGTTTAAAAAGGCAAAAATGGGTGAACTACATGAGTTTATAAGACGGTTCGTGAAAATCCCAAGGTTTTTTCTGATTTTTTGGACATTTGCCTTAGCTTGAGAGTAGTTTGTTAGAAATGCATCGTTGATAATTAAAAAATCGGATGCTAAACTCAGACAAACAAAAGGATTGTAACACCTGATTGGCTCGTTTATTTTGCATGATATTTCTAAAGTCAATTAAGATGAAGAAATGTCAGAGTGTAGGTTTGACAACACCAGGCATGTGCGAGGGAATTTTTTGTTGGTGGGGGGCTTAAAAGGCAAAAATGGGTGAACTATTTGAGTTTATAAGACGGTTCGTCAAAATCCCAAGGTTTTTTCTGATTTTTTGGACAATTGCCTTAACTTGAGAGTAGTTTGTTAGAAATGCGTCGTGTATAATTAAAAAATCGGATGGTAAACTCAGACAAACAAAAGGATTTTAACACCTGATTGGCTCGTATATTTTGCCTGATATTTATTAAGTCAATTAAGATGAAGAAATGTCGGAGTGTAGGTTTTACATCACCAGGCACGTGCAAGGGAAATTTTTTGTTGGTGGGGGGTTTAAAAAGGCAAAACTGGGTGAACTACATGAGTTTATAAGACGGTTCATGAAAATCCCAAGGTTTTTTTCTGATTTTTTGACAACTGCCTTAACTTGAGAGTAGTTTGTTAGAAATGTGTCGTTGATAATTAAAAAATTGGATGCTAAACTCAGACAAACAAAAGTATTGTAACACCTGATTGGCTCGTATATTTTGCATGATATTTCTAAAGTCAATTAAGATGAAGAAATGTCGGAGTGCAGGTTTTACATCACCGGGCACGTGCAAGGGAAATTTTTTGTTGGTGGGGGGTTTAAAAAGGCAAAAATGGGTGAACTACATGAGTTTATAAGACGGTTCATGAAAATCCCAAGGTTTTTTTCTGATTTTTTGGACAATTGCCTTAACTTGAGAGTAGTTTTTTAGAAATGTGTCGTTGATAATTAAAAAATCGGATGGTAAACTCAGACAAACAAAAGGATTGTAACACCTGATTGGCTCGTTTATTTTGCATGATATTTCTAAAGTCAATTAAGATGAAGAAATGTCAGAGTGTAGGTTTGACATCACCAGGCATGTGCGAGGGAATTTTTTTGTTGGTGGGGGGCTTAAAAAGGCAAAAATGGGTGAACTATTTGAGTTTATAAGACGGTTCGTCAAAATCCCAAGGTTTTTTCTGATTTTTTGGACAATTGCCTTAACTTGAGAGTAGTTTGTTAGAAATGCTTCGTGTATAATTAAAAAATCGGATGGTAAACTCAGACAAACAAAAGTATTGTAACACCTGATTGGCTCGTTTATTTTGCATGATATTTTTAAAGTCAATTAAGATGAAGAAATGTCGGAGTGTAGGTTTGACATCACCAGGCACATGCGAGGGAATTTTTTTGTTGGTGGGGGGCTTAAAAAGGCAAAAATGGGTGAACTATATTAGTTTATAAGACGGTTTGTGAAAATCCCAAGGTTTTTTCTGATTTTTTGGACAATTGCCTTAACTTGAGAGTAGTTTGTTAGACATGCGTCGTGTATAATGAAAAAATCGGATGGTAAACTCAGACAAACAAAAGGATTTTAACACCTGATTGGCTCGTATATTTTGCATGATATTTCTGAAGTCAATTAAGATGAAGAAATGTCGGAGTGTAGGTTTTACATCACCAGGCACGTGCAAGGGAAATTTGTTGTTGTTGGGGGGTTTAAAAAGCCAAAAATGGGTGAACTACATGAGTTTATAAGACGGTTCGTGAAAATCCCAAGGTTTTTTCTGATTTTTTGGACATTTGCCTTAGCTTGAGAGTAGTTTGTTAGAAATGCATCGTTGACAATTAAAAAATCGGATGCTAAACTCAGACAAACAAAAGGATTGTAACACCTGATTGGCTCGTTTATTTTGCATGATATTTCTAAAGTCAATTAAGATGAAGAAATGTCAGAGTGTAGGTTTGACATCACCAGGCATGTGCGAGGGAATTTTTTTGTTGGTGGGGGGCTTAAAAAGGCAAAAATGGGTGAACTATTTGAGTTTATAAGACGGTTCGTCAAAATCCCAAGGTTTTTTCTGATTTTTTGGACAATTGCCTTAACTTGAGAGTAGTTTGTTAGAAATGCTTCGTGTATAATTAAAAAATCGGATGGTAAACTCAGACAAACAAAAGGATTGTAACACCTGATTGACTCGTATATTTTGCATGATATTTCTAAAGTCAATTAAGATGAAGAGATGTCGGAGTGTAGGTTTTACAACACCAGACACGTGCAAGGGAAATTTTTTGTTGATGGAGGGTTTAAAAACGCAAAAATGGCTGAACTACATGAGTTGATAAGACGGTTCGTGAAAATCCCAAGTTTTCTTTTCTGATTTTTTGGACAATTGCCTTAACTTGAGAGTAGTTTGTTAGAAATGCGTCGTTGATAATTAAAAAATCGGATGCTAAACTCAGACAAACAAAAGGATTTTAATACCTGATTGGCTCGTATATTTTGCCTGATATTTATTAAGTCAATTAAGATGAAGAAATATCGGAGTGTAGGTTTGACATCACCAGGCATGTGCGAGGGAAATTTTTTGTTGGTGGGGGGTTTAAAAAGGCAAAAATGGGTGAACTACATGATTTTATAAGACGGTTCGTGAAAATCCCAAGGTTTTTTCTGATTTTTTGGACATTTGCCTTAGCTTGAGAGTAGTTTGTTAGAAATGTGTCGTTGATAATTAAAAAATTGGATGCTAAACTCAGACAAACAAAAGGATTGTAACACCTGATTGGCTCGTTTATTTTGCATGATATTTTTAAAGTCAATTAAGATGAAGAAATGTCGGAGTGTAGGTTTGACATCACCAGGCACATGCGAGGGAATTTTTTTGTTGGTGGGGGGCTTAAAAAGGCAAAAATGGGTGAACTATATTAGTTTATAAGACGGTTTGTGAAAATCCCAAGGTTTTTTCTGATTTTTTGGACAATTGCCTTAACTTGAGAGTAGTTTGTTAGACATGCGTCGTGTATAATGAAAAAATCGGATGATAAACTCAGACAAACAAAAGGATTTTAATACCTGATTGGCTCGTATATTTTGCCTGATATTTATTAAGTCAATTAAGATGAAGAAATGTCGGAGTGTAGGTTTTACATCACCAGGCACGTGCAAGGGAAATTTTTTGTTGGTGGGGGGTTTAAAAAGGCAAAACTGGGTGAACTACATGAGTCTATAAGACGGTTCAGGAAAATTCCAAAGGTTTTTTTCTGATTTTTTGACAACTGCCTTAACTTGAGAGTAGTTTTTTAGAAATGTGTCGTTGATAATTAAAAAATCGGATGGTAAACTCAGACAAACAAAAGGATTGTAACACCTGATTGGCTCGTATATTTTGCATGATATTTCTAAAGTCAATTAATATGAAGAAATGTCGGAGTGTAGGTTTTACATCACCAGACCCGTGCGAGGGGAATTTTTTGTTGGTGGGGGGCTTAAAAAGGCAAAAATGGGTGAACGAAATTAGTTTATAAGACGGATCGTGAAAATCCCAAGGTTTTGTGTACCAAAAATGGACCGGAAACAACTTAAACCGTGCCCAGCCCCCCGCGATCAGAAATTAAATTGTGTGTCGTCTCTGTGTGTGTGTCGTCTCTGTGCATGTGTGCTTGCTATGTGTGTGTCGTCTCTCTGTGTGTGTGTGTGTATCAGCATAAATTCCGCTATTCAATGCCCCCCTCCGGCGCCGCTGGGCACGGTTGAAGTTGTTTCCGGTCCATTCTTGATACACAAAACCTTGGGATTTTCACGATCCGTCTTAAAAACTAATGTAGTTCACCCATTTTTGCCTTTTTAAGCCCCCTACCAACAAAAAATTTCCCTCACACGGGTCTGGTGATGTAAAACCTACACTCCAACATTTTTTAATCTTAATTGACTTTAGAAATATCATGCAAAATATACGAGCTAATCAGGGGTTACAATCCTTTTGTTTGTCTGAGTTTAGCATCCAATTTTTTAACTATTAACGACGCATTTCTAACAAACTACTCTCAAGTTAAATCAATTGTCCAAAAAAATCAGAAAAAACCTTGTTATTTTCACGAACCGTCTTATAAAGTCATGTAGTTCACCCATTTTTGCCTTTTTAAGCCCCCCACCAACAAAAAATTTCCCTCGCACGTGCCTGGTGATGTAAAACCTACACTCCGACATTTCTTCATCTTAATTGACTTTAGAAATATCATGCAAAATATACGAGCCAATCAGGTGTTACAATCCTTTTGTTTGTCTGAGTTTAGCATCCGATTTCTTTATTATCAACGACGCATTTCTAACAAACTGCTCTCAAGTTAAGGCAATTGTCCAAAAAATCAAAAAAAACTTGGGATTTTCACCAACCGTCTTATAAACTCATGTAGTTCACCCATTTTTGCCTTTTTAAGCCCCCACCAACAAAAATTTCCCTCGCACGTGCCTGGTGATGTCAAACCTACACTCCGACATTTCTTCATCTTAATTGACTTTAGAAATATCATGCAAAATATACGAGCCAATCAGGTGTTACAATCCTTTTGTTTGTCTGAGTTTTTCATCCGAATTTTTAATTATCAACGACGCATTTCTAACAAACTACTCTCAAGTAAAGGCAATTGTCCAAAAAATCAGGTAAAACCTTGGGATTTTCACGAACCGTCTTATAAACTCATGTAGTTCACCCATTTTTGCCTTTTTAAGCCTCCCACCAACAAAAATTTCCCTCGCACGTGCCTGGTGATGTAAAACCTACACTCCGACATTTCTTCATCTTAATTGACCTTAGAAATATCATGCAATTTATACGAGCCAATCAAGTGTTACAATCCTTTTGTTTGTCTGAGTTTAGCATCAGATTTTTTAATTATCAACGACGCATTTGTGACAAACTACTCTCAAGTTAAGGCAATTGTCCAAACAATCAGAAAAAAACCTTGGGATTTTCACGAACCGTCTTATAAACTTATGTAGTTCACCCATTTTTGCCTTTTTAAGCCCCCCACCAACAAAAAATTTCCCTCGCACGTGCCTGGTGATGTCAAACCTACACTCCGACATTTCTTCATCTTAATTGACTTTAGAAATATCCTGCAAAATATACGAGCCAATCAGGTGTTACAATCCTTTTGTTTGTCTGAGATTAGCATCCGATTTTTCAATTATCAACGACGCATTTCTAACGAACTACTGTCAAGTTAAGGCAAATGTCCAAGAAATCAGAAAAAACCTTGGGATTTTCACGAACCGTCTTATAAACTTATGTAGTTCACCCATTTTTGCCTTTTTAAGCCCCCTACCAACAAAAAATTTCCCTCGCACGTGCCTGGTGATGTCAAACCTACACTTCGACATTTCTTCATCTTAATTGACTTTAGAAATATCCTGCAAAATATACGAGCCAATCAGGTGTTACAATCCTTTTGTTTGTCTGAGATTAGCATCCGATTTTTTAATTATCAACGACGCATCTCTAACAAACTACTCTCAAGTTAAGGCAATTGTCCCAAAAATCAGAAAAAACCTTGGGATTTTCACGAACCGTCTTTAACACCTATCAAAAATACAATTGATAAATCGAATGTGCTTGAACTTGTTCCAGTTCAATGGAATGAACCTCTTACGATATTGTGACGCTTAACATCAGTTGGGCAATGTCCCAGAAACAATTCATTGAATGTATTTCTAAAATCATAATATGTTCAATGACTTGTTGGTTCAGTCGATAAACGTGTCGTTCTTTTACCTTAGGAAATCACTGGTCTCACGTTTGATTCCTACATCAAACCCAAATTTCATAAAAAACCAATGGGAAGATACTTAGAATGTAAAAAATCTAAAAAAAAAAAGTTAAAAAAAGTTAAAAATAAGTTAAAAAAGTTCAAAAAAAAGTTAAAGAAGAGTTGAAAAAAAGTTTAAAAAAAGTTAAAAAAAAGTTAAAAAAAAGTTAAAAATAAAAAATAAAAAAATTAATGTAATTATGTAAATTAATATAATTATGTAAATTAATGTAATTATGTAAATTATTTAATAATAAATTAATTTATGTAAATTAGTTCAAGGTTAAACATAAGTCAACCACGCCTAACAAATTAAATTACAAAAAGAATTTCACAATTTCAAACAAAGGAATCATCACGCACTTTGAACATAGATCAACTTGAATTTTCACGGTGGTTGAATTCCAGTCATTACACTGTGTGCTTGTATTGGCGGGAGCACTGTCCGCTACTTATCATTATAAATATATGGTGGGACTTTCCGCTCTCTATCGTTATAGCTATGTAAGGGGACTGCCCGCTCTCTATCGTTATATACATACTACTCGGATGTCCCTAAGTTTTTGGAGTCAAAAAGACCCGAATCTTCAACGAAAAAAAAATATTTTGTTCCTTCAGAAAGGGGCCAAATAATGGACAAAAGAACATTTTTCTCAGAATTGCTAGAAACTTCCCGGGTAAATTGAACCCTCGTGCAAAAAAATAGATTGAGGGTTTCGCGTCCTGAAGACTAGGGCCATACTAGCTTTTCAAGAGTCACAAAAGCAAATGCTAATTGTCAAATTCATAAAAAGGAAAAACAAAGGACGTTCCAAATATTAGCCCCAAAAATGGTCCAAGAAACTGTTTTCCTATTAGCTTGAAACTTTTAAGAATTGTTGCCTGGACTAAAGAGATAATTTTTTGAATAGAAATGGATATTCATGGGTCCGGAAAAGGGACGCACATTTTGTTCTGGATAATTTTGAAACTTGCTGCCGTAAGTCCCTGCGCCGAGGGAAATCTATGTAAAAAAAAAAAAATGTTAGGAGTACGCTCACCCTCAAAAATGAGGCCCAAAGAAGACATTTTTCGATTGGCTTAAAGCGGATATCCGTAATTTTTTGGGGTCTAAAAGGACCCGAATATTCAAAAAAAAGAAGTGTTTTGTTTCTTCCGAAATGGACCAAATAACGGACCAAAGACCATATTTCTCTGAATGGCTAGACACTTCCCGGGCAAATGAAATTATCGTGCACAAAAAATAGATTGAGGGTTTGAGCTCCTGAAAACTAGGGACAGACAATTTTTCAAGATTCACAAAAATCAAGTGTTAATTTACATCAAAATGGAGCCCAAAGAAGGACAAACAAACTTTTTTTTCTGAAAGACTTGAAACTTTAAGTCTAGATCCCCTGGACAAGGGGATCCTAATATGCAAGACACATTTGAAATTTCTTTAAATTATAAGGGATTAGTGCCTCGGTGAGTCGGACCACTTTTTTTGGGAGCAGAAGGTCGTCATGGGGCCCAGGAATGGGCCTAAGATCTTGCTCTCCCTGAAAAGTTTGGAACTTTTGGCTATAAGTCCCTGGCCCAAGAGGAACTTAATGTAAACAATAATGTTTGGGGCCAAATTGGGCTAAAAAAAATTGGTCAGAAAAATGTTATTCTGGACACAGGTTTGGAAAATTACGGATATTTTCTTACTCGATCGGCTCCAATGTTTCATCGAGACAGGTCAAAGAGAACTTAAATGAAGCCGAAAAAGATAAAGGTTTTAAAAGATCAAGGCATCAGAAAAAGGTATCGTACCATATTTCTTCTTTGTCCCCCCTGCAGTCTACCACTTGAGATAGTAAATCGCATGTATTGTCAAATTTGGCTTCTTTTGAAATATTCTTCAGACGAACTTTTCTCAAATAGAAGCTTTGAAAGTTTTGACCAAAAGAAAAATAGCTAAAGTTCAAGCTGCATTAATTTGAATTTACTAAAACTGAATTGAAGACTTTACTAAACCTCAAATGCACAACTGAACTGATTCCTGATCCCAGTTCTAAGTTTTAACTACTAAGAAACAAAAAAAGCAAGTTCATAAGAGAGAACTTTTTTAAAATTATTTTTGAAAGATTTTATTTATAATTTATTTTGAAAGAATTTATTTTCAAAGAAGGAACATAATCTTTAAAGACATCATTTTGAAAATAAATTCACCGATCTGTAATGTCCTAAAACGAAACTAAAATTTAATTCGTCTCGGATTGGCTTGAGACTTACAGGGCATGTAAACAGGGCCTTATAGACCTAGCCGAGTGAGTTGATGCGCTTGATTTAGGATTCTTTGTCTGATAGGGTGAAGATTCGAATCCTAACGTATCCAATTATTGTGTTTGGGATGAAGGTTAGTAGTGTGACTCTCTACGCTCAGCCAGAGTCGACCCAGCTCTAAATGGGAACCTAGAGAAATCCAGAGAAGGTAAACAGGAAGGATGTGCGAAAGCACAGGATGGTTGGCCCCAAACCCCTCATTGTACTTCCTGGCTGAAGGGCCAAGAAACGGAAATCAGCGCCGCTGGTAGAGACTGTAAAGTCCAATTCCGCTAAGGTGAGAGAGGAATTTGGGACAATTTTTGGGGGCCCCCACTTGCCCAGAGTCTCGGGCAGGTGACCCGAAATTGGAAAAATTTTGTTAAAAATTGAAATCTGCTCAGATTATGGGGCTGAGCTTAGGCAATGAATAGGTACTATTTGGAAGATGATTGGAGAGAGACTAGGCAAAGAGAAGCACAATATAAGGTTTAAATTATAGAAAAAATTACAAACTTTGAATCAAAATCAAGTATTTTGCAGCTAATTGTAGAAAAAGCCAAGACAGATAGTCCGAGTAATTGAGAGGTAAATCTGGGATAAGCCCTTTTTAGGATTGTATAGAAATGATGTCATTTCATTTGTTGATAGATAAGGGCAGTTTTTTTCAACTGAAAATAAGGAGCAACGTTAAAACATAGAACGAACAGAAATTGTCACGCATTGATAGGCGTTACCCCTTCTCCAGTACTTCGCTCTTTACATTAACATTTTTGTAAGTTTTAAAAAAACATCTTATTCTAATTAAATGTTTCAAGAACTATTCTCAAAGAATTGGGACAGAAATTCAAACTTAGCGTAAAGTGCGAAGTATGTTCGATGGGCAAACTCTCTTGATATGCGGAACGGTCTGTCCTTCCATTTTCTGTCCTTATTGTTCTGTCCATTTTAGGTTTTAATATTACTCCGTTCTTTCAGATGAAACAACTCATTTTTATTTAATTTTGATCGATTTCCAAATAATACCGGGAAATCTGGCTCCACTCCATGGAAAATTTCTGCCCTCCGCGAAAAACTTCTCCAAGTAAAGTTTGTCTCATGTGAAATAAAACCACTCCCCATAGAAATATCCTTCGCAAAATGCCAACCCTGCTTAAGATTTTTCTGGAACATCCTCACATGTAAAATTAAACTGGCAATGAAAGAGTAAGACAGATAAAAAGAATTTCGTATAGAAATCATGGCTAATTCCACCCGTGTAAATTTTCCCCTTGAAAGTTCACCCGTTGATATTTCCCTTCCCAGGGAAAATTCTCACGAAGGAAAATCCACCCAAGCAGAAAAATTACCCCCCCCCCTAATCTGCATGCTTTACAATAACATACCAAACGTAAACAATGGAAACATTTCAAAACTTACTGTCCTTTCCCCAGGAGTGTGGAAAATCAAGTTATCCCCAATGGCAAATTTATTGGGCATTAAAATATGCTTAACCAAATGGTTATCTCAAAATTCAGATTTTACGAATTTGGAGAAAAAAGGTCATTTAATAAAGCCACTAGAACTTTTGATTTGCGATCATATGAGTCTTCTACCGATCTTCTGAAATCACTAGTTCGTTAAGATCACTCCTCGGGGAAAAAAAACAACTAAAAACTCCTCCGTGATCTTTCTTCTAGCAAAAATACAAAATTCCACATGTTTGTATAAAGGAGCTTGAACTTTCTACACTAGGGTCATCTAAAACGCTAAAGCTAAAAGTATGGTTTTCATTAAGACCGAAAGACTTTTCCGGAAGACTTTCCATCTTTTCAAAAATTTGTCAAATTTTCTAAGGCTCGTAACTTTTGATGGGCAATCTTAAACTCAATAAACTTTATATATTTGAAATCAGCATTAAAAATTGGATTCTTTTTACATAGCTATTGTCATAAAAACTCTGCTTTCAGACTTTCATCTACTATTGAGCCGTGTCGCTCCTTATTTACAGTTCGTTGCCACGAACTGTTTGATTTCCAAGATATTGGAAATAACTTGAAAAAGCAGTTCTGTGTAATATACGTTGATTTGTTCAGTCAAAACGAATAGAAATTATAACTGATAGCCCCGAAAGACATCAAATGAAAGAATATCAATGACATCATTTGTATGATATCAACGAAATAACATCCTGCCTTCCCAAGGCCAGAACATAATTTGCACTTTACTGAAAAACACATAGATGTTTTTACTTTTATAACTTCAATAAATAAATAATATTAACATTTTGATTACTAATTATCAGTATATGCATATTAAACTGACAATGCACATATAGTCGAAGTTGATAGGAGGGCAAATAATCACCCTCCCACGCCAACCCTCCCATTTACCCATTATGTTTAAAAACTAAATGTTGCCTTAAGATTAAATCAAAATGCACTGTGTTAATGCTAATTCCCAATAAGGCATCTCAGCAGTATCCCAAGAACGACTGAGGGTATTATGCTCAATCTTTAGGGCCTGCTTCTGTTCTTAAAATTTAACCAAATCAAAATAACGTAAGTGTATCCAAGCTATCAAAGAAAGTAAACTGATTTTTTTGTGAATGGTATCAAGTTTTCTATTTCAGGTCAACTAGAGGATGTATGAAACTAAATTAAACACTACTATTTGTGTCCAAATTTTTAAAAGGGTGTATGGTGTTAAAAATTGCTGAAATTTTTTTTCCAGCTTACAAATAGCAGGCCAAACTATAAAGTCTTTAAAAACGAAAAGAGTTAGAGTATTATTTTCATTTTTCCCTGAAAAGACCATTTCAATATAAAACAAACAGAAAATAATTAAAAAAATTTCCACAAAGTAAGTTTTTCAAAGAAAAGTAAAGATCTACATTAAATAAAAAATGAGCAAAAATAAAATCAAATAATCTACCAAGTGTGAAACTACCACAAATCAGCATCGATAACTAAATGAAACCCAAAACAAGCAGAAATTACAATAAATAACCGAGTCAAAATCAAAACGAGCAGAAATTAACATGAGTAGGGCTCAAAACCCCTATGCCTTCCCAAGGCCAGAACACAATTTGCATTTTACTGAAAAAAATACAAATGAATGTGCATTGTCAGTTTAATATGCATATACCATAACCAGAACTAAATATGAATTTTCTTTCAGATGATGAGGACGGACCCTGTAGCGGGGATCATTCCTTCAATGTATTTTATACCACGAATGAGCCAAGATCGAAAACGGAGAGTTAACTCATGGGGGAGGAAACTGCTTGCACTGTGTGGAGGTTCTGGTTTGGCAATTGGTAATGGGAGATTTGGTGAGGATGGTAGCTTAGGTGAGTACACTTGTGTTTCTGGACCTTGCTTTAGTTTGATTGATTATATATTGGTTGACACTGGGCTCGAAATTGAATCCCTAAATGTGAAAGTGATACATCGAACAGGATCGGACCACTTTCCAGTTAAAGTAGAGTATATTATTTCTAGAAGGGAATATTGTTCGGTTGAGAGGAGTAATGAGGAGAGGTATGTGAATAAAGAAACGAAAAAGAGAAAGGAGCTAGCAATTTTACCTCCTAGAATAAATTGCAATTGGTCACATGAACAATGGGCACTGGTCCATGAGAAATTAATTAATGACCCCATAGCGAAAGAAATAGACCATCTGAAGTATGAGGCCGAGGTACCGAATGCCGACCCGGAAACAATAGCGAATAGGTTTTCACAAATTTTAAGCGAATCTCTGGCATCAGTAAAATCAGCCGAGAAAAAGAATGAAAGTTTTTATGACGAAGAATGTAAATTCAGTAGCGTTAACTTGGATAAAATATTACAAAATGTAAAGAATGCACCGGATGATGAATCAAAAATCAAGACATTAACAAGTTACAGTTTAGTACGTAAAGAGCACAAAAAATTAATAAAAAGGAAAAAGGAAAATTATAAAAGGAAAGAAAAAGCTACTCTTTTAAAGTGCTTTAGAGAAAATAACAGTAGGGAGTTGTGGAAAATCATAAAAAGAGATAGGCTAAAAGACCGACAGTCAGAGGTGCCGGCCCCCGAAACTTGGCCCGATTACTTCAACTACTACAAGCAGATACCCAGGATAGCATCATACACCTACAACAGACATTAGGTCTAGATAACTGTGAAGAAACATCATTCCCTCTGAACCAGGAAGATTACGTGTTATGCGACCCAATCACCCCGGAAGAAATTGAAGATTCGCTTAACAAAATACGAGGTGATTCAGCTCCCGGGCCCGATGGAATTCCTATGAAGATCTTCAAAGCATTTCGGACTGTTCTTTTACCTTTTTTTGTCTCATTATTTAACCTAATAATTTCTAAGAGGAAGTGGCCAATGACCTGGAAAACCTCGCTTATTCTCCCACTTTATAAGAATGGTAATCCCACTACACATAACAACTATAGACCAATAAGCCTCCTAAACAGTGCTGGAAAAGTTCTAGAAAAAAATATAGATAAAAGGCTGGGAATGTGGATAGAAGAGAAAAAAATCTTGCAAGAAGAACAAGGTGGGTTCAGACCAGGTTATTCCACAGCTGATAGAGTTTTTGTTATTAATGCTCTTGTAGAAAAGCACTGCAAAGGTAAAGGAAAATTATATGTGGCCCTAATTGATTTGAAATCAGCATTTGATAGTGTAGATCGTGTTTTATTGTTGAATGTATTAGTAAATCTAGGCCTACCAGCCCCTTTTTTACAAATTCTATCATCTATGTATTCATTGAATAAAAGTTTTGTAAAAGTTGTTAGGAAGGGAATATCTCTGCCTTTTTTCTCGAAAAAGGGGGTGCACCAAGGAAGTACACTCTCGCCAAAATTATTTGCTATGTTTATAAATGATATTGTTCCTTATTTCCGACAAAGATGGGCACCTACTCTCCGACTGGGAAATCTGAATATGTCAATGCTACTATTTGCAGACGACATTATATTACTGGCAAAGACAAATAATGATTTGCAAACTCTCTTGAATCTCCTTGAAAAATATTTGCAAGTGAAGAAACTAGAGGTGAATGTCACGAAATCCCAAGTCATGATTTTTAGCAAAAAAACCCTTGGAATCAGCACCACAATTTTTATTGAATGGAAAAATGCTGGAAGTGGTGGAAAAGGCCAAATACTTAGGTTTCATCCTTTGTCAAAATGGAAAATGGACGAGTCATATTACAACAATGGCACAGAAAGGAAGAAATGCATTATTTGGTATATACAGAAGCACACTAACAGCAGAAATAAGTGAACTAAGCCTCCACAAACATATATTTAATACTAAAATTATGCCTATCTTACATTACGGATCAGAAATATGGGGGTATCATCTGGCAAAGCAACTAGAAACCCTTCAACTTCAATATTATAAACGAGTTTTTGGCCTACACAATACAACACATACGTTAGTTTTAAAAGGTGATCTTGGTATATTTAACCTGAAATTGAAAAGATATACCCAAATCATCAAATTTTGGTTAAGACTTCTAGAACTTCCCCAGACTAAACTTGCCCGAGCAGCATATGAAGATCTTCTCCTTCAGTGTAACAAAACATCATGGCCAGCACAAATCAAGAGGATATTAGATGAGAATGGATTTTCAAGTTCGTGGGAGAAGGGAAAAGGGCCAGAGGATCATGAAAAGTTCTTCAAGGAATTTAGTGCAAGACTTGAAGACCAAGAAGTGCAACTATGGCAAGCAGCTGTGGACAAATCTCCGAGTCTTACTTTGTATAGAGAAGTAAAAGAGAATTTTGGTCAGGAGTTTTATTTCAAGCTGGGATTGCCCATTAAGTATTTGAGGATTTGGATTCAGATTCGAGCAAATTGTCTTCCAATTTATACTAAGGTTGCAAGGAAAAAGTGGGAAGGTCCGGAGGCCAGGTGTAGTTGCTTGAGATGTGGGGAAAATGATTATGGGTTGGGCCATTTTCTCCTCCGGTGTAAGCAACTATCTCATTGAAGGGGATTAATTATCCAGGAGGGGGAAGATAGGCTGCTTTGTGAGTTAATGAGGTCTAGGACTCCCCGTTATATTGTGGCAGTAGGAAATTTTGTATTGATGGGAAGGATGTCAAATGAAGTGTAATTTTTCTTTAGTATGTATTTTTGTATATGGCTTTAGTTGGCTTTTAAATACAGATTATTATTATTATTTTATACTGATATTTAGTAATCAAAATATTAATATTATTTATTTAATAAAGTTATAAAAGTAAAAACATTTATGTTTTTTCAGTAACTCCCCATAGAAATATCCTCTACAAAATACAAACCCCGCTTAAGATTTTTCTGGAACATCCACACATGTAAAATTAAACTGGCAATGAAAGAGTAAGACAGATAAAATGAATTTCGTATAGAATTCATGGCTAATTCCACACGTGTAAATTTTCCCCTTGAAAGTTCACCTGTGGATACTTCCCTCCCCAGGGAAAAGTCTCACAAAGGAAAATCCACCCAAGCAGAAAAATTACTCCCCCCCCTAATCTGCATGCTTTACAATAAAAATACCTAACGTAAACAATGGAAACATTTCACAACTTACTGTCCTTTCCCCAGGAATTTGGAAGGATCTTAAGCATTCCACAAAAGTCTTCCGGTCTTAATGAAAACCATACTTTTAGCTTTAGCGTTTCAGTAGACCCTAGTGTAGAAAGTTCAAGCTCCTTTATATAAAAATGTGGAATTTTGCATTTCTGTTAGAAGAAAGATCACGGACGTGTTTTTAGTTTGTTTTTTTTTTCCCGAGGAGTGATCTTAACGAACTAGCGATTTCAGAAGATCGGTAGAGGACTCATATGATCGCAAATCAAAAGTTCTAGTGGCTTTATTAAATGACCTTTTTTCTCCAAATTGGTAAAATCTGAATCTTGAGATAACCATTTGGTTAAGCATATTTAAATGCCCAATAAAGTTGCCTTTGGGGATAACTTGATTTTCCACATTCCTGGGGAAAGGACAGTAAGTTTTGAAATGTATCCATTGTTTACGTTAGGTATTTTTTATTGTAAAGCATGTAGATTAGGGGGGGGGGGGGGGAGTAATTTTTCTGCTTGGGTGGATTTTCCTTCGTGAGAATTTTCCCTGGGGAGGGAAGTATCCACGGGTGAACTTTCAAGGGGAAAATTTACACGGGTGGAATTAGCCATGATTTCTATACGAAATTCTTTTTATCTGTCTTACTCTTTCATTGCCAGTTTAATTTTACATGTGGGAATATTCCAGAAAAATCTTAAGCGGGGTTGGCATTTTGCGGAGGATATTTCTATGGGGAGTGGTTTTGTTTCACATGAGATAAACTTTACTTGGAGAAGTTTTTCGCGGAGGGTAGAAATTTTCCATGGAGTGGAGCCAGATTTCCCGGTATTATTTGGAAATCGATCAGAACTAAATAAAAAACGAGTTGTTTCATCTGAAAGAACGGAGTAATATTAAAACCTAAAATGGACAGAAAAATAAGGACAGAAAATGGAAGGACAGACCGTTCCGCATATCAAGAGAGTTTCCTCATCGTACATACTTCGCACTGTACGCTAAGTTTGAATTTCTGTCCCAATTCTTTGAGAATAGTTCTTGAAACATTTAATTAGAATAAGATATTTTTTCAAAACTTCTAAAAAATATTAGTGTAAAGAGCGAAGTATTGGTGAAGGGGTAACCCCTCTCAATATGTGACAATTTCTGTTCGTTCTGTTAGTAGAAAGCTATCTTATACTCCCACGAGAACACCCTGCTGCCACCTACAACTTTTTTAACACCATATATTGGCACGAGAACCACGTGGTTTATGGTTTTTGTCAATGAGAATTTGAAAAACAGGAATTTTGTCACATTTATGTATGTTTTCTTGGATGGTTATGTGTGTTGGTCGATTTATTTGATGTTTTTCATGGATGTTTTATGGTTTTTGTCAGTGAGAATTTGAAAAACAGGAACTTTGTCACATTTATGGATGTCAACAGCAATTCATGTCTGTTTTATGGTTTTCTCACTGAGAATGAAAAAACAGGAATTTTCTCACTTGGAAAAACATGAATTTTCTCACATTTACGTCTGTTTTCTTGGATGGTTATGTGTGTTGTTCGATTTATTTGATGTTTTTCTCGGATGTCAACATCAAATTATGGATGTTTTATGGTTTTTGTCAGTGAGAATTTGAAAAACAGGATCTTTCTCACATTTATTTGATGTTTTTATGGTTTTTGTCAGTGAGAATGGAAAAACATGAACTTTCTCACATTTAAGGATGACAACAGCAATTTATGTTCCTGTTGTATGTCTGTTCGTTGTCAGTGAGAATGGACATGCTTGACGCGAATGCTATGAGATTGTTTGGCTAGCCTGGCCCGAGAACTTGATTGCGTAATCAAAGTGTGTCAACAACAAAAACATCGACCTTGACATTCGCTGAGAGCGTGCACTTACAACAACAACAACATCGACCTTGGAACACCTGTGCTGTTGACCTCAATTCACCTATCGTGAATCGATAATTCCCCATAGAAACAACAAATTAATTCCCCTTTCTTGACAGATCAATCAATCAATGACATCATCTGTCAGACTTTAAAAATTTTCGCCTAGAAACATTTCTCCAGGAATAGATCCAAGTCATTAATGTCTTTGCCTCGGGAACAGTTCTACTGGTCGAACTCCAAAAGATATTAATAGCCAAAGGCCATGGAAACAGTTCTCCAAGAAACATCTTAGCGATGAATTGTTTTAGCGCGCGAAAAGGTTTCTTATTAATTTGAAATGCGTTAGTGCAGAGATGCCAATAACAAAGGAATACGCTGAATTTACGTTTAGGGATTATTTGGGTGAAACCGTTTTAGACAGGTTAGAAACATTTCTCCAGGAATAGATCCAAGTCATTAATGTCTTTGCCTCGGGAACAGTTCTACTGGTCGAACTCCAAAAGATATTAATAGCCAAAGGCCATGGAAACAGTTCTCCAAGAAACATCTTAGCGATGAATTGTTTTAGCGCGCGAAAAGGTTTCTTATTAATTTGAAATGCGTTAGTGCAGAGATGCCAATAACAAAGGAATACGCTGAATTTACGTTTAGGGATTATTTGGGCGAAACCGTTTTAGACAGGTTATGGAATTATTTCAGCGAAACAGATAGAGACATTTTAAAAGAAGATTTTGGAAGAGATTTTAGAAGAGAATTTAATGGTGAAACTCTGTGGTCGTTATAATACACAAGTTTCATTTGAACAGTGTTGTGAGGTCCTCTAACCCAACCCAAAGGGTTCCAATCCTCCTACCCAACCCCGAAGGAAGCCCCCGGTACTCAAAGGCCCCCCAAGCTCCCAAAGGGCCACCGGCGCCCCCAAAGGCCCACCCAGACCCCCAAAGGCCATCCCCGGGCCCCACAAAGGCCCCCCAAGCTCCCAAAGGGCCACCGGCGCCCCCAAAGGCCCACCCAGACCCCCAAAGGCCATCCCCGGGCCACACAAAGGCCCATCGAGCTCCCAAAGGACCAACGGGATCCCAAAGGCCCCCCAAGCTCCCAAAGGGCCACCGGCGCCCCCAAAGGCCCACCCAGACCCCCAAAGGCCATCCCCGGGCCCCACAAAGGCCCATCGAGCTCCCAAAGGACCAACGGGGTCCCAAAGGCCCTCCACCGGTCCCAAAATGTCCCCCTGGCCCCCAACTGCCCCCCCGGACCCCAAAGGCCCTCCCTGTGCCCCAAACGCCCTCCCTGTGCCCCAAAGGCCCTCCCCCGACCCCCAAAGGTCCCCCGGACCAGAGAAGCGCCGCCGGGATGCGCCGTGGGCCAGGAAAGCGCCACAGGATGCGCCGCAGGGATGCGCCGCGGGTCAGGAAAGCGCCGCAGGGGATGCGCCGCAGGGAGGCACCGCAGGAAAGCGCCGCAGGATGCGCCGCAGGGATGCGCCGCAAAAAAAAGTAAACTAAAAAGTAAAAATTTCGATCACAGAAGGGCACCCTCCCCCATGCATCAACATCATAAATCATATCATGTCAATGTGCCAAAACTGCTATCTATGTAAAAATAATGTGACAATAGACAGTGAAATCGCAGGCAGAATAAAAAGGACATTAGCAGACAATATCATCAATGAATATAAAGATGAATTGACGGAAAGTGAAGCGCAAGTGTACTAATAATGTATAATAATGTATTTAACATATTTTTATATCATTATTCTACATGTCCTTATTTCATTAAAAATATCTTATGCATTATTTTGTTAAGTGTTCATTACTTTTAGGGTATGCTAGAACGTCAAACGTTCAGAATATCTATTAAAAAGGTCAGAGATGTAAGAAAAATAATTTTAGAGATAATGATACTACTAGCAGGCTCAATTTTTCATAGAAGATAGAAAAGTTCAAGTTCTCTTCTGAATTTTACCAAAGAACACAATTCAATTCTAATTTCACCAGAGAAAATAAAAAGCTTACTCTTCACTTTTAAGTTCACCAAGACATAAAAAATTTAAAGTTCACTTCTAAATTTTTCCGTAGAAGATAGGAAAAGTTATACTATGATAGTGATTATTTTCCATGAAGATAAAAAATTTCACTTTAATTCTAAATTTTCTTAAATTCAATTCCGACCTTTCTCAAAGAGACGAAAAAAATTTAAAGTTCTATTCCAAATATTTCCCCGGAAGAAGAAAAGTTCAACTTCGATTCTGAATTTTCCCAATGAAAATGAAATAAGTTATTGATCAATTCTATTTTCCCAAAATAATATAAAATTTTCCACTCAATTCAGATTTTTCTCAAAGAGATGAAAAAATTTAAAATATTGTTCCAAATTTTTCTTAGAAGATAGAAAAGATCAAGTTCTAATCTGAATTTTACCAAAGAACACAATTCAATTCTAATTTCTCCAGAGGAAATAAAAAGCTTCCACTTCAGTTTTAAGTTTACCAAGACATTAAAAAATTTAAAGTTCAGTTCTAAATTTTTCCTTAGAAGATAGGAATAGTTATACTTTGATTGTGATTATTTTCTATGAAGATAAAAAGTTTCACTTTAATTCTAAATTTTCTTAAATTCAGTTCCGACCTTTCTCAAAGAGATGAAAAAATTTAAAGTTCTGTTCAATATATTTTCTCGGAAGAAGAAAAGTTCAACTTCGATTCTGAATTTTCTCATTGAAAATGAAATAAGTTATTGATCAATTCTATTTTCCCAAAATAATATAAAAATTTTCCACTTCACTTCAAATTTTTCTCAAAGAGATGAAAAATTTAAAATACTATTCCAAATTTTTCATAGAAGATAGAAAAGTTCAAGTTCTCTTCTGAATTTTACCAACAAACACAATTCAATTCTAATTCCTCCAGAGAAAATAAAAAGCTTCCACTTCAGTTTTAAGTTCACCAAGACATAAGAAATTTAAAGTTCTGTTCTAAATTTTTCTGTAGAAGATAGGAAAAGTTATACTATGGTAGTGATTATTTTCCGTGAAGATAAAAAGTTTCACTTTAATTCTAAATTTTCTTATATTCAGTTCCGACTTTTCACATAGAGATGAAAAAAATTTAAAGTTCTGTTCCAAATTTTTCATAGAATATTGGAAAAGTTATACTTTGATCGTGAATATTCAAGTTCTCTTCTGAATTTTACCAAAGAACACACTTCAATTCTAATTTCTCCAGAGAAAATAAAAATCTTCCACTTCAGTTCTTTATTTCACAAAGACATAAAGAAATTTAAAGTTCAATTCTAAATTTTTCGGTGGAAGATAGAAAAAGTAATACCATACTTGTGAATATTTTCATGGAAGATAAAAAGTTCTAGTTCAATTTAAAATTTTCTCAATGAAGTCAAGGAAAGTTCAAGTTCTCTTCTGAATTTTCTCAATGAAAAAGAAATTAGTCATTGATCATTTCTATTTTTTCCAAATAATATAAAAATTTTCCACTTTAGTTCAGATCTGTATCGAAGAGATGAAAAATCTAAAATACTGTTCCAAATTTTCTCAACGAAGCGAAGAAAAGTTCAAGTTCTCTTCGGAATTTTAGCAAAGAACACACTTCAATTCTAATTTCTCCAGAGAAAATAAAAATCTTCCACTTCAGTTCTTTATTTCACAAAGACATAAAGAAATTTAAAGTTCAATTCTAAATTTTTCGGTGGAAGATAGAAAAAGTAATACCATACTTGTGAATATTTTCATGGAAGATAAAAAGTTCTAGTTCAATTTAAAATTTTCTCAACGAAGTGAAGAAAAGTTCAAGTTCTCTTCTGAACTTTACCAAAGAACAAACTTCAATTCTAATTTCTCCAGAGAAAACAAAAATCTTCCACTTCAGTTCATTATTTCACAAAGACATAAAGAAATTTAAAGTTCAATTCTAATTTTTCGGTGGAAGATGGAAAAAGTAATATCATACTTGTGAATATTTTCACGGAAGATAAAAAGTTCTAGTTCAATTTAAAATTTTCTCAACGAAGTCAAGGAAAGTTCAAGTTCTCTTCTGAATTTTCTCAATGAAAAAAAAATTAGTCATTGATCATTTCTATTTTTCCAAATAATATAAAAATTTTCTACTTTATTTCAGATCTGTCTCGAAGAGATGAAAAATTTAAAATACTGTTCCAAATTTTTCACTGAAGATAAAAAAGTTCAAGTTCTCGTCGGAATTTTATCAAAGAACACAATTCAATTCTAATTTCTACAGAGAAAATAAAAATCTTCCACTTCAGTTCTTTATTTCACAAAGACATAAAGAAATTTAAAGTTCAATTCTAAATTTTTCAGTGGAAGATAGAAAAAGTAATACCATACTTGTGAATATTTTCCTGGAAGATAAAAAGTTCTAGTTCAATTTAAAATTTTCTCAACGAAGTGAAGAAAAGTTCAAGTTCTCTTCTGAACTTTACCAAAGAACACACTTCAATTCTAATTTCTCCAGAGAAAACAAAAATCTTCCACTTCAGTTCTTTATTTCACAAAGACATAAAGCAATTTAAAGTTCAATTCCAAATTTTTCGGTGGAAGATAGAAAAAGTAATACCATACTTGTGAATATTTTCACGGAAGATAAAAAGTTCTAGTTCAATTTAAAATTTTCTCAACGAAGTGAAGAAAAGTTCAAGTTCTCTTCTGAACTTTACCAAAGAACCCACTTCAATTCTAATTTCTCCAGAGAAAACAAAAATCTTCCACTTCAGTTCTTTATTTCACAAAGACATAAAGAAATTTAAAGTTCAATTCTAATTTTTCGGTGGAAGATAGAAAAAGTAATATCATACTTGTGAATATTTTCACGGAAGATAAAAAGTTCTAGTTCAATTTAAAATTTTGTCAACGAAGTCAAGGAAAGTTCAAGTTCTCTTCTGAACTTTACCAAAGAACACACTTCAATTCTAATTTCTCCAGAGAAAACAAAAATCTTCCACTTCAATTCTTTATTTCACAAAGACATAAAGAAATTTAAAGTTCAATTCTAAATTTTTCGGTGTGAGATAGAAAAATTAATACCATACTTGTGATTATTTTCATGGAAGATAAAAAAGTTCTAGTTCAATTTAAAATTTTCTCAATGAAGTGAAGAAGAATTCATGTTCTCTTCTGAATTTTACCAATGAACACAATTCAATTCTAATTTCACCAGAGAAAATAAAAATCTTCCACTTCAGTTCTTTATTTCACAAAAGACATAAAGAAATTTAAAGTTCAATTCTAAATTTTTCGGTGGAAGATTGAAAAATTAATACCATACTTGTGAATATTTTCATGGAAGATAAAAAGTTCTAGTTCAATTTAAAATTTTCTCAACGAAGTGAAGAAAAGTTCAAGTTCTCTTCTGAACTTTGCCAAAGAACACACTTCAATTCTAATTTCTCCAGAGAAAATAAAAATCTTCCACTTCAGTTTTAAGTTCCCCAAAGAAATAAAAGAAATTTAAACTTCTATTCTAAATTTTTAGATGGAAGATAGAAAAAGTAATACTATGACTGCGATTGTTTTCCATGAAGGTCAAAGTTTCACTCTATTTATAATTTTTCTTAAATTCAGTTCTGATTTTTCTCAAAGAGAGGAAAAATTTAAAGTTCTGTTCCAAATTTTTCTCTAGAAGATAGAAAAAGTTATACATTGATTGTGAATATTCGACATGAAGATAAGGAGCATCACTTTAATTCTGAGTTTTCTCGAGGAAGTGCAAAATGTTCAACTTCTCTTCTGAATTTTCTTAAAGAAGTGAAAAAAAAGTTAGCTCAGTTCTAAATTTTTCATAGAAGACAGGAAAAGTTATACTTTGATCGTGAATATTCGAGTTCTATTCTGAATTTTACCAAAGAACACATTTCAATTCTAATTTCCCCAATAAAAAATTTAAAGTTCAATTCTAAATTTTTCGGAGGAAGATAGAAAGAGTATGGTTAGGTTAGGTTAGACTAGATTAAGTTAGGTTAGGTTAGGTTAGCCTACGTACGCTTCACTTAGGTTAGCTTAGGTTAGGTGAGAGACATGCAAAAAGTTAGGTGTATGATTAGGTTAGGTTAGGTTAGATTAAGTTAGGTTAGGTTAGGTTAGCCTACGTACGCTTCACTTAGGTTAGCTTAGGTTAGGTGAGAGACATGCAAGTTAGGTTAGGTTAAGTTAGGTTAGGCTAGGTTAGCCTACGTACGCGCGCGTACGTAGGCTAACCTAGCCTAACCTAACTTAACCTAACCTAACTTAATCTAACCTAACCTAGCCTAATCATACACCTAACTTTTTGCATGTCTCTCACCTAACCTAAGCTAACCTAAGTGAAGCGTACGTAGGCTAACCTAACCTAACCTAACTTAATCTAACCTAACCTAACCTAATCATACACCTAACTTTTTGCATGTCTCTCACCTAACCTAAGCTAACCTAAGTGAAGCGTACGTAGGCTAACCTAACCTAACCTAACTTAATCTAGTCTAACCTAACCTAACCATACTCTTTCTATCTTCCTCCGAAAAATTTAGAATTGAACTTTAAATTTTTTATTGGGGAAATTAGAATTGAATTGTGTTCTTTGGTAAAATTCAGAATAGAACTCGAATATTCACGATCAAAGTATAACTTTTCCTGTCTTCTATGAAAAATTTAGAACTGAGCTAACTTTTTTTTTCACTTCTTTAAGAAAATTCAGAAGAGAACTTGAACATTTTGCACTTCCTCGAGAAAACTCAGAATTAAAGTGATGCTCCTTATCTTCATGTCGAATATTCACAATCAATGTATAACTTTTTCTATCTTCTAGAGAAAAATTTGGAACAGAACTTTAAATTTTTCATCTCTTTGAGAAAAATCAGAACTGAATTTAAGAAAAATTATAAATAGAGTGAAACTTTGACCTTCATGGAAAACAATCGCAGTCATAGTATTACTTTTTCTATCTTCCATCTAAAAATTTAGAATAGAAGTTTAAATTTCTTTATTTCTTTGGGGAACTTAAAACTGAAGTGGAAGATTTTTATTTTCTCTGGAGAAATTAGAATTGAAGTGTGTTCTTTGGCAAAGTTCAGAACCGAACTTGAACTTTTCTTCACTTCGTTGAGAAAATTTTAAATTGAACTAGAACTTTTTATCTTCCATGAAAATATTCACAAGTATGGTATTACTTTTTCTATCTTCCACCGAAAAGTTTAGAATTGAACTTTAAATTTCTTTATGTCTTTTGTGAAATAAAGAACTGAAGTGGAAGATTTTTATTTTCTCTGGTGAAATTAGAATTGAATTGTGTTCATTGGTAAAATTCAGAAGAGAACCTGAATTCTTCTTCACTTCATTGAGAAAATTTTAAATTGAACTAGAACTTTTTTATCTTCCATGAAAATAATCACAAGTATGGTATTAATTTTTCTATCTCACACCAAAAAATTTAGAATTGAACTTTAAATTTCTTTATGTCTTTGTGAAATAAAGAACTGAAGTGGAAGATTTTTGTTTTCTCTGGAGAAATTAGAATTGAAGTGTGTTCTTTGGTAAAGTTCAGAAGAGAACTTGAACTTTCCTTGACTTCGTTGACAAAATTTTAAATTGAACTAGAACTTTTTATCTTCCGTGAAAATATTCACAAGTATGATATTACTTTTTCTATGTTCCACCGAAAAATTAGAATTGAACTTTAAATTTCTTTATGTCTTTGTGAAATAAAGAACTGAAGTGGAAGATTTTTGTTTTCTCTGGAGAAATTAGAATTGAAGTGTGTTCTTTGGTAAACTTCAGTAGAGAACTTGAACTTTTCTTCACTTCGTTGAGAAAATTTTAAATTGAACTAGAACTTTTTATCTTCCGTGAAAATATTCACAAGTATGGTATTACTTTTTCTATCTTCCAACGAAAAATTTGGAATTGAACTTTAAATTGCTTTATGTCTTTGTGAAATAAAGAACTGAAGTGGAAGATTTTTGTTTTCTCTGGAGAAATTAGAATTGAAGTGTGTTCTTTGGTAAAGTTCAGAAGAGAACTTGAACTTTTCTTCACTTCGTTGAGAAAATTTTAAATTGAACTAGAACTTTTTATCTTCCAGGAAAATATTCACAAGTATGGTATTACTTTTTCTATCTTCCACCGAAAAATTTAGAATTGAACTTTAAATTTCTTTATGTCTTTGTGAAATAAAGAACTGAAGTGGAAGATTTTTATTTTCTCTGTAGAAATTAGAATTGAATTGTGTTCTTTGATAAAATTCCGACGAGAACTTGAACTTTTTTATCTTCAGTGAAAAATTTGGAACAGTATTTTAAATTTGTCATCTCTTCGAGACAGATCTGAAATAAAGTAGAAAATTTTATATTATTTGGAAATATAGAAATGATCAATGACTAATTTTTTTTTTCATTGAGAAAATTCAGAAGAGAACTTGAACTTTCCTTGACTTCGTTGAGAAAATTTTAAATTGAACTAGAACTTTTTATCTTCCGTGAAAATATTCACAAGTATGATATTACTTTTTCCATCTTCCACCGAAAAATTAGAATTGAACTTTAAATTTCTTTATGTCTTTGTGAAATAATGAACTGAAGTGGAAGATTTTTGTTTTCTCTGGAGAAATTAGAATTGAAGTGTGTTCTTTGGTAAAGTTCAGAATAGGAACTTGAACTTTTCTTCACTTCGTTGAGAAAATTTTAAATTGAACTAGAACTTTTTATCTTCCAGGAAAATATTCACAAGTATGGTATTACTTTTTCTATCTTCCACCGAAAAATTTAGAATTGAACTTTAAATTTCTTTATGTCTTTGTGAAATAAAGAACTGAAGTGGAAGATTTTCATTTTCTCTGTAGAAATTAGAATTGAATTGTGTTCTTTGATAAAATTCCGACGAGAACTTGAACTTTTTTATCTTCAGTGAAAAATTTGGAACAGTATTTTAAATTTTTCATCTCTTCGAGACAGATCTGAAATAAAGTAGAAAATTTTTATATTATTTGGAAATATAGAAATGATCAATGACTAATTTTTTTTTCATTGAGAAAATTCAGAAGAGAACTTGAACTTTCCTTGACTTCGTTGAGAAAATTTTAAATTGAACTAGAACTTTTTATCTTCCGTGAAAATATTCACAAGTATGATATTACTTTTTCCATCTTCCACCGAAAAATTAGAATTGAACTTTAAATTTCTTTATGTCTTTGTGAAATAATGAACTGAAGTGGAAGATTTTTGTTTTCTCTGGAGAAATTAGAATTGAAGTGTGTTCTTTGGTAAAGTTCAGAATAGGAACTTGAACTTTTCTTCACTTCGTTGAGAAAATTTTAAATTGAACTAGAACTTTTTATCTTCCGGGAAAATATTCACAAGTATGGTATTACTTTTTCTATCTTCCACCGAAAAATTTGGAATTGAACTTTAAATTGCTTTATGTCTTTGTGAAATAAAGAACTGAAGTGGAAGATTTTTGTTTTCTCTGGAGAAATTAGAATTGAAGTGTGTTCTTTGGTAAAGTTCAGAAGAGAACTTGAACTTTTCTTCACTTCGTTGAGAAAATTTTAAATTGAACTAGAACTTTTTATCTTCCATGAAAATATTCACAAGTATGGTATTACTTTTTCTATCTTCCACCGAAAAATTTAGAATTGAACTTTAAATTTCTTTATGTCTTTGTGAAATAAAGAACTGAAGTGAAAGATTTTTATTTTCTCTGGAGAAATTAGAATTGAAGTGTGTTCTTTACTAGAATTCCGAGGGAACTTGAACTTTTCTTCGCTTCGTTGAGAAAATTTGGAACAGTATTTTAGATTTTTCATCTCTTCGATACAGATCTGAACTAAAGTGGAAAATTTTTATATTATTTGGAAAAAATAGAAATGATCAATGACTAATTTCTTTTTCATTGAGAAAATTCAGAAGAGAACTTGAACTTTCCTTGACTTCATTGAGAAAATTTTAAATTGAACTAGAACTTTTTATCTACCGTGAAAATATTCACAAGTATGGTATTACTTTTTCCATCTTCCACCGAAAAATTAGAATTGAACTTTAAATTTCTTTATGTCTTTGTGAAATAAAGAACTGAAGTGGAAGATTTTTGTTTTCTCTGGAGAAATTAGAATTGAAGTGTGTTCTTTGGTAAAGTTCAGAAGAGAACTTGAACTTTTCTTCACTTCGTTGAGAAAATTTTAAATTGAACTAGAACTTTTTATCTTCCAGGAGAATATTCACAAGTATGGTATTACTTTTTCTATCTTCCACCGAAAAATTTAGAATTGAACTTTAAATTTCTTTATGTCTTTGTGAAATAAAGAACTGAAGTGGAAGATTTTTATTTTCTCTGTAGAAATTAGAATTGAATTGTGTTCTTTGATAAAATTCCGACGAGAACTTGAACTTTTTTATCTTCAGTGAAAAATTTGGAACAGTATTTTAAATTTTTCATCTCTTCGAGACAGATCTGAAATAAAGTAGAAAATTTTTATATTATTTGGAAAAATTGAAATGATCAATGACTAATTTTTTTTTCATTGAGAAAATTCAGAAGAGAACTGGAACTTTCCTTGACTTCGTTGAGAAAATTTTAAATTGAACTAGAACTTTTTATCTTCCGTGAAAATATTCACAAGTATGATATTACTTTTTCCATCTTCCACCGAAAAATTAGAATTGAACTTTAAATTTCTTTATGTCTTTGTGAAATAATGAACTGAAGTGGAAGATTTTTGTTTTCTCTGGAGAAATTAGAATTGAAGTGTGTTCTTTGGTAAAGTTCAGAATAGGAACTTGAACTTTTCTTCACTTCGTTGAGAAAATTTTAAATTGAACTAGAACTTTTTATCTTCCATGAAAATATTCACAAGTATGGTATTACTTTTTCTATCTTCCACCGAAAAATTTAGAATTGAACTTTAAATTTCTTTATGTCTTTGTGAAATAAAGAACAGAAGTGGAAGATTTTTATTTTCTCTGGAGAAATTAGAATTGAAGTGTGTTCTTTACTAAAATTCCGAAGAGAACTTGAACTTTTCTTCGCTTCGTTGTGAAAATTTGGAACAGTATTTTAGATTTTTCATCTCTTCGATACAGATCTGAACTAAAGTGGAAAATTTTTATATTATTTGGAAAAAATAGAAATGATCAATGACTAATTTCTTTTTCATTGAGAAAATTCAGAAGAGAACTTGAACTTTCCTTGACTTCATTGAGAAAATTTTAAATTGAACTAGAACTTTTTATCTTCCGTGAAAATATTCACAAGTATGGTATTACTTTTTCCATCTTCCACCGAAAAATTAGAATTGAACTTTAAATTTCTTTATGTCTTTGTGAAATAATGAACTGAAGTGGAAGATTTTTGTTTTCTCTGGAGAAATTAGAATTGAAGTGTGTTCTTTGGTAAAATTCAGAAGAGAACTTGAATATTCACGATCAAAGTATAACTTTTCCAATATTCTATGAAAAATTTGGAACAGAACTTTAAATTTTTTTCATCTCTATGTGAAAAGTTGGAACTGAATTTAAGAAAATTTAGAATTAAAGTGAAACTTTTTATCTTCACGGAAAATAATCACTATCATAGTATAACTTTTCCTATCTTCTACAGAAAAATTTAGAACAGAACTTTAAATTTTTTATGTCTTGGTGAACTTAAAACTGAAGTGGAAGCTTTTTATTTTCTCTGGAGAAATTAGAATTGAATTGTGTTTGTTGGTAAAATTCAGAAGAGAACTTGAACTTTTCTATCTTCTATGAAAAATTTGGAATAGTATTTTAAATTTTTCATCTCTTTGAGAAAAATCTGAAGTGAAGTGGAAAATTTTTATATTATTTTGGGAAAATAGAATTGATCAATAACTTATTTCATTTTCAATGAGAAAATTCAGAATCGAAGTTGAACTTTTCTTCTTCCGAGAAAATATATTGAACAGTACTTTAAATTTTTTCATCTCTTTGAGAAAGGTCGGAACTGAATTTAAGAAAATTTAGAATTAAAGTGAAACTTTTTATCTTCATAGAAAATAATCACAATCAAAGTATAACTATTCCTATCTTCTAAGGAAAAATTTAGAACTGAACTTTAAATTTTTTAATGTCTTGGTAAACTTAAAACTGAAGTGGAAGCTTTTTATTTCCTCTGGAGAAATTAGAATTGAATTGTGTTCTTTGGTAAAATTCAGATTAGAACTTGATCTTTTCTATCTTCTAAGAAAAATTTGGAACAATATTTTAAATTTTTTCATCTCTTTGAGAAAAATCTGAATTGAAGTGGAAAATTTTATATTATTTTGGGAAAATAGAATTGATCAATAACTTATTTCATTTTCATTGAGAAAATTCAGAATCGAAGTTGAACTTTTCTTCTTCCGGGGAAATATTTGGAATAGAACTTTAAATTTTTTTCGTCTCTTTGAGAAAGGTCGGAATTAAATTTAAGAAAATTTAGAATTAAAGTGAAATTTTTTATCTTCATGGAAAATAATCACTATCATAGTACAACTTTTCCTATCTTCTACGGAAAAATTTAGAAGTGAACTTTAAATTTTTTATGTCTTGGTGAACTTAAAAGTGAAGAGTAAGCTTTTTATTTTCTCTGGTGAAATTAGAATTGAATTGTGTTCTTTGGTAAAATTCAGAAGAGAACTTGAAACTTTTCTATCTTCTATGAAAAACTGAGCCTGCTAGTAGTATCATTATCTCTAAAATTATTTTTCTTACATCTCTGACCTTTTTAATAGATACTCTGAACGTTTGACGTTCTAGCATACCCTAAAAATAATGAACACTTAACAAAATAATGCATAAGATATTTTTAATGAAATAAGGACATGTAGAATAATGATATAAAAATATGTTAAATACATTATTATACATTATTAGTACACTTGCGCTTCACTTTCCGTCAATTCATCTTTATATTCATTGATGATATTGTCTGCTAATGTCCTTTTTATTCTGCCTGCGATTTCACTGTCTATTGTCACATTATTTTTACATAGATAGCAGTTTTGGCACATTGACATGATATGATTTATGATGTTGATGCAGCTGTATGCATGTCTTCTTTTTCCTTTTGCTTTCATTCGAATGCTAACACCGGAAGAATTGCGATAAGATCTATCAACGGCTAACATGCTACCAGAACCATTAGCTAGAAGTTGTGCCTCTTCATCAACTATTATTTTTAAGTTGGCATTCTCTTTGACTACTAATTTCTCTGGTAATGTTACTCTCGCATATCCACCACTTGCATGATGGAAATTCTTGGGTACACCAAAGGAATTTAACTCCTCACTGTTATGACAACGTATGCATACATTGCCAATAAGATCTCCACTTGCACTCGTTTCATAGTTCAGGTATTTCTCCTTGTCAGCGTTCAACACGACAATGATTTTTTCATGTGCGCATACTTTCGTCGAATAATTCATCTTCACTTTTTACAGATATGAATTGTGTGTTGATCCTTCCACTGCGTAAAAAATACTGATTTAATGCATGCAATAAACTCGCTAGTGTCGATAACCTGCCATAGAGTACCAGTGGAAAAGCCGCGTCGTGTCCATGAACAAGCACAGAGTACGATTGGTAGAGCCGTACGCATATTTCATGTCATTTTAAGATACGTAAAAAGTTAAAAAAATACCATGTTAAAAAATTCAAGAAAGTATTTATGAAATGGGGAGGGGACTCTTTGAGGTTGGAAAATGGGTTTAGGAATGACATTATGAATGGAACTTGTTCAGAAAGGATATAATAAAGCCATAAAAAAGTATTAAAAAATGGAGAGGGGACTCTTTGGGGGGGCCCGGGGAGGGTGTTTGGGGGACCCTTGGGGGAGGGTGCCCTTCTGTGATCGAAATTTTTACTTTTTAGTTTACTTTTTTTTGCGGCGCATCCCTGCGGCGCATCCTGTGGCGCTTTCCTGCGGTGCCTCCCTGCGGCGCATCCCCTGCGGCGCTTTCCTGACCCGCGGCGCATCCCTCTGGCGCATCCTGCGGCGCTTTCCTGGTCCACGGCGCATCCCGGCGGCGCTTCTCTGGTCCGGGGGACCTTTTGGGGTCGGGGGAGGGCCTTTGGGGCACAGGGAGGGCGTTTGGGGCACAGGGAGGGCCTTTGGGGTCTGGGGGGGGGGGTAGTTGGGGGCCAGGGGGACATTTGGGGACCGGTGGAGGGCCTTTGGGACCCCGTTGGTCCTTTGGGAGCTCGATGGGCCTTTGTGGGGCCCGGGGATGGCCTTTGGGGGTCTGGGTGGGCCTTTGGGGGCGCCGGTGGCCCTTTGGGAGCTTGGGGGGCCTTTGTGGGGCCCGGGGATGGCCTTTGGGGGTCTGGGTGGGCCTTTGGGGGCGCCGGTGGCCCTTTGGGAGCTTGGGGGGCCTTTGGGACCCCGTTGGTCCTTTGGAAGCTCGATGGGCCTTTGTGTGGCCCGGGGATGGCCTTTGGGGGTCTGGGTGGGCCTTTGGGGGCGCCGGTGGCCCTTTGGGAGCTTGGGGGGCCTTTGTGGGGCCCGGGGATGGCCTTTGGGGGTCTGGGTGGGCCTTTGGGGGCGCCGGTGGCCCTTTGGGAGCTTGGGGGAGTTTGAGTACCGGGGGCTTCCTTCGGGGTTGGGTAGGAGGATTGGAACCCTTTGGGTTGGGTTAGAGGACCTCACAACACTGTTCAAATGAAACTTGTGTATTATAACGACCACAGAGTTTCACCATTAAATTCTCTTCTAAAATCTCTTCCAAAATCTTCTTTTAAAATGTCTCTATCTGTTTCGCCGAGATAATTCCATAACCTGTCTAAAACGGTTTCGCTCAAATAATCCCTAAACGTAAATTCAGCGTATTCCTTTGTTATTGGCATCTCTGCACTAACGCATTTCAAATTAATAAGAAACCTTTTCGCGCGCTAAAACAATTCATCGCTAAGATGTTTCTTGGAGAACTGTTTCCATGGCCTTTGGCTATTAATATCTTTTGGAGTTCGACCAGTAGAACTGTTCCCGAGGTAAAGACATTAATGACTTGGATCTATTCCTGGAGAAATGTTTCTAACCTGTCTAAAACGGTTTCGCCCAAATAATCCCTAAACGTAAATTCAGCGTATTCCTTTGTTATTGGCATCTCTGCACTAACGCATTTCAAATTAATAAGAAACCTTTTCGCGCGCTAAAACAATTCATCGCTAAGATGTTTCTTGGAAAACTGTTTCCATGGCCTTTGGCTATTAATATCTTTTGGAGTTCGACCAGTAGAACTGTTCCCGAGGCAAAGACATTAATGACTTGGATCTATTCCTGGAGAAATGTTTCTAGGCGAAAATTTTTAAAGTCTGACAGATGATGTCATTGGTTGATTGATCTGTCAAGAAAGGAGAATTAATTTGTTGTTTCTAAGGGGAATTATCGATTCACGATAGGTGAATTGAGGTCAACAGCACAGGTGTTCCAAGGTCGATGTTGTTGTTGTTGTAAGTGCACGCTCTCAGCGAATGTCAAGGTCGATGGTGTTGTTGTTGACACACTTTGATTACGCAATCAAGTTCTCGGGCCAGGCTAGCCAAACAATCTCATAGCATTCGCGTCAAGCATGTCCATTCTCACTGACAACGAACAGACATAAAACAGGAACATAAATTGCTGTTGTCATCCTTAAATGTGAGAAAGTTCATGTTTTTCCATTCTCACTGACAAAAACCATAAAAACATCAAATAAATGTGAGAAAGATCCTGTTTTTCAAATTCTCACTGACAAAAAACCATAAAACATCCATAATTTGATGTTGACATCCGAGAAAAACATCAAATAAATCGAACAACACACATAACCATCCAAGAAAACAGACGTAAATGTGAGAAAATTCATGTTTTTCCAAGTGAGAAAATTCCTGTTTTTTCATTCTCAGTGAGAAAACCATAAAACAGACATGAATTGCTGTTGACATCCATAAATGTGACAAAGTTCCTGTTTTTCAAATTCTCACTGACAAAAACCATAAAACATCCATGAAAAACATCAAATAAATCGACCAACACACATAACCATCCAAGAAAACATACATAAATGTGACAAAGTTCCTGTTTTTCAAATTCTCAATGACAAAAACCATTAAACATCCATGAAAAACATCAAATAAATCGACCAACACACATAACCATCCAAGAAAACATACATAAATGTGACAAAATTCCTGTTTTTCAAATTCTCATTGACAAAAACCATAAACCACGTGGTTCTCGTGCCAATATATGGTGTTAAAAAAAGTTGTAGGTGGCAGCAGGGTGTTCTCGTGGGAGTATAAGATAGCTTTCTACTTCTGTTTTAACGTTGCTCCCTATTTTCATTTGAAAAAACTGCCCTTATCTATCAACAAATGAAATGACCTCATTTTTATACAATCCTAAAAATGGCTTATCCCAGATTTACCTCTTAATTACTCGGACTATCTGTCTTGGCTCTTTCTACAATTAGCTGCAAAATACTTGATTTTGATTCAAAGTTTTTTAATTTTTTCTATAATTTAAACCTTATATTGTGCTTCTCTTTGCCTAGTCTCTCTCCAATCATCTTCAAAATAGTACCTATTCATTGCCTAAGCACAGCCCCATAATCTGAGCAGATTTCAATTTTTAACAATTTTTTTCCAATTTCGGGTCGCTTGCCCGAGACTCTGGGCAGGTGGGTGCCCCCAAAAATTGTCCCAAATTCCTCTCACCTTAGCACTTGTTCATGGATGCCTATACGCCGTGAATGGTTAGACTGTTGCTTAGGCAGTACCCATGCCGTAAACACAATACCAACAATATTTTTTCATTTTCACATGGGATCCCAATCTAGCCCATGTCCACTGCTTAGCATTCAAGCTTTCCTCTTCAGGTTAGGATGGGAGGTGGTGCCCGCCGTCTCCAATCACTTTCCAAATAGTATCTATGAATTGCCTCAGCTCAGTCCAGGATTCTGAGCAAATTTCATTTATTTGAGATTTGCTCAGAATGTGGGCATATACACATTTTTCGCCTGTTTGGGCATTTTCCCACAGGCAAAGAGTAAAATATTTTAGCTCTTTGCCTGTGTATATGCACAATAAGTCGTAAGCCAATCGGAGACAAATCAAACTTGATTGACAAATCAATCTAATTTTGTCTTCACTAATTACCTTGTTTCTATCTACATATACTGCAAGTTTGAGCCAAAATACACTCTGTTAGCCCAGTGAAATGTATCCCATATTGATACTACTAAATAAATAGTGTCTTCATTAAGGTCTATTAAAAGGTAAGGTAAATAATTCGGAATTGGACTTTACAGTCTCTACCGGCGACGCTGATTTCCGTTTCTTGGCCTTTCAGCCAGGAAGTAAAATGAGGGGTTTGGGGCCAACCATCCTGTGCTATCGCACATCCTTCCTGTTTACCATCTCCAGATTTCTCCAGGTACCCATTTAGAGCTGGGTCGACTCCGGCTGAGCGTAGAGAGTCACACCACTAACCTTCATCCCAAAGGCAATAATTGGATACATTAGGATTCGAATCTTCACCCAATCGGACAAAGAATCCTAAATCCAGCGCATCAAGTCACTCGGCTAGGTCTATAAGGCCCTGTTTACATGCCCTGTAAGTCTCAAGCCAATTCGAGACGAATTAAATTTTAGTTTCGTTTTAGGACAGTACAGATCGGTGAATTTATTTTCAAAATGATGTCTTTAAAGATTATGTTCCTTCTTTAAAAATAAATTCTTTCAAAATAAATTATAAATAAATTCTTTCAAAAATAATTTTAAAAAAGTTCTCTCTTAAGAACTTGCTGTTTAGCGTTTCTTAGTAGTTAAAACTTAGAACTGGGATCAGGAAACAGTTCAGTTGTGCATTTGAGGTTTAGTAAAGTCTTCAATTCAGTTTTAGTAAATTCAAATTAATGCAGCATGAACTTGTGCCATTTTTGTTTTGGTCAAAACTTTCATAGAGAAAAGTTCGTCTAAAGAATATTTCAAAAGAAGCCAAATTTGAAAATACATGCGGTTTACTATCTCAAGTGGTAGACTGCAGGAGAGACAAAGAAGAAATATGGTACGATACCTTTTTTCTGATGTCATGGATCGATAAAACCTATATTTTTTTGGCTTCATTTAAGTTCTCTTTGACCTGTCTCAATGAAACCTTGGAGCCGATCGAGTAAGAAAATATCAGTAATTTTCCAAACCTGTTTCCAGAATAACATTTTTCTGGCCTATTTTTTTTAGCCCAATTTGGCCCCAAACATTATTGTTTACATTAGGTTCTTCAGAAAAAAAGTGGTCCGACTCACCGAGACACCAATCCTTTATAATTTGAAGCAAGCTCAAATGTGTCTTGCATATTAGGATCCCCTCGTCCAGGGAATCTAGACTTAAAGTTTCAAGTCTTTCAGAAAAAAAAAGTTTGTTCGTCCTTCTTTGGGCTCCATTTTGTTGTAAATTAACACATGATTTTTGTGAATCTTGAAAAAATTATCTGGCCCTAGTTTTCACGAGCCCAAACTCTCAATCTATTTTTTGTGCACGATAATTTCATTTGCCCGGGAAGTGTCTAGCCATTCAGAGAAATATGTTCTTTGGTCCGTTATTTGGTCCATTTCTGAAGAAACAAAACACTTCTTTTTTCTTGAATATTCGGGTCCTTTTAGACCCCAAAAAATTACGGATATCCACTTCAAGCCGATAAAAAAATGTCCTCTTTGGGCCTCATCTTTGATGGTGAGCGTACTCCTAAGATTTTTTTTTTTTACATTGAGTTCCCTCGGCGCAGGGACTTACGGCAGCAAGTTTCAAAATTATCCAGAACAAAATGTGTGTCCCTTTTCCGGACCCATGAATATCCATTTCCATCAAGAAAATTATCTCTTTAGTTCAGGCAACAATTCTTAAAACTTTCAAGCTAATAGGAAAACAGTTTCTTGGACCATTTTTGGGGCTAATATTTGGAACGTCCTTTGTTATTGCTTTTTATGAATTTCACAATTAGCATTTGCTTTTATGAATCTTGAAAAGCTTGTATGGCCCTAGTCTTCAGGAGGCAAAACCCTCAATCTATTTTTTTGCACGAGGGTTCCATTTGCCCGGGAAGTTTCTAGCCATTCGGAGAAAAATGTTCCTTGGTCCATTATTGGGCCCCTTTCTGAAGGAACAAAATATTTTTTTTGTCGTTGAAGATTCGGGTGTTTTTGACTCCAAAAACGTAGGGGCATCCGTTTTTAAGCCAACCAAAAAATTTTTTTTCCTCTTTGGGCTTCACTTTTGAGGGGGAATGTGCTCCTAAGATTTCTTATGTACACGGAGTTGCCTTGGCCCAGGGACTTGCGACAGCAAGTTTTAAAGTTATCCGGAACAAAAATGTGCGTCTCTTTTCCGAACTCCTGAATATCCATTTCCATCCGGAAAATTATCTCTTTAGTCCAGGCAACAATTCTTAAAAGTTTGAAGCTAATAGGAAAACAGTTTCTTGGACCGTTTTTGGGGCTGATATTTGGAACGTCCTTTGCCAGACTAAAAAAATATGTCCTTTTTTAAGCCCCACTTCTGTGGAATCAGATTTTCCTTTCAAATTTGCTTTTACATTCAGGTTGCCATGGCTCAAGGACTTCAAGACCTAAGTTTCAAAGCGATAAGAAGAAATTGGTCCTTTCCGAAGCCGCATTTCTTTGAAGGAGGGGGGCAGAGGCCCCAAACTATAATTATTTGTGCATGTTAAGACCCCCTTATCCCAAGGGCAAGCGTTTTAA
The DNA here is from genome assembly GCA_027921565.1 of Artemia sinica. Classification (NCBI taxonomy): domain Eukaryota; kingdom Metazoa; phylum Arthropoda; class Branchiopoda; order Anostraca; family Artemiidae; genus Artemia; species Artemia sinica. The sequence goes on from CM051268.1 coordinate 36,922,680, forward strand.
GCTTCAAGCGGTTATAAAGAAAGTTTTTCTCCTTTGTCGGGCCTTGCTTAGGGACACCCAACATTTATCTCTATTTTTCATCCGACATAGGGATTCACTAAAGCCCGAAGATATAAGGATAGATAGAAGTTTTGACTCCATCGAAAAAACTGTTTGGTCCCTTTTTGCACCGAATTTTTGGGATAGGGAAGCCCATTCCCACACACAGCTTTTGTTTGTACATTTTTTTTTTTTTTTTTTTTTTTTTTTTTTTTTTTTTTTTTTTTTTTTTTTTTTTTTTTTTTTTTTTTTTTTTTTTTTTTTTTTTTTTTTTTTTTGTACAAGGCTTTAGGTTTCGAACAAGCTGTAGGTTTCAAACTGATCAGGGGAGAAACAGGGCAACAGCTCTCTCCAATAACTCCCGCGTCTTAGAAAGGAAAACGGAACTTTCAATTTCCAACCTAATGAGCCTCTTCAATTATGATTAAAATCACCCCTTCTATGCGAAATAGTCGGTGTTGAGGATTATTTCCCAAGTTTTTCTAGGGTAGAATATTTGGATATTCTTTCGAAGGAACCAACAGACATAATTTCAGAGATGAAAGCCTTTTGGAGACTGTCAAAGTGGAAAGTACTGCGTTGACAAAGATATTATTCAAGTACTCTATGTGCTAATATTATTCAAGTGCCTTCTACTTGTTGGGCGATATTTTGATTAATCGATATATCAATACATCAATACGTTTACCTTCTAAATTCGATATATCGATATCGATATTTTGGATTATTTTTTTCTATCTCATGGATTTGCCGAAGTTCAGTACCGCAAAAGGGTATTTTATATAACTTTTTTTTTCAAAATTCAAATAATATAAAATCAAACAATAAAAGTAAAGTTCGATTACATAAATGAATATATTAAAAAGCCAGATTTGGAATTATTTGGGTACGGGAAAAGTGAAAAATAAACTACTGGCTATTCAAAAACAGCAGCATGTCAACGTTTTTCCCTGAATGTCGGTTCCGCCGTTCAGTGATTCATCTGACCAGCCTTGGATAACACTCTTTCAGAAAGGATACTGGTAGCGGGCACAGACATGAATTTCATTGCAACTTCGTACATGTGTTTTCTGGACCTCATAGAATGAGACTTCCACCACTTGAGTAAACCTGTTTCTCTTGAAACTATTGGCTCCCTAATGGAAGTTTGCAGAGCCATGATATATTCGGCTGCTGCCGAAGCATGTCCTGCATTGACTATAAGGATTTTTTCGAGTGAACACCACCGACTAGCTTGATTCTGATATGACTGCATCGCAGGGACTGCGATGGTACTTGTATCTTCTGATCGAGATTCAGCAGCCAGCAAGGCCAAATCTATCTTGTTTGTAATTTTGTTCTCAACTTGTAGAAGATCGTCAGGTGAAATAAACATTTTCTGGAAACGCTGGTCATAATATGTGGCAGTTGCGACGGGTGTGGCATGACCAAGGCTTATAAACCTACAATGCTTTTTATTCAGCAAAGCCTTTCGAAGCTCATCAGCCACATCTGAGAATCCACCAGAATCTACCTGAATAAGGTGACGTCTCAAAATCTTAGACAAAGGCAGGACTTTTGAGATGGAGGGAAAGCTTTCAATAGAGATCTCAATAATTGCCTCTTCAAAGGGTGTAAACACGTCAATCACGTTTGAAATAACACCCCACTAACTATCAGTGAGTATGAGGTCCACTTTGCCGATAAGCGCAAGCAAACTTGTTAGCGACTTTTTCAAATCTTGTAGACTACGAAACATTGTGAGGAGCGAATTCCATCTAGTGGTCACATCAGGTTGTAGTTTTGTGGTGCAAACATTGTCAATAGAGATTTGAGCCAGGCACAACTTGTCGGTAGCTATAACACTACGTCTGAAAAAGTGTACAATATTTCTAGCCTTTTGGACGAGAGGCAACAATTCAGCAGTATCATTAATAGCACCCCCCACAATCAAATTTAGAGTATGTGCACGAAACATATGCCCATCCTGTACCTACTTGGTATGCAGCATCCTTTACGGCCCTAACTACATTTGCTCCATTATCAGTTACTACAGCAACAGCATTTTCCTTGATTTCCCGTTCAGTGCAGATTTTCATAAGGTGAGGCTTAATAGCATCAGCAGTATATATATATATATATATATATATATATATATATATATATATATATATATATATATATATAATATATATATATATATATATATATATTATATATATATATATATATATATATATATATATATATATATATATATATATATATATATATATATATATATATTATATATATATATATATATATATATATATATATATATATATATATCTATATATATATATATATATATATTATATATATATATATATATATATATATATTATATATATATAATATATATATATATATATATATATACATCTTTAGATGCTATGCATCTAAAGAACGGGAGCCCTCTTTTAACCCAACACCACACACTGCAAACACAGATGATATTCACTCAATGCGCTGTGCCCTCAACATTCTGTATCGGTGACCTTACTCCGATCCCTAAGAAGGGAAAAGCAGTACTCCAGTGTACCTCGTTTCGGCCCATCACCGTCGCAACCTCTCTTTGTAAGCTATTCGAGTTTCTCTTTAAGGACGAACTCGAAGCAAACTTGCTATACACCCCCACACCAACTTGGCTTCAAACAAGGAACTGGCTGTGCTGACGATCTCACTGTAGTAGCAAACGCTCTTATTGATGTTGATTCTGCGGAAGAAAGTCTAGTTCTTGCTGGCCATGACGTAAGACGCCATGTGACTCACTCATTCATTCTGCAATGTTTCTTAAAGCTGGTAGGGGGGGGGGGGGGGACTGAAACCGGATATAATTCGTACACTCATCCACGGCTATCCATTCGACTGAAACTTCCGCCAGATAAAAATTTGCCTCCGATTCCTAGGAAAAGACTCATAACAGTCTAAAAGGGCGCTCGACAAGATACAGTTTCTTCTCCCAATTTCTTCAATAATTACGTCCTTGAGGCTCAAGACCAATGCCCCTGCTCTTTAATTTTGGCATCTACTAATCTGTCGTTTGTGTTCTACGTGGATGATATTCTGAATCTCAGTCGTACGCTACATTGAATTAGTGAAACTTTTGCTATCCATCAAGATGAATACCTCAAGGTTGGGCTTCAGTTCAATTCGGCAAAGTCCGAAGTAGTTCTTTTCAACTGGAAGAGTCCTACACCCCCTTCATTGGCACTTGGGAGCTCAACGGTTCAGCCTGCTTATCATATAGTATACTTAGGCCTCCCCATCGGGTCCTCTTTACGTCATACTAGATCTCTTCTCATCGAGCATCTTAACCGTCAAATTTCAGCATCTTACGCCTCTATTGTCACTTGTAAGTTCCGCTTCAATCGTCATCTCTTAGCTATCCTGTTCAATGCAGTAGCCCTCCCTCATATATTGCACATCACCCCATTTTGGAAAATATTTACAAAATGGAAATTCAAAAATCCGTTCGTTGTTTATCCGTTTTGCAAAATATTTACTACGTCTACCAACTTGGCACAGAAATTCACCTATCAGAGGCAACGCTATAGCGTTGCCTATGGTAAAGGCCACACGGCTCCAATTTTTTTTTGAAGGGTGTATAGCCTAAACAAGTTTGCTTCTGGTGGTCGATTTATTTATTTGTTTGATTTAAATAAAAACCCTTATCAGTTGAATGTTTATTCTTATTTTCTTTCCAGAGGCACTTCATATGGAAGAGGTCGTCGTAGAAACTTCAAAGGGGGCTCATTCGATTGGAAATCGAGAGTTCCAGTGCCCTTTTTAATAGTCAAAAGTGGTTGTAGGGCAAATAGCCCCCCCCCGCCCAAACCCATCATTCCCCCAAACAAATCCCAAAAAAAATTTTGAGATAGCCATTTTGTTCAGCATAGTTGATTTCCAAAAAGAAAATATGTTTTTGTGAAGGACACTCCCCCACAACCCTCAGGGCAATGGTTTTTAATTTATGCCCTGGGGGCATATAAGGTTTTTATAGAAGCCGTTGTCGTAGAAACTACAAAAAACACTCATTCGATTGGAAATTCAAAGGGCTAGTGCCCTTTAAATAGTCGAAAGTGATTGGAGGGCAACTAACCCCCCTCTCACGCCCACCTTTTCCGCAAACACAGCGAATCAAAACTTCGAGACAGCCATTTTATTGAACGTTGTTTTAAGTCCTGGAAATTAGGTCTTTGAGGATGACATTTCCCCCACAGCCCTCAGGGCAAGGGTTGTAAATTATGCCCTGGGGGCACATAAGGTTTTGTATAGACAACGTTGTCGTAGAAACTTCAGAAAGGGATCATTTGATTTGAAATTTAAATGGCTAGTTCCCTTTTTAATAGTCGAAACTGATTCTAAGGCAACTGACATCCCTTCCACGCCCACCATTTTCCCCAAAAACTTCCAATCAAAATTTTTGTATAGACATTTTGTTCAACGTAGTTGAAAGTTCTGGAAATTATATGTTTGAGCATGACACTCCTCCCACAGTCTTCAGGGGCAAAGGTTATAAGTTATGCCCTGAGGGTATATATGGTTCTTATGAAAGGAATGCTCGTATAAACTTCAGAGAGGGCTCTTTTGATGGAAATTGAAAGTTCTAGGTCACTTCTTAAGCGTCAGTAGAAAGGAGGGTGCTACTCGTGACATGACCACGTGGTTTATGGTTTTCTCACTGAGAATGAAAAAACAGAATTTTATCACTTGAAAAAACAGGATTTTTCTCACTTTTATGGATGTTTCTTGGACGGTTATGAGTGTTGGTCAATTCATTTGATGTTTTTCATGGATGTCAACATCAATTTATGTCTGTTTTATGGTTTTTGTCAGTGAGAATGAAAAAACAGGATTTTTCTCACTTTGATGGATGTTTCATGGATGGTTATGTGTGTTGGTCAATTTATGGATGTTTTTATGGTTTTTGTCAGAGAGAATGAAAAAACAGGATTTTTCTCACTTTGATGGATGTTTCATGGATGGTTATGTGTGTTGGTCAATTTATGGATGTTTTTATGGTTTATGTCAAAGAGAATGAAAAAACAGGATTTTTCTCACTTTGATGGATGTTTCATGGATGGTTATGAGTGTTGGACAATTTATGGATGTTTTTATGGTTTTTGTCAGTGAGAACGAAAAAACAGGATTTTTCTCACTTTGATGGATGTTTCATGGATGGTTATGAGTGTTGGACAATTTATGGATGTTTTTATGGTTTTTGTCAGTGAGAACGAAAAAACAGGATTTTTCTCACTTTGATGGATGTTTCATGGATGGTTATGTGTGTTGGTCAATTTATGGATGTTTTTCATGGATTTTGTCAGTGAGAATGAAAAAAACAGGATTTTTCTCACTTTGATGGATGTTTCATGGATGATTATGTGTGTTGGTCAATTTATTGATGTTTTTATGGTTTTTCTCACTGAGAATGAAAAAACAGGATTTTTCTCACTTTGATGTGTTTTCAAGGTCGATTTATTTATTGTTTCCAAGTGCATTGTCTCCGGGGCGAATGACACATGACACATGACACATGATACAAGACAAATGACACATGACACATGACACATGACACGACACATGACACTTGACACATGACACATGACACGACACATGACACATAACACAGACACAGACACAGACACACAATGAATTTCTGAGAAATTGATTACATAATCGGTAGAACCCTATCAGGAGCTCGTGGCGGGAGTCTATATATGGGCATAGAATGACGTAATCGACTAGGACAAATGGATTTCTGGGAAATTGATTACATAATCGGTAGAACCCTATCAGGAGGTCATGACGGGGGTCCATATATGGGCATAGAATGACGTAATCGACTAGGACAGTTGGAATATTTCAGTAGTGGTTCGTCGTGGTTTACCTTGTCACAGTTACATTCTCTTGATTTTTCAAAGTTCATTTTGGATTTCTTTCGTTGAAATGCAAGAGTTGGAATATTTCAGTAGTGTTTTGTTGTGGTTTACCTTGTCACAGTTACATTCTCTTAATTTTTCAAAGTTCATTTTGGATTTCTTTCGTTGAAATGCAAGAGTTGGAATATTTCAGTAGTGTTTTGTTGTGGTTTTCATTGAAATGCAAGAGTTGGATTATTTCACTAGTGTTTTGTCTTGGTTTACCATGTCACAGTTACATTATCTTGATTTTTCAAAGTTCATTTTGGATTTCTTTCGTTGAAATGCAAGAGTTGGAATATTTCAGTAGTGTTTTGTCGTGGTTTACTTTGTCACAGTTACATTCTCTTGATTTTTCAAAGTTCATTGTGGATTTCTTTCAGTGAAATGCAATAGTTGGAATATTTCAGTAGTGTTTTGTTGCGGTTTTTCTTGTCACAGTTACATTCTCTTGATTTTTCAAAGTTCATTTTGAATTTTTTTCATTGAAATGCAAGAGTTGGAATATTCCAGTAGTGTTTTGTCATGGTTTACCTTGTCACAGTTACATTCTAATAATTTTTCAAAGATCATTTTGGTTCTCTTTCGTTGAAACGCAAGAGTTGGAATATTTCAGTAGTGTTTTATTGTGGTTTACCTTGTCACAGTTACACTTTCTTGATTTTTCAAAGTTCATTTTGAATTTCTTTCGTTGAAATGCAAGAGTTGGAATATTTCAGTAGTGTTCTGTCGTGGTTTATCTTGTCACAGTTACATTCTCTTGATTTTTCAAAGTTCATTTTGAATTTCTTTCATTGAAATGCAAGAGTTGGATTATTTCAGTAGTGTTTTGTCATGGTTTACCTTGTCACAGTTACATTCTCTTGATTTTTCAAAGTTCATTTTGAATTTCTTTCATTGAAATGCAAGAGTTTGAGTATTTCAGTAGTGTTTTGTCGTGGTTTACCTTGTCACAGTTACATTCTCTTAATTTTTCAAAGTTCATTTTGAATTTCTTTCGTTGAAATGCAAGAGTTGGAATATTTCAGTAGTGTTTTGTCATGGTTTACCTTGTCACAGATACATTCTCTTGATTTTTCAAAGTTCATTTTGGATTTCTTTCGTTGAAATGCAAGAGTTGGAATATTTCAGTAGTGTTTTGTCGTGGTTTACCTTGTCACAGTTACATTCTCTTGATTTTTCAAAGTTCATTTGAATTTCTTTAGTTGAAATGCAAGAGTTGGAATATTTCAGTAGTGTTTTGTTGCGGTTTACCTTGTCACAGTTACATTCTCTTAATTTTTCAAAGTTCATTTTTAATTTCTATCATTGAAATGCAAGAGTTGGAATATTTCAGTAGTGTTTTGTCGTGGTTTACCTTGTCACAGTTACATTCTCTTGATTTTTCAAAGATCATTTTGGTTTTCTTTCGTTGAAATGCAAGAGTTGGAATATTTCAGTAGTGTTTTGTATGGTTTACCTTGTCACAGCTACGTTCTCTTGTTTTTTCAAAGTTCATTTTGGTTTTCTTTCGTTGAAATGCAAGAGTTGGAATATTTCAGTAGTGTTTTGTTGTGGTTTACCTTGTCAAACTTACATTCTTTTAATTTTTCAAAGTTCATTTTGGATTTTTTTCGATGAAATTCAAGAGTTGGAATATTTCAGTAGTGTTTTGTCATGGTTTACCTAGTCACAGTTAAATTCTCTTAATTTTTCAAAGTTCATTTTTGATTTCTTTCGTTGAAACGCAAGAGTTGGAATATTTCAGTAGTGTTTTGTCATGGTTTACCTTGTCAAAGTTACATTCTCTTGATTTTTCAATGTTCTTTTTGAATTTCTTTCATTGAAATGCAAGAGTTGGAATATTTCAGTAGTGTTTTCTCGTGGTTTACCTTGTCACAGTTACATTCTATTAATTTTTCAAAGTTCATTTTGAATTTCTTTTGTTGAAATGCAAGAGTTGGAATATTTCAGTAGTGTTTTGGCATGGTTTACCTTGTCACAGATACATTCTATTGATTTTTCAAAGTTCATTTCGAACTTCTTTCATTGAAATGCAAGAGTTGGAATATTTCAGTAGTATTTTGTCGTGGTTTACCTTGTCACAGTTACATTCTCTTGATTTTTCAAAGTTCATTTGAATTTCTTTCATTGAAATGCAAGAGTTGGATTATTTCAGTAGTGTTTTGTTGTGCTTTACCTTGTCACAGTTACATTCCCTTAATTTTTCAAAGTTTATTTTTAATTTCTTTCGTTGAAATGCAAGAGTTGGAATATTTCAACGTGTTTTGTCATGGTTTACCTTGTCAGAATTACATTCTCTTGATTTTTCAAAGTTCATTTTGGATTTCTTTCGTTGAAATGCAAGAGTTGGATTATATCACTAGTGTTTTGTCGTGGTTTATCATGTCACAGATACATTCTATTGATTTTTCAAAGTTCATTTTGGATTTCTTTGTTGAAAAGCAAGAGTTGGAATATTTCATTAGTGTTTTGTCGTGGTTTACCTTGTCACAGTTACATTCTCTTGATTTTTCAAAGTTCATTTGAATTTTTTTCATTGAAATGCAAGAGTTGGATTATTTCAGTAGTGTTTTGTTATGCTTTACCTTGTCACAGTTACATTCTCTTAATTTTTCAAAGTTCATTTTTAATTTCTTTCGTTGAAATGCAAGAGTTTGAATATTTCAGTAGTGTGTTTTGTCGTGGTTTACCTCGTCACAGTTACATTCTCTTAATTTTTCAAAGTTCATTGTGGATTTCTTTCATTGAAATGCAGGAGTTGGAATATTTCAGTAGTGTTTTGTTGTGGTTTTCATTGAAATGCAAGAGTTGGATTATTTCACTAGTGTTTTGTCGTGGTTTACCATGTCACAGTTACATTATCTTGATTTTTCGAAGTTCATTTTGGATTTCTTTCGTTGAAATGCAAGAGTTGGAATATTTCAGTAGTGTTTTGTTGTGGTTTACCTTATCACAGTTACATTTTCTTGATTTTTCAAAGTTCATTTTGAATTTCTTTCGGTGAAATGCAATAGTTGGAATATTTCAGTAGTGTTTTGTTGTGGTTTACCTTGTCAAAGTTACATTCTCTTGACTTTTCAAAGTTCATTTTGAATTTCTTTCATTGAAATGCAAGAGTTGGAATATTTCATTAGTGTTTTGTCATGGTTTACCTTGTCACAGTTACATTCTCATAATTTTTCAAAGATCATTTGGGTTCTCTTTCGTTGAAATGCAAGAGTTGGAATATTTCAGTAGTGCTCTGTCGTGGTTTACCTTGTCACAGTTACATTCTCTTGATTTTTCAAAGTTCATTTGAATTTCTTTCATTGAAATGCAAGAGTTGGATTATTTCAGTAGTGTTTTGTCATGTTTTACCTTGTCACAGTTACATTCTCTTGATTTTTCAAAGTTCATTTTGAATTTCTTTCATTGAAATGCAAGAGTTGGAATATTTCAGTAGTGTTTTGTCGTGGTTTACCTTGTCACAGTTACATTCTCTTAATTTTTCAAAGTTCATTTTGAATTTCTTTCGTTGAAATGCAAGAGTTGGAATATTTCAGTAGTGTTTTGTCATGGTTTACCTTGTCACAGATACATTTTCTTGATTTTTCAAAGTTCATTTTGGATTTCTTTCGTTGAAATGCAAGAGTTGGAATATTTCGGTAGTGTTTTGTCGTGGTTTACCTTGTCACAGTTACATTCTCTTGATTTTTCAAAGTTCATTTGAATTTCTTAAGTTGAAATGCAAGAGTTGGAATATTTCAGTAGTGTTTTGTTGCGGTTTACCTTGTCACAGTTACATTCTCTTAATTTTTCAAAGTTAATTTTTAATTTCTATCATTGAAATGCAAGAGTTGGAATATTTCAGTTGTGTTTTGTCGTGGTTTACCTTGTCACAGTTACATTCTCTTGATTTTTCAAAGATCATTTTGGTTTTCTTTCGTTGAAATGCAAGAGTTGGAATATTTCAGTAGTCCTTTGATGTGGTTTACCTTGTCACAGATACGTTCTCTTGATTTTTCAAAGTTCATTTTGGTTTTCTTTCGTTGAAATGCAAGAGTGGAATATTTCAGTAGTGTTTTGTTGTGGTTTACCTTGTCAAACTTACATTCTTTAATTTTTCAAAGTTCATTTTGGTTATCTTTCGATGAAATGCAAGAGTTGGAATATTTCAGTAGTGTTTTGTCATGGTTTACCTAGTCACAGTTACATTCTCTTAATTTTTCAAAGTTAATTTTGAATTTCTTTCGTTGAAATGCAAGAGTTGGAATATTTCAGTAGTGTTTTGTCATGGTTTACCTTGTCACAGTTACATTCTCTTGATTTTTCAAAGTTCTTTTTTAATTTCTTTCATTGAAATGCAAGAGTTGGAATATTTCAGTAGTGTTTTGTCATGGTTTAACTTTTCCCAGTTACATTCTATTAATTTTTCAAAGTTCATTTTGAATTTCTTTCGTTGAAATGCCAGAGTTGGAATATTTCAGTAGTGTTTTGGCATGGTTTACCTTGTCACAGATACATTCTATTGATTTTTCAAAGTTCATTTCGAAAATCTTTCATTGAAATGTAAGAGTTGGATTATTTCAGTAGTGTTTTGTTGTGCTTTACCTTGTCACAGATACATTCTCTTAACTTTTCAAAGTTCATTCTCTTGATTTTTCAAAGTTCATTTGAATTTTTTTCATTGAAATGCAAGAGTTGGATTATTTCAGTAGTGTTTTGTTGTGCTTTACCTTGTCACAGTTACATTCTCTTAATTTTTCAAAGTTCATTTTTAATTTCTTTCGTTGAAATGCAAGAGTTGGAATATTTCAGTAGTGTTTTGTCATGGTTTACCTTGTCACAGTTACATTCTCTTGTTTTTTCAAAGTTCATTTTGAATTTCTTTCATTGAAATGCAAGAGTTAGAATATTTCAGTAGTGTTTTGTCATGGTTTACCTTGTCACAGTTACATTGTCTTAATTTTGCAAAGTTCATTTTTAATTTCTTTCATTGAAATGCAAGAGTTGGAATATTTCAGTAGTGCTCTGTCGTGGTTTACCTTGTCACAGTTACATTCTCTTGATTTTTCAAAGTTCATTTGAATTTCTTTCATTGAAATGCAAGAGTTGGATTATTTCAGTAGTGTTTTGTCATGTTTTACCTTGTCACAGTTACATTCTCTTGATTTTTCAAAGTTCATTTTGAATTTCTTTCATTGAAATGCAAGAGTTGGAATATTTCAGTAGTGTTTTGTCGTGGTTTACCTTGTCACAGTTACATTCTCTTAATTTTTCAAAGTTCATTTTGAATTTCTTTCGTTGAAATGCAAGAGTAGGAATATTTCAGTAGTGTTTTGTCATGGTTTACCTTGTCACAGATACATTTTCTTGATTTTTCAAAGTTCATTTTGGATTTCTTTCGTTGAAATGCAAGAGTTGGAATATTTCGGTAGTGTTTTGTCGTGGTTTACCTTGTCACAGTTACATTCTCTTGATTTTTCAAAGTTCATTTGAATTTCTTAAGTTGAAATGCAAGAGTTGGAATATTTCAGTAGTGTTTTGTTGCGGTTTACCTTGTCACAGTTACATTCTCTTAATTTTTCAAAGTTAATTTTTAATTTCTATCATTGAAATGCAAGAGTTGGAATATTTCAGTAGTGTTTTGTCATGGTTTACCTTGTCACAGTTACATTCTCTTGATTTTTCAAAGATCATTTTGGTTTTCTTTCGTTGAAATGCAAGAGTTGGAATATTTCAGTAGTCCTTTGATGTGGTTTACCTTGTCACAGATACGTTCTCTTGATTTTTCAAAGTTCATTTTGGTTTTCTTTCGTTGAAATGCAAGAGTGGAATATTTCAGTAGTGTTTTGTTGTGGTTTACCTTGTCAAACTTACATTCTTTTAATTTTTCAAAGTTCATTTTGGTTATCTTTCGATGAAATACAAGAGTTGGAATATTTCAGTAGTGTTTTGTCATGGTTTACCTAGTCACAGTTACATTCTCTTAATTTTTCAAAGTTAATTTTGGATTTCTTTCGTTTAAATGCAAGAGTTGGAATATTTCAGTAGTGTTTTGTCATGGTTTACCTTGTCACAGTTACATTCTCTTGATTTTTCAAAGTTCTTTTTTAATTTCTTTCATTGAAATGCAAGAGTTGGAATATTTCAGTAGTGTTTTGTCATGGTTTAACTTTTCACAGTTACATTCTATTAATTTTTCAAAGTTCATTTTGAATTTCTTTCGTTGAAATGCAAGAGTTGGAATATTTCAGTAGTGTTTTGGCATGGTTTACCTTGTCACAGATACATTCTATTGATTTTTCAAAGTTCATTTCGAAAATCTTTCATTGAAATGTAAGAGTTGGATTATTTCAGTAGTGTTTTGTTGTGCTTTGATACATTCTCTTAACTTTTCAAAGTTCATTCTCTTGATTTTTCAAAGTTCATTTGAATTTTTTTCATTGAAATGCAAGAGTTGGATTATTTCAGTAGTGTTTTGTTGTGCTTTACCTTGTCACAGTTACATTCTCTTAATTTTTCAAAGTTCATTTTTAATTTCTTTCGTTGAAATGCAAGAGTTGGAATATTTCAGTAGTGTTTTGTCATGGTTTACCTTGTCACAGTTACATTCTCTTGTTTTTTCAAAGTTCATTTTGAATTTCTTTCATTGAAATGCAAGAGTTAGAATATTTCAGTAGTGTTTTGTCATGGTTTACCTTGTCACAGTTACATTGTCTTAATTTTGCAAAGTTCATTTTTAATTTCTTTCATTGAAATGCAAGAGTTGGAATATTTCAGTAGTGTTTTGTCATGGTTTACCTTGTCATAGTTACATTCTCTTGATTTTTCAAAGTTCATTTTGCATTTCTTTCGTTGAAATGCAAGAGTTGGATTATTTCAGTAGTGTTTTGTCGTGGTTTGCCTTGTCACAGTTACATTCTCTTAATTTTTCAAAGTTCATTTTGAATTTCTTTCGTTGTAATGCAAGAGTTGGAATATTTCAGTAGTGTTTTGTCATGGTTTACCTTGTCACAGTTACATTCTCATGATTTTTCAAAGTTCATTTGAATTTCTTACATTGTAATGCAAGAGTTGGATCATTTCAGTTGTGTTTTGTTGTGCTTTACCTTTTCACAGTTACATACTCTTAATTTTTCAAAGTTCGTTTTGAATTTCTTTCGTTGAAATGCGAGAGTTGGAATATTTCAGTAGTGTTTTGTCATGGTTTACCTTATCACAGCTACATTCTCTTGATTTTTCAAAGTTCATTTTGAATTTCTTTCATTGAAACGCAAGAGTTGGATTATTTCAGTAGTGTTTTGTCGTGGTTTACCATGTCACAGTTATATTCTCTTGATTTTTCAAAGTTCATTTCGGATTATTTTCGTTGAAATGCAAGAGTTGGAATATTTCAGTAGTGTTTTGTTGTGGTTTACCTTAACACAGTTACATTTTCTTAATTTTTCAAAGTTCATTTTGAATTTCTATCGTTGAAATGCAAGAGTTGGAATATTTCAGTAGTGTTTTGTTGTGGTTTACCATGTCACACTTACATTCTCTTAATTTTTCAAAGTTCATTTTGAATTTCTATCATTGAAATGCAAGAGTCGGAATATTTCAGTAGTGTTTTGACATGGTTTACCTTGTCACAGTTACATTCTCTTAATTTTTCAAAGTTCATTCTGAAGTTCTTTCGATGAAATTAAAGAGTTGGAATATTTCAATAGTGTTTTGTCATGGTTTACCTTGTCACACTTACATTCTCTTAATTTTTCAAAGTTCATTTTGGTTTTATTTCGGTGAAATGCAAGAGTTGGAATATTTCAGTAGTGTTTTGATGTGGTTTACCTTGTCACAGTTACATTCTCTTGATTTTTCAAAGTTCATTTTGGTTTTATTTCGGTGAAATGCAAGAGTTGGAATATTTCAGTAGTGTTTTGTTGTGGTTTACCATGTCACACTTACATTCTCTTAATTTTTCAAAGTTTATTTTGGTTTTCTTTCGATGAAATAAGAGTTTGAATATTTCAATAGTGTTTTGTCGTGGTTTACCTAGTCAGAGTTACATTCTCTTAATTTTTCAAAGTTCATTCTGGATTTCTTTCGTTGAAATGCAAGAGTTGGAATATTTCAGTAGTGTTCTCTTGTGGTTCACGTTATCACAGTTACATTTTCTTGATTTTACAAAGTTCATTTTTAATTTCTTTTATTGAAATGCAAGAGTTGGAATATTTCAGTAGTGTTTTTTCATGGCTTACCTTGTCACAATTACATTCTCTTAATTTTTCAAAGTTCATTTTGGATTTCTTTCATTGAAATGCAAGATTTGGAATATTTCAGTAGTGTTTTGTCATGGTTTTCCTTGTCACAGTTACATTCTCTTAAATTTTCAAAGTTCATTTTGAATTTCTTTCGTTGAAATGCAAGAGTTGGAATATTTCAGTAGTGTTTTGTCATGGTTTACCTTGTCACAGATACAGTCTCTTGATTTTCAAAGGTTCATTTTAAATTTCATTCGTTGAAATGCAAGAGTTGGAATATTTCAGTAGTTTTTTGTCGTGGTTTACCTTGTCACAGTTACATTCTCTTGATTTTTCAAAATTCATTTTGGATTTCTTTCATTGAAATGCAAGATTTGGAATATTTCAGTAGTGTTTTGTCATGGTTTACCTTGTCACAGATACAGTCTCTTGATTTTCAAAGGTTCATTTTAAATTTCATTCGTTGAAATGCAAGAGTTGGAATATTTCAGTAGTTTTTTGTCGTGGTTTACCTTGTCACAGTTACATTCTCTTGATTTTTCAAAGTTCATTTTGGATTTCTTTCGTTGAAATGCAAGAGTTGGAATATTTAGTAGTGTTTTGCCGTGGTTTACTTTGTCACAGTTACATTCTCTTGATTTTCCAAAGTTCATTTTGGATTTCTTTCGTTGAAATGCAAGAGTTGGAATATTTCACTAGTGTTTTGTCGTGGTTTACTTTGTCACAGTTACATTCTCTTGATTTTTCAAACTTCATTGTGGATTTCTTTCGTTGAAAGAGTTAGATCAAGTTAGGTTAGGTTAAGTTAGGTTAGGCTAGCCTACGTACACGCGCGTACGTAGGCTAACCTAACCTAACTTAACCTAACCTAACTTGATCTAGCCTACCTAACCTAACCTAACAAAAATCAAGAAAATGTAACTGTGTCAAGGTAAAGCACAACAAAATATATTTCAACGAAAGGAAATCCAAAATGAACTTTGAAAAATCAAGAGAATGTAACTGTGACAGGGTAAACCATGACAAAACACTACTGAAATATTCCAACTCTTGCATTTCAACGAAATAAATCCAAAATGAACTTTGGAAAATCAAGAGAATGTAACTGTGACAAGGTAAACCATGACAAAACACTACTGAAATATTCCAACTCTGGCATTTCAACGAAAGAAATTCAAAATGAACTTTGAAAAATTAAGAGAATGTAACTGTGACAGGGTAAACCATGACAAAACACTACTGAAATATTCCAACTCTTGCATTTCAATGAAAGAAATCCAAAAAGAGGTTTGAAAAATTAAGAGAATGTAACTGTGACAAGGTAAACCAAAACAAAACACTACTGAAATATTCCAACTCTGGCATTTCAATGAAAGAAATTCAAAATGAACTTTGAAAAATCAAGAGAATGTAACTGTGACACGGTAAGCCATGACAAAACACTACTGAAATATTCCAACTCTTGCATTTCAACGAAAGAAATTAAAAATGAACTTTGAAAAATTAAGAGAATGTAAACCATGACAAAACACTACTGAAATATTCCAACTCTTGCATTTCAACGAAAAGAAATTCAAAATGAACTTTGAAAAATCAAGAGAATGTAACTGTGACAAGGTAAACCATGACAAAACACTACTGAAATATTCCAACTCTTGCATTTCAATGAAAGAAATTCGAAATGAACTTTGAAAAATCAAAAGAATGTATCTGTGACAAGGTAAACCATGCCAAAACACTACTGAAATACTCCAACTCTTGCATTTCAACGAAAGAAATTCAAAATGAACTTTGAAAAATTAAGAGAATGTAACTGTGACAAGGTAAACCATGACAAAACACTACTGAAATATTCCAACTCTTGCATTTCGATGAAAGAAATTCAAAATGAACTTTGAAAAATCAAGAGAATGTAACTGTGACAAGGTAAACCATGACAAAACACTACTGAAATATTCCAACTCTTGCATTTCAACGAAAGAAATTCAAAATGAACTTTGCAAAATCAAGAGAATGTAACTGTGACAAGGTAAACCACAACAAAACACTACTGAAATATTCCAACTCTTGCATTTCAACGATAGAAATTCAAAATGAACTTTGAAAAATTAAGAAAATGTAACTGTGTTAAGGTAAACCACAACAAAACACTACTGAAATATTCCAACTCTTGCATTTCAATGAAAGAAATTCAAAATGAACTTTGGAAAATCAAGAGAATGTAGCTGTGATAAGGTAAACCATGACAAAACACTACTGAAATATTCCAACTCTCGCATTTCAACGAAAGAAATTCAAAATGAACTTTGGAAAATTAAGAGAATGTAACTGTGACAAGGTAAAGCACAACAAAACACTACTGAAATAATGCAACTCTTGCATTACAAGGAAAGAAATTCAAATGAACTTTGAAAAATCAAGAGAATGTAACTGTGACAAGGTAAACCACGACAAAACACTACTGACATATTCCAACTCTTGCATTTCAATGAAAGAAATTCGAAATGAACTTTGAAAAATCAAGAGAATGTATCTGTGACAAGGTAAACCATGACAAAACACTACTGAAATATTCCAACTCTTGCATTACAACGAAAGAAATTCAAAATGAACTTTGAAAAATTAAGAGAATGTAACTGTGACAAGGTAAACCACGACAAAACACTACTGAAATAATCCAACTCTTGCATTTCAACGAAAGAAATCCAAAATGAACTTTGAAAAATCAAGAGAATGTAACTGTGACAAGGTAAACCATGACAAAACACTACTGAAATATTCCAACTCTTGCATTTCAATGAAAGAAATTAAAAATGAACTTCGAAAAATTAAGAGAATGTAACTGTGACAAGGTAAACCATGACAAAACACTACTGAAATATTCCAACTCTTGCATTTCAATGAAAGAAATTCAAAATGAACTTTGAAAAATCAAGAGAATGTAACTGTGACAAGGTAAACCATGACAAAACACTACTGAAATATTCCAACTCTTGCATTTCAACGAAAGAAATTCAAAATGAACTTTGAAAAATTAAGAGAATGTAACTGTGACAAGGTAAAGCACAACAAAACACTACTGAAATAATCCAACTCTTGCATTTCAATGAAAGAAATTCAAATGAACTTTGAAAAATCAAGAGAATGTAACTGTGACAAGGTAAACCACGACAAAACACTACTGACATATTCCAACTCTTGCATTTCAACGAAAAAAATCCAAAATGAACTTTGAAAAATCAAGAGAATGTATCTGTGACATGGTAAACCACGACAAAACACTACTGAAATAATCCAACTCTTGCATTTCAACGAAAGAAATCCAAAATGAACTTTGAAAAATCAAGAGAATGTAACTGTGACAAGGTAAACCATGACAAAACACTACTGAAATATTCCAACTCTTGCATTTCAACGAAAGAAATTCAAAATGAACTTTGAAAAATTAAGAGAATGTAACTGTGACAAGGTAAAGCACAACAAAACACTACTGAAATAATCCAACTCTTGCATTTCAATGAAAGAAATTCAAATGAACTTTGAAAAATCAAGAGAATGTAACTGTGACAAGGTAAACCACGACAAAACACTACTGAAATATTCCAACTCTTGCATTTCAATGAAAGAAATTCGAAATGAACTTTGAAAAATCAAAAGAATGTATCTGTGACAAGGTAAACCATGCCAAAACACTACTGAAATATTCCAACTCTTGCATTTCAACGAAAGAAATTCAAAATGAACTTTGAAAAATTAATAGAATGTAACTGTGACAAGGTAAACCATGACAAAACACTACTGAAATATTCCAACTCTTGCATTTCAATGAAAGAAATTCAAAATGAACTTTGAAAAATCAAGAGAATGTAACTGTGACAAGGTAAACCATGACAAAACACTACTGAAATATTCCAACTCTTGCATTTCAATGAAAGAAATTCAAATGAACTTTGAAAAATCAAGAGAATGTAACTGTGACAAGGTAAACCGCAACAAAACACTACTGAAATATTCCAACTCTTGCATTTCAACGAAAGAAATTCAAAATGAACTTTGAAAAATCAAGAGAATGTAACTGTGACAAGGTAAACCACAACAAAACACTACTGAAATATTCCAACTCTTGCATTTCAACGAAAGAAATCCAAAATGAACTTTGAAAATCAATAGAATGTAACTGTGACAAGGTAAACCACGACAAAACACTAGTGAAATATTCCAACTCTTGCATTCCAATGAAAACCAACACAAAACACTACGGAAATATTCCAACTCTTGCACTTCAATGAAAAAATCCACAATGAACTTTGAAAAATTAAGAGAATGTAACTGTGACAAGGTAAACCATGACAAAACACTACTGAAATATTCCAACTCTTGCATTTCAATGAAAGAAATCCACAATGAACTTTGAAAAATCAAGAGAATGTAACTGTGACAAGGTAAACCATGACAAAACACTACTGAAATATTCCAACTCTTGCATTTCAATGAAAGAAATTCAAAATGAACTTTGTAAAATCACGAAAATGTAACTGTGATAAGGTGAACAACAACAGAAAAATATTGAAATATTCCAACTCTTGCATTTCAACGAAAGAAATCCAAAATGAACTTTGAAAAATTAAGAGAATGTAACTGTGACTAGGTAAACCACGACAAAACACTATTGAAATATTCCAACTCTTGCATTTCATCGAAAGAAATCCAAAATGAACTTTGAAAAATTAAGAGAATGTAAGTGTGACATGGTAAACCACAACAAAACACTACTGAAATATTCTAACTCTTGCATTTCACTGAAATAAAACCAAAATGAACTTTGAAAAATCAAGAGAATGTAACTGTGACAAGGTAAACCACATCAAAACACTACTGAAATATTCCAACTCTTGCATTTCACCGAAATAAAACCAAAATGAACTTTGAAAAATTAAGAGAATGTAAGTTTGACAAGGTAAACCATGACAAAACACTATTAAAATATTCCAACTCTTTCATTTCATCGAAAGAAATTCAAAATGAACTTTGAAAATTAAGAGAATGTAACTGTGACAAGGTAAACCATGACAAAACACTACTGAAATATTCCAACTCTTGCATTTCAATGAAAGAAATTCAAAATGAACTTTGAAAAATTAAGAGAATGTAACTGTGACAAGGTAAACCGCAACAAAACACTACTGAAATATTCCAACTCTTGCATTTCAACGAAAGAAATTCAAAATGAACTTTGAAAAATCAAGAGAATGTAACTGTGACATGGTAAACCATGACAAAACACTAGTGAAATATTCCAACTCTTGCATTTCAATGAAAGAAATTCAAAATGAACTTTGTAAAATCAAGAGAATGTAACTGTGACAAGGTAAACCATATCAAAACACTACTGAAATATTCCAACTCTTGCATTTCACCGAAAGAAATTCAAAATGAACTTCGAAAAATCAAGAGAATGTAACTGTGACAAGGTAAACCACAACAAAACACTACTGAAATATTCCAACTCTTGCATTTCAACGATAGAAATTCAAAATGAACTTTGAAAAATTAAGAGAATGTAACTGTGTTAAGGTAAACCACAACAAAACACTACTGAAATATTCAAACTCTTGCATTTCAATGAAAGAAATTCAAAATGAACTTTGGAAAATCAAGAGAATGTAGCTGTGACAAGGTAAACCACGACAAAACACTACTGAAATATTCCAACTCTTGCATTTCAACGAAAGAAATTCAAAATGAACTTTGAAAATTAAGAGAATGTAACTGTGACAAGGTAAAGCACAACAAAACACTACTGAAATATGCAACTCTTGCATTTCAAGAAGAAATTCAAATGAACTTTGAAAAATCAAGAGAATGTAACTGTGACAAGGTAAACCACGACAAAACACTACAGACATATTCCAACTCTTGCATTTCAATGAAAGAAATTCGAAATGAACTTAGAAAAATCAAGAGAACGTATCTGTGACAAGGTAAACCATGACAAAACACTACTGAAATATTCCAACTCTTGCATTACAACGAAAGAAATTCTAAATGAACTTTGAAAAATTAAGAGAATGTAACTGTGACAAGGTAAACCACGACAAAACACTACTGAAATATTCCAACTCTTGCATTTCAACGAAAGAAATCCAAAATGAACTTTGAAAAATCAAGAGAATGTAACTGTGATAAGGTAAACCATGACAAAACACTACTGAAATATTCCAACTCTTGCATTTCAATGAAAGAAATTCAAAATGAACTTTGAAAAATTAAGAGAATGTAACTGTGACAAGGTAAACCATGACAAAACACTACTGAAATATTCCAACTCTTGCATTTCAATGAAAGAAATTCAAATGAACTTTGAAAAATCAAGAGAATGTAACTGTGACAAGGTAAACCATGACAAAACACTACTGAAATATTCCAACTCTTGCATTTCAACGAAAGAAATTCAAAATGAACTTTGAAAAATCAAGAGAATGTAACTGTGACAAGGTAAAGCACAACAAAACACTACTGAAATAATCCAACTCTTGCATTTCAATGAAAGAAATTCAAATGAACTTTGAAAAATCAGAGAATGTAACTGTGACAAGGTAAACCACGACAAAACACTACTGACATATTCCAACTCTTGCATTTCAACGAAAGAAATCCAAAATGAACTTTGAAAAATCAAGAGAATGTAACTGTGACATGGTAAACCACGACAAAACACTACTGAAATATTCCAACTCTTGCATTTCAACGAAAGAAATCCAAATGAACTTTGAAAAATCAAGAGAATGTAACTGTGACAAGGTAAACCATGACAAAACACTACTGAAATATTCCAACTCTTGCATTTCAACGAAAGAAATTCAAAATGAACTTTGAAAAATTAAGAGAATGTAACTGTGACAAGGTAAAGCACAACAAAACACTACTGAAATATTCCAACTCCTGCATTTCAATGAAAGAAATTCAAATGAACTTTGAAAAATCAAGAGAATGTAACTGTGACAAGGTAAACCACGACAAAACACTACTGAAATATTCCAACTCTTGCATTTCAATGAAAGAAATTCGAAATGAACTTTGAAAAATCAAGAGAATGTATCTGTGACATGGTAAACCATGACAAAACACTACTGAAATATTCCAACTCTTGCATTTCAACGAAAGAAATTCAAAATGAACTTTGAAAAATTAAGAGAATGTAACTGTGACAAGGTAAACCATGACAAAACACTACTGAAATATTCCAACTCTTGCATTTCAATGAAAGAAATTCAAAATGAACTTTGAAAAATCAAGAGAATGTAACTGTGACAAGGTAAACCATGACAAAACACTACTGAAATATTCCAACTCTTGCATTTCAACGAAAGAAATTCAAAATGAACTTTGCAAAATCAAGAGAATGTAACTGTGACAAGGTAAACCACAACAAAACACTACTGAAATATTCCAACTCTTGCATTTCAACGATAGAAATTCCAAATGAACTTTGAAAAATTAAGAAAATGTAACTGCGTTAAGGTAAACCACAGCAAAACACTACTGAAATATTCCAACTCTTGCATTTCAATGAAAGAAATTCGAAATGAACTTTGAAAATCAAGAGAATGTAACTGTGACAAGGTAAACCATGACAAAACACTACTGAAATATTCCAACTCTTGCATTTCAACGAAAGAAATTCAAATGAACTTTGGAAAATTAAGAGAATGTAACTGTGACAAGGTAAAGCACAACAAAACGCTACTGAAATATTCAACTCTTGCATTACAAGGTAAGAAATTCAAATGAACTTTAAAAAATCAAGAGAATGTAACTGTGACAAGGTAAACCACGACAAAACACTACAGACATATTCCAACTCTTGCATTTCAATGAAAGAAATTCGAAATGAACTTTGAAAAATCAAGAGAATGTAACTGTGACAAGGTAAACCATGACAAAACACTACTGAAATATTCCAACTCTTGCATTTCAACGAAAGAAATTCAAAATGAACTTTGAAAAATTAAGAGAATGTAACTGTGACAAGGTAAACCACGACAAAACACTACTGAAATATTCCAACTCTTGCATTTCAACGAAAGAAATCCAAAATGAACTTTGAAAAATCAAGAGAATGTAACTGTGACAAGGTAAACCATGACAAAACACTACTGAAATATTCCAACTCTTGCATTTCAACGAAAGAAATTCAAAATGAACTTTGAAAAATTAAGAGAATGTAACTGTGACAAGGTAAAGCACAACAAAACACTACTGAAATAATCCAACTCTTGCATTTCAATGAAAAAATTCAAAATGAACTTTGAAAAATCAAGAGAATGTAACTGTGACAAGGTAAACCACGACAAAACACTACTGACATATTCCAACTCTTGCATTTCAACGAAAGAAATTCAAAATGAACTTTGAAAAATCAAGAGAATGTGACTGTGACATGGTAAACCACGACAAAACACTAGTGAAATAATCCAACTCTTGCATTTCAACGAAAGAAATCCAAAATGAACTTTGAAAAATCAAGAGAATGTAACTGTGACAAGGTAAACCATGACAAAACACTACTGAAATATTCCAACTCTTGCATTTCAACGAAAGAAATTCAAAATGAACTTTGAAAAATTAAGAGAATGTAACTGTGACAAGGTAAAGCACAACAAAACACTACTGAAATATTCCAACTCTTGCATTTCAATGAAAGAAATTCAAATGAACTTTGAAAAATCAAGAGAATGTAACTGTGACAAGGTAAACCACGACAAAACACTACTGAAATATTCCAACTCTTGCATTTCAATGAAAGAAATTCGAAATGAACTTTGAAAAATCAAAGAATGTAACTGTGACAAGGTAAACCATGACAAAACACTACTGAAATATTCCAACTCTTGCATTTCAACGAAAGAAATTCAAAATGAACTTTGAAAAATTAATAGAATGTAACTGTGACAAGGTAAACCATGACAAAACACTACTGAAATATTCCAACTCTTGCATTTCGATGAAAGAAATTCAAAAAGAACTTTGAAAAATCAAGAGAATGTAACTGTGACAAGGTAAACCATGACAAAACACTACTGAAATATTCCAACTCTTGCATTTCAACGAAAGAAATCCAAAATGAACTTTGAAAAATTAAGAGAATGTAACTGTGACTAGGTAAACCATGACAAAACACTTCTGAAACATTCCAACTCTTGCATTTCAACGAAAGAAAACCAAAATGAACTTTGAAAAATCAAGAAACCGTAACTGTGACAAGGTAAACCACATCAAAACACTACTGAAATATTCCAACTCTTCGCATTTCAACGAAAGAAAACCAAAATGATCTTTGAAAAATCAAGAGAATGTAACTGTGACAAGGTAAACCACGACAAAACACTACTGAAATATTCCAACTCTTGCATTTCAATGATAGAAATTAAAAATGAACTTTGAAAAATTAAGAGAATGTAACTGTGACAAGGTAAACCGCAACAAAACACTACTGAAATATTCCAACTCTTCCATTTCAACTTAAGAAATTCAAATGAACTTTGAAAAATCAAGAGAATGTAACTGTGACAAGGTAAACCACGACAAAACACCATTGAAATATTCCAACTCTTGCATTTCAACGAAAGAAATCCAAATGAACTTTGAAAAATCAAGAGATTGTATCTGTGACAGGTGAAACCATGACAAAACACTACTGAAATATTCCAACTCTTGCATTTCAACGAAAGAAATTCAAAATGAACTTTGAAAAATTAAGAGAATGTAACTGTGACAAGGTAAACCACGACAAAACACTACTGAAATATTCCAACTCTTGCATTTCAATGAAAGAAATTCAAAATGAACTTTGAAAAATCAAGAGAATGTAACTGTGACAAGGTAAAACATGACAAAACACTACTGAAATAATCCAACTCTTGCATTTCAATGAAAGAAATTCAAATGAACTTTGAAAAATCAAGAGAATGTATCTGTGACAAGGTGAACCATGACAGAACACTACTGAAATATTCCAACTCTTGCATTTCAACGAAAGAAATTCAAAATGAACTTTGAAAAATCAAGAAAGTGTAACTGTGACAAGGTAAACCACAACAAAACACTACTGAAATATTCCAACTCTTGCATTTCAACGAAAGAGAACCAAATAATCTTTGAAAAATTATGAGAATGTAACTGTGACAAGGTAAACCATGACAAAACACTACTAAAATATTCCAACTCTTGCATTTCAATGAAAGAATTTCAAAATGAACTTTGAAAAATCAAGAGAATGTAACTGTGACAAGGTAAACCGCAACAAAACACTACTGAAATATTCCATCTATTGCATTTCACCGAAAAAATTCAAAATGAACTTTGAAAAATCAAGAAAGTGTAACTGTGACAAGGTAAACCACAACAAAACACTACTGAAATATTCCAACTCTTGCATTTCAACGAATGAAATCCAAAATGAACTTTGAAAATCAATATAATGTAACTGTGACATGGTAAACCACGACAAAACACTAGTGAAATAATCCAACTCTTGCATTTCAAAGAAAACCAACACAAAACACTACGGAAATATTCCAACTCTTGCACTTCAATGAAAAAAATCCACAATGAACTTTGAAAAATTAAGAGAATGTAACTGTGACAAGGTAAACCATGACAAAACACTACTGAAATATTCCGACTCTTGCATTTCAATGAAAGAAATCCACAATGAACTTTGAAACATCAAGAGAATGTAACTGTGACAAAGTAAACCACGACAAAACACTACTGAAATATTCCAACTCTTGCATTTCAACGAAAGAAATCCAAAATGAACTTTGAAAAATTAAGAGAATGTAACTCTGACAAAGTAAACCACGACATAACACTACTGAAATATTCCAACTCTTGCATCTCACGAAAGAAATCCAAAATGAACTTTGAAAAATCAAGAGATTGTATCTGTGACAAGGTAAACCATGACAAAACACTACTGAAATATTCCAAATCTTGCATTTCAACGAAAGAAATTCAAAATGAACTTTGAAAAATTAAGAGAATGTAACTGTGACAAGGTAAACCACGAAAAAACACTACTGAAATATTCCAACTCTTGCATTTCAATGAAAGAAATTCAAAATAAACTTTGAAAAATCACGAGAATGTAACTGTGACAAGGTAAAACATGACAAAAAACTACTGAAATGTTCCAACTCTTGCATTTCAACGAAAGAAATTCAAAATGAACTTTGAAAAATCAAGAAAGTGTAACTGTGACAAGGTAAACCACAACAAAACACTACTGAAATATTCCAACTCTTGCATTTCAACGAAAAAGAACCAAAACGATCTTTGAAAAATTATGAGAATGTAACTGTGACAAGGTAAACCATGACAAAACACTACTGAAAAATTCCATCTCTTGCATTTCAATGAAAGAAATTCAAAATGAACTTTGAAAAATCAATAGAATGTAACTGTGACAAGGTAAACCGCAACAAAACACTACTGAAATATTCCATCTATTGCATTTCACCGAAAAAATTCAAAATGAACTTTGAAAAATCAAGAAAATGTAACTGTGACATGGTAAACCACGACAAAACACTAGTGAAATAATCCAACTCTTGCATTTCAGTGAAAACCACCACAAAACACTACTGAAATGTTCCAACTCTTGCATTTCAATGAAAAAAATCAACAATGAACTTTGAAAAATTAAGAGAATGTAACTGTGACAAGGTAAACCACGACAAAACACTACTGAAATATTCCAACTCTTGCATTTCAACGAAAGAAATCCAAAATGAACTTTGAAAAATCAAGAGAATGTAACTGTGACAAAGTAAACCACGACAAAACACTACTGAAATATTCCAACTCTTGCATTTCAACGAAAGAAATCCAAAATGAAGTTTGAAAAATTAAGAGAATGTAACTGTGACAAAGTAAACCACGACATAACACTACTGAAATATTCCAACTCTTGCATTTCACGAAAGAAATTCAAAATGAACTTTGAAAAATCAAGAGAATGTAACTGTGACAAGGTAAACCACGACAAAACACTACTGAAATATTCCAACTCTTGCATTTCAACGAAAGAAATCCAAAATGAAGTTTGAAAAATCAAGAGAATGTAACTGTGACAAGGTAAAACACGACAAACCACTACTGAAATATTCCAACTTTCCTAGTCGATTACGTCATTCTATGCCCATATATGGACCCCCGTCATGACCTCCTGATAGGGCTCTACCGATTATGTAATCAATATCTCAGAAATCCATTTGTCCTAGTCGATTACGTCATTCTATGCCCATATATGGAATCCCCGTCACGAGCTCCTGATAGGGTTCTACCCATTATGTAATCAATTTCTCAGAAATCCATTGTGTGTCTGTGTCTGTGTCATGTGTCATGTGTCGTATCATGTGTCATGTGTCAAGTGTCATGTGTCATGTGTCATGTGTCATGTGTCATGTGTCGTGTCATGTGTCATGTGTCATGTGTCATGTATCATGTGTCATGTGTCATGTGTCATTCGCCCCGGAGACAATGCACTTGGAAACAATAAATAAATCGACCTTGAAAACACATCAAAGTGAGAAAAATCCTGTTTTTTCATTCTCAGTGAGAAAACCATAAAAACATCCATAAATTGACCAACACACATAACCATCCATGAAACATCCATCAAAGTGAGAAAAATCCTGTTTTTTCATTCTCACTGACAAAAACCATAAAAACATCCATAAATTGACCAACACACATAACCATCCATGAAACATCCATCAAAGTGAGAAAAATCCTGTTTTTTTCGTTCTCACAGACAAAAACAATAAAAACATTCATAAATTGTTCAACACTCATAACCATCCATGAAACATCCATCAAAGTGAGAAAAATCCTGTTTTTTCATTCTCACTGACAAAAACCATAAAAACATCCATAAATTGACCAACACACATAACCATCCATGAAACATCCATCAAAGTGAGAAAAATCCTGTTTTTTCATTCTCACTGACAAAACCATAAAAACATCCATAAATTGACCAACACACATAACCATCTATGAAACATCCATCAAAGTGAGAAAAATCCTGTTTTTTCATTCTCACTGACAAAAACCATAAGAACATCCATAAATTGACCAACACACATAACCATCCATAAAACATCCATCAAAGTGAGAAAAATCCATTTTTTTTCATTCTCACTGACAAAAACCATAAAAACATCCATAAATTGACCAACACACATAACCGTCCAAGAAACATCCATCAAAGTGAGAAAAATCCTGTTTTTTCATTCTCACTGACAAAAACCATAAAACAGACATAAATTGATCTTGACATCCATGAAAAACATCAAATAAATTGACCAACACTCATAACCGTTCAAGAAACATCCTTAAAAGTGAGAAAAATCCTGTTTTTTTCAAGTGAGAAAAATTCTGTTTTTTCATTCTCAGTGAGAAAACCATAAGCCACGTGGTCATGTCACGAGTAGCACCCCCCTTTCTACTAGCGTCAAAAGATATTAGAGGGTAACCAGCTCCAACCCCCCCCCCCTAAAACCCTTTTTTCCCAAATGCATCCAATAAAAATTTTAAAATAGCTATTTTGTTAAAAATAGTTCAAAGATCATATAATAAAAATTCCGGTGTCAACACAACCCCCCAGAGCCCGGGGGCAGGCGTTGTAAGTTATGCCCAGGGGGCATATATGGGTCTTATGGAAAGGATGCTCGTATTAACTTCAAAGAGGGCTCATTTGATTGGAAATTGAAAGTTATAGTTCACTTTTTAAGATTCAATAGAGATTGGAGGGCACCCAGCCCCCCCCCCCCCCCCTCCATATCCTTTTTTCCTCAAACCCACCCGATAAGAACTTTGAGATAGATTTTTTTTAAATAGTTCAAAAACCATATAATAAAACTCATGGGTCAACACAGCCCCCCAGGGCCCGATGGAAAGTGTTGTA
Source organism: Artemia sinica (assembly GCA_027921565.1). Lineage (NCBI taxonomy): Eukaryota > Metazoa > Arthropoda > Branchiopoda > Anostraca > Artemiidae > Artemia > Artemia sinica. The sequence continues at coordinate 36,950,864 of CM051268.1, forward strand.
AGTTATGCCCTGGGGGAATAAATGGTTCTTATTGACGGGATGCTCGTAAAAAATTCAGAGATTGCTCATTTGATTGGAAACTGAAAGTTTTAGTTGAGTTCTTAAGAGTCAAAAGAGATTGGAGGGCAACTAGCCCCCCCCCCACGCCCATTTCTCCCCAAATGCATCCAATAAAAATTTTGAGATAGCCATTAAGTTAAAAATTGATCAAAAGTCAGATAACAAAACTCAGGTGTCATAACAACCCCCAAGAGCCCGGGGGCAGGTGTTGTAAGTTGTGCCCTGGGACGTATATTGTTTGCATGAGAGGGATGCTCGTATAAACTTCAGAGAGGGCTCATTTGATTGGTTATTGAAAGTTCGAGATCACTTTTTGATAGTCGAAAGAGATCCGAGGGCAGCTAGCCCCCCCCCCCCACGCCTTCTTTTTCAAAACCCATCTGATGAAACTTTTGAGATAGACATTTTGTTAAAAATAGTTAAAAGGTCAGATAAGAAAAAATCCGGTGTCAAAAGAACCCCTAAGGGCAGAGGGGAAGGCGTTCTAAGTTATGCTCTAAGGGCTTGTATGGCTCTTATGAAAGGAATGCTCGTAAACTTCATAGAGGGCTCATTTGATCGAAAATTGAAGGTTCTAGTTCACTTTTTAAGAGTCAAGAGAGTTAAACTAGCCCCCCCACGCTCTTTTTTCCCAAAACCTGTCCTCTACAAATTTTGAGTTAGCCAGTGTTTTGGAAGTTGTTCAAAAGTTAGATAACAAAAGCTCCCCCTAGAGCCCGGGGAATAGGTGTTGTAAGTGTTGTCCTGGGGGCGTATATGGTTCTTATGAAAGGGATGCTCAAATAGACTTCAGAGGGGGCTCATTTGATTGGAAATTGAAAGTTCTAGTTCAATGTTTAAGAGTAAAAAGATATCCGAGGGCAACTAGCCCCCCACCCCCACACTTTTTTTCCCCAAGCCCGTCCGAAAAAACTTTTATAGCAGCCATTTCACTAAAAATAGTTAAAAGGCCAGATAAGAAAAATTCCTGTGTCGACGAAACCCACCAGAGCCCGGAGGCAGGCGTTATGAGTAATGCTCTAGGGGCATATATAGTTCTTATGGAAGGGGTGCTCGTATAAACTTCGGAGAGGGTTCATTTGATTGGAAATTGAAAGTTCTTGTTCACTTTTTAAGAGTCAAAAGAGATCGGAGGGAAACTAGTCCCCCCTTCTCCACGCCCTAAGTGCATCAGATTAAAATTTTGAGATAGACATTTTGTTAAAAATAGTTCAAAGTTCTGATAACAAAAATCTCCGGTGTCGACACAGCCCCCCAGGGCCTGGGGGTAGACGTTGTAAGCTATGCCCGGGGGGCAGATATGGTTGTATGGAAAGGATACTCGTATAAACTTCGTAGAAGGCTCATTTGATTGGAAATTGAAATTTGTAATTTACTTTTTAAGAGTCAAATGTGATTAGAGGGCAGCAAGCCTACCCTCACACTCCATTTATTTTTTTCCCAGAGGCACTTCATTTAGAAGGGGTCGTCGTATAAACTTCAAAGGGGCTCATTCGATTGAAAATCGAGAGCTTTAGTGCCCTTTTTAAGAGTCAAAAGTGATCAGAGGGCAACTGCCCCCAAGCCCTTTATCCCAAAATACATCTGATAAAAATTTGAGGTAGCCATTTTGCTAAAAATGGTTCAAAGGTCTAATAACAAAAACATCTTTACGTATGGTTTTTCGCTAAAAATAGTTCAAAGGTCAGATTAGAAAAACTCCTGTGTCGACACAACCCCCGCAGGGCCAGGGCAGGCGCTGTAAGTATTACTCTGGGGGTATATATGGTTCTTATGGAAGGTATGCTCGTATAAACTTCAGAGAGGGTTCATTTGAATGAAAATTAAAAGATGTAGTTCATTTTCTCAGGGTGAAAAAAGGCCGGAGGGCAACTAACCCCTCTCGCCCTCCATGCCTTTGGGTGTATCGGATGGATGAACCCATCCGACGAAAATTTCAGGTGACCATTGTGTTAAAAATAGTTCAACCATCAGATATTAAATTTCTAGGGTCGACACAACCCCCCAAGGCCCAGGAACAGGTGTTAAAAGTTATACTCAGGGGATATATATGGTTCTTATAGAAGACTTCAGAGAGGGCTCATTTGCTTGAAAATGAAAAGATCTAGTTCACTTTTAAAGAGTCAAAAGAGACCGAAGCTTAATCTAGTGCCCCACGCCCTTTTTCCCCAAACCCATCCAATACAAATATTAAGATAGCAATTTTTGTTAAATATAGTACAAACATCAGAAAATAAAAACTCCGAGGTTGAGGCAAACCCATATTTTCACTTTGATATTGTTACTTTGATATCAGTTTTGATACTCTGATGAATATTTGATTTTTTTTAAGTTTGATTTTGAAATAAGGAATTTTCAAAAACTTAAAATTTTTCGCAATCAAAAACGAAGAAAAATTAATTAAAAAAACTTTCCGAAAAATACATTTTTCAAAGAAAAGGAAAGGCCATTTTAAACTTAAGCTCAGCAGATACAAATAACTTTTAAAATTCAAACTCAAAACGACCAGAAATTACTATTAAAGAATAAATGAAACCCAAAACGAACAGAAATTAAACAAACAATCATAGCAAAAACATACAACAAGTAATAATATAAATGAATAAATAGATCTTAAAGCGAGTAATGCTTAGATTGAAAATGAAAA